>JAHLJS010000007.1:17422443-17929732 GCA_038502445.1 Eremochloa ophiuroides | reverse complement strand
GGTGAAGATCGTGGCGAAAACATGGAGATAAATTATGGAGATAAAATCCGGAGATATATGGAGATCGAAGAATATGTAGAAAAATATTAAAAATATGACTTAGCTTGATTGACGTCGGGTATTGTCGTCAGCTTGTCGCTTAGCAGCTCGGAGGGGTTGCTTGACGTGGCTCAATGGATCGCTAGATGGCTCGACGTGGCTCGCTGGACGGCTTGACGACTCGCTAATAGCCCGGACGGCGAACGACGACGAGACCATCGCAAGGCATTGACGACGAGAGACGCAACTGATTTTCTGCCAACAAATATCGTGTAGATTTATGGAGAAATCCGAATACGAGTCATATATAATAAAATATCTTAATTAAGACAGAATCATGACTTAGCTTTGTTAATTGCATGTAAGCTGCACGCGTACTGCCACCGTGAGATTGGACGTCTTCTGCATGTCTTGTAGATGGTATGCGACAATGCGTATGCATGTATTCATGAATTGGATTGCATGGTCGGCCACCTTGATTCTTGTCACTCGGCTAAACTGTTGAACTAGATGAACACGTCCGATTGGATATCTAACTTCTTGATGGCCACATCTGAGCATGATATGGCTCCGATCTGCATGCTCTATTTATCTTCAGTTTGTATGAATACGAAGAGATATAGATCGCGGGCATCGGGCATTGGCCATCGTCACGTTTTCTTCAAATAATATTGAACGCAACCGTCGGTGTGCATCGCTACGGCCGCCGTGCTCGCCAAAGTAGAACTCGTGGAGACCCTCGACAGTGGAGATCCTGATTGGGATTTGCTGATGCCGATGCACGTAGTGGTTGCCAAGGAATAGATCAGATCCTTAGGTCGGGCGTCGTTGCTATAGATTGTTGTTGATGTAGATGTGAATCTGGATTCTGGTGCCGAACGATGCCGCCGTTGGATACCGGGATCGCCGTGGATGATGTTGATGAAGAAAAATTCCATCTGGCCCGTACAGATTCAGAGTGCCACGCCACTGTCGACGAGATATCGCCGATAGTCTACCGAGGGGTAGGCCCACGGTAGTAGATGAATCGGTGGAGGTGCGCTTGAGACGAGCGAGCGTAACACAAAGAACGTAGGACAGACGATTTAGATAGGTTCAGGCCGCCGCGAGATGTAATACCCTATGTCCTGTGTTCTATGGATTATATTGCTATGGGATGATATGTTTCGAGGGGATCCCCTGCCCGCCTTATATAGTCCGGGGAGCAGGGTTACAAGTCGTTTTTACCATGTATATCAGATTACAATCCTAGCCGAACAAGAAAACTAATCGGCTAGATATTAGGAAAGCTATTTCCTTGGCCGCCAAGGCTTCTGATCGGCGGATACTCGTGATCTTCTGGAGAACGTGTAGGCGACGCGTCCTTGGCAACATGGGCCTGATCCGATGATGTGGCCCATGTAGCGCCATGTAGGTATACGGGTCTATACCCCCACACTCGTGCCATCACAACACCTCCATTCACGGAGTTTCAATCCACGCAGGGTATCCATCCCGGAACCACCACATATGCCATTACCCGCCGTAGGTATCTCTCGTGGGAATGCCTAGGTTGCACGCCGGCAAGACTTGCTTTCACAGCTCGTCGTATAGCCCACTAGGTCGACTCGACCCTCACCATACACCCAAGACATTCGCAGCACGCTCACAGTCCACCAGTCTGGCATCCCAGGCCAAACCATTCTCGGGGGTTCACCACCATCACGTCACAGATACAATGTGAGTGGAGTTAAGGTAAGTAAGGTGATGTAACAAGCAAGCAAGCAGGTAGATATATATATAAGAGAGCGTGAGTGCAAAGCATGGGTGATATGGTAGAGTGGCTGCAATCAGGGTAATAATGGCTTAGGTAGTAGCATGCATCATATACTAGCAAAGGAGTAAATATAAAGCACTAGCAATTCTAAATATGCCATGTCTAATAGAATTCTCTAAAAGAAGGTGCTGCCATGACACCTGCGTTGTCGAGGTAGTAGTGGTACAAGCGTTCTCCAGTTAGTGTAGTTGATTAGCTGGGTCACCTCCTCCTAGGGTGACTCCACTCCACGGGTCCTGTCGTCGTCCATGTTCTCTTCGTCCAGCGGGTCTCGATCCGATCATCTCTATTCCGGAATCGGCTACTCCGCGAAGCAACACACGGCGAGAAAATACTCAATACACCAAAAGACGATGGGACGCGAGAAAATCCATTAACACCAGAGAATAATAAAAGACACACGACTTAGCCCTCTCCACGGGACATGGGGTTTGCTAAGCGCAGGCTTAAGTCATAGCCAAGCCTAGCATGGCTTTATGGTAATTGGTTTAGGCCAGAGCTTGTCCATAGCGAGCACCACGGCTCACGATCTTCCGATCCGGGCATCACGGGGGAGATGGGAATCGGAGGACGGGCCAAGCAAAAGAGTAGAACGAGTGATTATTGATAAGAAATGTTGCACAAGATAGTGCGGGGTTTAATCCACTTGTAGGGTACCAAGGCGATGATTCAAATAGGTACAATCATACAAGTGTTTAAACACCAAGAATCAAGAGAGAGAGAGAGAAGTTAGCTAGGCACATCCATATCATATTCTCAGTCACATCTTCAGCGAAGATGGTTTTAAAGGGTCGATCAGGTCTACTCGCATAGGTCCAAGATCTTGACATCGACCATAGCTTTGCCAACTAGAAGAGCTAGTCCGGTCTTTGACCCAATCACCATGAATAAGACGGGATTGAATAGAACGGGCTAAACGGGGACGAAGAGTAAGAAACACCAGGGGGCGATGGTCTACTTCTTCCAATGCACACGCCACCGCAATAGATGGGGCGTCAGAAAGGAGTGACACATAAAAGAACACAAGTGCGCAACCACTCGTAGGGTACCACGACCTGAGTGCATTGGCACTAAGTCATCTCTCAGATTCATAGCAGTGCGGTTGTCACCACAAGGATCAAAGAAATGTGACGGCCATACAGGGTACAAGCATACGAGGGTTTGAGCACAAAGAATCAAGGAACGGCAAACAAGGTATAGCTCCATGGTCATGGCGAGGCATACCCGCGGCCATAAGCTACACCAACAAGAGTTGGCACCTGTTGTTCCACGGTTATTATCCCCTAGGTCATCTCCCACAGGACTAGTTCACGATAGGCTCGATGTGAGTGGGTAAGATCCGCATTGATACTGACATCAATATCGAGTCCAACATAACCACGTCCTAGGGTCGAAGAATAGGGGCTAATACTCGTAGTTCTACGGGTCAACTATAAAGCGAGAGGTCGAGTTACACCCGGCATTACGGTCATGGCGAGACGAATCCCGTGATTGCAATGTCCAAACGAGGTACGATCTCTCAGCCGGCTCGAAGGCACGGCACACAGACAACAACACCAACATTCAACGATAAGAACCAATGACACGACCAAAGACAAAACAACTCGACAAGATAGTGGAGTAGCACAATTCTATAGCTCGAAGATGGATGGATCCTGTATTACAGATACATGTACATACAGATCATAAGGACAGGGTACAACTGATACAAGTATAGACAGATTGTAAGGAGAGGGTACAATATTGTGGACAAGTGTACATAAAAGTAAAAGAAGGGGCTCTCCATTGTGTCGGTATGATGCGATCTATGATTTGGTCACTAGAAGGTCCAGAGGATATCATGGCTTGTCCTAGAGGATCACGGCTTGCTTCTGTCCAGCTATGACCAGCTAAGGCTTGCTACAGCTTCGGTTGGCCAGTCTCACGGAGCTACGGCACGAAGGCCGAACAGGGTCAGCATCGAAGGAAAAGTGATAAGGCTTGCTGCTACATGTTTCGGCTCCTCTCGGCCAGCTGCTGGTAGCTTCTGGCCGGCTGTGGCTTGCTGTTGGCTGGCTGCGGCTGGCCGTGGCCTGCTGCTGGCTGGCCGCGGCTGGCCGGGCGGGGCTGTGGCTGGCCGAGGGCTGGCCGGAGCGGCCAGGGGCTGGCCAGAGATGGCTACAAGTGTCCAGGAGGTGGCGGAATGTGTACGGATTCCAACGGTGTGCACAGGCAAGGCGATTCCAAGGGTGGCACCAGGCATGATCTCGCCGACCTTTTTCCAACGTCGACGTGTCCGTTTGGTTTGTGGCCGGTCTGTGTGCATGAGTGCGTGTGGTGTCCTGAGCCGGGGAAGGCTCGGCTGGTGTGTTACCAAGTGGGGAGCATGGTGGCACACATGGAGGGTCTGAGAAAGGTGGCGGTACTCACCAACGTCGGAGGGAAGAGTGGTCGGCGTGGTGGCTTCGACGTGACAAGGTTGGCGTAGTGGTGATGACACAACATCGAAGACATGATGTCGGCTCACGGTCGGCGTGGTCATGGATGGAGTCGTGGCCCCAAGGACGGAGCGCAGTGGGGGTAGCCGCCTCTCCTGTGACAGTAAGTTCAACGGCGCGAAGGCTGAGCTCAGGCATGAATCGTTCCACAAGAAGGGAATGGAGGGGTCTTGGCGGTGTGGCGGCTCACCGGTGAGGTCGTGGCAGCGGGAAAGCCGGGGCAGGGGATGGTGGGTCGGGAAAGCTCTGCATGGCGTTGGTGTTGAGGCAGAGCGCGTCCGCGGGCATGGGAACATGCAGCGTGGTCACGTGGAGTCGCGGCGGTGACGCGGCCGGCTGCAGTGCTGTGGATTCGGCTGGCGTCGAGGTCTGGGGCTCGGTCGTCGATGGGCAGTGCTCAGCGGATGTGGTCGGCTCCGGATGGCGAGCTCCACGATCGTGCTCCGGTGCGGCGGGGTCGAGGCACTGTGCGCTTGCCGCGGCAGGGTGCAGGGAGACGAAGCTCGCAACCCAGGACGGGGCAGCGAGGGGCGCGATGGTGGCGTCGTGGCTGGACCGGCAAGCCGTGTGGCTGGTCACGGCTCGGAACCGTGTGGCCATGGCCGGGCCGCGAGGAGGTAGGGGAGCAAGTCGACGGTGGCTGCGCGAGGAAAGAGCAGGAGAGGGCAGCGGCGGCTGGAGGGAGAGGAGATAGTTGGGCAGTGGCTTGCTCAATCTTTTTATATGCGGCGGCTAGGGTTCGAAGTGTTTGCAGGCCATCCTCGGCGTCCGCACAGGCTCCGCGACACGTGGCAGGTATCCAGCAGGCGTGGGGGAGGGCCGAGGCGCGACACTGGCCGTGCGTGCACGCGCGCGCGAGCCAGGCGGCGGCGGCGGCCGTCCAGGGGAGGGAGCACGCTCAACTTAGGGTTTTAGGGGAGGCGCGAGTGGTTGGGGCCAAGCAGGCCGGCGTGCATGCATGGGTCGCGATGCGCTGGGCTGAGTTGGGAAAAAGGCCCGAGAGAAGAGGAGAAAGGGAGAGAGGGCGTCGGCCCAAGTAGAGAAAAGGGAGAGGGGCGCTAGGCTGCTGCTCTGTTGGGCTGAGGGGCCAGTTGGGCTGGTTTGCTCAAGGGAAAAGAGTTCCTTCTTTCTAATATTTATTTTGAGAGAGATTGTTAGAGGTTCCAACGAATTCGAAAGGGATTCAAAAATGAATTTAGGGGAGAAAGGGGTTGCTCCGTTTGATGGGATGAGTTGAGAATGTAATAGAAAGGGGGTTCCTCCATTGCATGAATTATTAGGGTAGAGTCGGGATGGGGATTCGAAAAGGGAACCGAGAAGGGTATGCTACGGGCTTGGAATGGGTACGAGGACATAATCTGGGTGGATCTCACGAGAATAGGGTTTACATGGGTCTTGAGAGGAATTTGCTATGGACATGGTGCACTCCAAACTCCAGATGAAACACGAGACACGAACTAACTCAAGATCATGGGCACTCACCTACAAACAATCTACATGCATGCAACGGTTGTCAGTGGTTAGACTCGGGTTTGCCCCTAAAGCTGCATGTTCTACACATTTGCAAGAAAAATTTTCAAAAGTTCGTATTTTTGGCTTCCCCGGAAACCCGGGTTGTTACAGCTACCTGGAGCGAAGGCTTGGGCGGCCCTTACCGCCACCTCTACTGCTGCGGCGGAAATGCGGAAGAGGGCGGGTGCCTGGGTCACCCGGGATGTGATGAAGAAGATTCGTATCGTTGGCCCCTCCTCCACTTCCAGCGCCAGGGCTTTTGAAGAGGGAGCAACCATTAGGTCGCTTCCTCCTAGGGCGGTGATGAGGAGCTGTCTATCCCACCGGCCTCGTGCGTCCCGGGTGCTGCAGCTTCGTCGGAGTTCCTTCACTCCATCCTTGGTGGCAGAGCTGTGTCCAGCGGCAGTGGCGGTGCTCTCAGTCCCTCTCCCCAACGCCAAGGGACTTCGCCGGTTTCATCTCCCCCGGTTGGTTCTCCGACTGCCCCGGCTGAGGAGGATGTAGGGAGGACGGGGGCTATCTTCCTCGAGAAGTTTTGAGACGAGAAGGCCGCCGCTAAGGGGCTTGAGACTGAAGGCTCAGCTCACCGTGAGGAGGTTGCTGCCGCGGAGAGCATCCTCGCCCTCGGTGAGCTCCCACCCCAAGTTTTTTTATAGGCTTTGGTGCCTTGCTCCTGACTTCCTTTCTTTGCAGGTGAACTCGATGTCGAGTTTCGCGCCACCATCACAGGGGCTGGTGCCTGTGGGGCCTCCTCTTCCCAGCCGGGCACTGGTAGTGCCCCAGCTCACGCCGAAGGTTGGTTTAAGGTCTTTTTTTGTTTTCCGTGGTTCAGGGGGTCTCCGCTGCTAATTTTTAGTGGTTGTTTGCATCTTCAGATCCCGACCTCCTTGGTGAGTGGGAGGCAGCAGTCTCCGTAGTGAAAGATGTCACTCGAGGTACTTGATCCATTTTTTTCTAATGGTTTCTGAGTATATTTTTATGCTTACTTGCTCTACTGGGGTTGCCCGGAAGCATTTTGACAATCTAGATTTTTACAAGTTGCCGCAACAGAACCTTGAGCAGGAGAACATTGTGAGTCTCCTCTTTGATGACTCCCCCCTGTTTTTCTCGTCCTTCCCCCTTTCTTTTAATGTATTTTCTTGCAGGGCGCCTACCTCGCGGAGACCGTTGAGCGCCGTGCAACCAATTAGGTACTCTGCCGCGATGGTGTCATTGATGAACTTAAAGCGGCAAATGCTCAGCTCGCAAAAGAGGTGGAGGCTCTACGGATCCAGGTGGAGCCGTTGCGCGTGAAAGTTGCTTATTTGGAGAAGGCTACCACGTCCGCTCGTGAAGCGGAGACGATTATGGCCAGGCGTCTGGAAAAAGCCAATGAGTCTCTAGAAAACATCCGAAAGCAGCTCGCGGCGGAGCAGGTTTCTGGGACTGCTGCTGTGAGGCAACTCACTGAGGATGAGACCTCTTGCATTGTTGGCGCCATCGCCTACCAAGAGACGATCTCCAAGTTTGGAGGTGTTACTGGTCCCCTCCTCAACGGCGGTTTGCTCCCCACTGTCCAATGGCTAAAGGCCGCCATCCCGAACTTGATGGTTTCGTTAAGCATGTAGGAGATTTTGGTGCGCTTTCATGCGCCACCAATCTAGCGAAGACTCTTGTTGCTTCGGGTTGTGGGCACATTGAGGAGTTGAGGAAGAAAAGAAGTACGCCAGCCCCGGGGAGCTTGGCCTGAGTCCACTCAATCCTTCATCCGCAGTTTCATGGCTTACTTCTGGTTCAACTTTGGCTGTGACGACGCGAAGGCTCTTGCTGAGGCACGCCGAGCGCAGGTCCGTTGCTAAACACTCCAGTTTCTTGAGTTGTGATGTTGTTTTCTCTGTTGGTTGATTTTTTTATTTGTTTGTTTCTTATGTTCAGGAGGCTGAACAGGCCGCGCACGCAGCTGCGTCAAAGGTTACTAGGAGTTCGAAGGTTCCCACTCCTGCTGGCGCGCCTCCAAAGGATGATGTCCTGAAGGGCAACCCCAGGCGAGAGGTTTAGGAGTAGTTTCTTTAGTTGACTGCATGCAGCGGCTTTTGTATATTCTGGTGTTTGTATTATAAACTTTATTAATACAAGTCAATCCTGCCCAGGGTACCTTCGCGGGGTCTGTGCAGGACATTTGCCCTCTTACTTTTTGAGTCGCAGTCTGTTTGTTCGGGCTGAGCTTTGGGAATATTGGCGTGACAGTATACCCTGTGCGAACGTCGATGGCATGTTTGATTTTGTTGAGGCGGAGATTGGTGATAAGCATAACTCCTTTGTTAGGTCCTTAGCTTGGCATGGTCTAATGGGCTAGTGACATTTGTAATTTTAATTTTTATTGTGTTTGCCTTCGCGCAGTGTATGTTTATGCGATATGTTACATGTGTTTCATGTTGTAGTTTTTTGCACTACGTCCTTTTGTTGCCACCTCTTTGCTCTCTCACGGCGGCTTCCCTGGCTTTGCGTGTAGCCTTCGCTCATTCGGCTCTGGCAACGTAGTCAACCCTCGTGTTGGCCTGGCGATCTGTTGAACTCATGCTCGGGGCCATTGCTTCGGTTGTTGTTGTTGCGACCTCCGCTGGTCGAGCAGCTTGTGCGGTGGTGGTTGCGACGTTGCCTCATCTTGCAGATATATAGAGCCATTCTGCGTTCTCGGACACGAGGGGATGTTACGAGTCTTTGTGTGGTATCCCCTCAGGCCTTTACGAGTCTTCCAGCAAATGTTACTTTTATTCTCGGAGGTCAAGCTGTGCTACTTTGAGCATTGCAGGTTGTCCTTGTTGTAACTGTGTGGAATGTTGTGGTCTCGTTGCTGACAACTTTCAACTTTTTTGGCGGAGGCTGCAATTGGGGGTTATCCTCTTCATATTTTAGAGGGTTTACCTAGGAGCCGCCTTGTTAAAAACCTCATCTCCGTTAGGAGCCCCCATTGTGAGGACAAGAGTATGGTCCTTTTTTGGAAATTGAAATTTGCAAAGGAAGAAAAACGATGGGGACCTTCGATTATAGTTCCTCGAAGGTTGGCCGATACAACATAAATGTAAAACTTTTGAAGGTTGTCGATATTCTAGGTATGTGTTGTGGTGCTGCCATTGGCATCCATCAGGCAGTAGGATCATGCCCTTCCCGCCTTCGTTGCTATGAATGGTCCTTCTCACTTTGATTGCAGTTTTCCGGCCCCAAATGTTGGGACGGGACGCCCCGCTCAACACAGGGGCACAACCTCCGCTCGAGGGCGGAGGCACACAGGAGGATTCCAAGAATCTTATGGGAAATAAATGAACTCAACTAACTCTTTGTTCAGAATTTACATCACTATATATAGGCTACAGTACATGGGTTTTGGCTCAATTACATAGTAACCCTTGCTAGATGCCGGGCATATCCCCCGAACAACCCACTCTGTGTCTAACAACCCTAAGGGCGTCATTGTCAATTCCCCTTCCTACTTCAATTACCCACTTGATTGTCGCGTAGAGGCTTTGGAAACCCCCGCCGCCGGGGTTGTCGTTCGATGGGAGGTCGCGGGCTCCGCTTGCCCCGAGCCTTCACGTAGGAGCCTTCGACCTGCTTGCCCAAGCCTTCGTGCAGGAGCCTTCGACCTGCTTGCCCAAGCCTTCGGCCCGGTAGAGGTTTCAGGCTAGCGAAGGCACCAAGCTCTCTGGAGCCTTCGCCCGAGCCGGGGTACCTTCGCCAATGTCGGCGGAGGCTCCTTCCTTCCGGGGCATCGAGACTCGCGCCGTGGGCGGCTAGCCTCCTCTGGCATCGCATGTACCAGCTGTTGCATCCTCGCACACACAAAACCTGGTTAGTCGTCACTTTACCAGCAAAACATAACCTGCGGGATCTGTGGCCGAGCCCCCTGCGCCCGTTACAACAGGTTTGTAGGTACCTTTCCTGTTGTTGCATTAGCTTGTTCGGTGCTTAATCAGAACCATGTGTCCATGTTGTGGACTCCCACGGTGTGCCATGTACAGGTTTATCTGCTTGCTGGTTTCTGATATTGCAGTCTAGGCCATCCTAAGTTCATTTCACGCTATGTGTCCATGTTCTAAATTATAAATCCATTTTACTTTTTTGGTATGCCCATTTTATAGAATATCTAGATATATAGTAAAACGGTGCCTCAAACCGGGATTGAACCTTTAGTCCCGGTTAGGGGCACCAACCGGGACAAAAGACTGACCTTTAGTCCCGGTTGGCAACACCAACCGAGACTAAAGGTCCCCTGACACAACAACGCGTGCCAGTAGCCGTTGGCCACGGACCTTTAGTCCCAGTTGGTGTCTAGAACCGGGACTAAAGACCCCTTTAGTCCCGAACACAAAAATACCGGGACTAAAACCCAATCCCGATGTTGGACGAAAGGTCTGTTCTCAGCTCATTAAATTCTATTCTATTTGTGCGTACTCAGATCTGAAGCCGAAGGGTATTTCCTACAATGGGGGCCTGGTTTTGAGATGCAAATTGTTTTTTTTCGAAAAGGAAAGCTTTATTAATTTCAAGATCGTTAAATCGAGGTGATACAAGAACCTTGAAACACTTCCGGCCTCTGTATAACAAGGATACACACAGCCTTATAGAAGTCGTCTTCACAAGATTTGGTTATAGCGGCGTCTTAGCTTTTGGCGCAGGTGGCCAAGGAGTTTTTTACCCGGGCACATGAGTGGCAGTCTAGTCTTCGGATTGAGTGTTATTAGTGTGTTGGGCCTTTTTTTTTTTTTTATGCAAATTGTACTCCCCGCAAAAATACAATGTGGCATGGAGAGGAGGTTCTGGGACTTTACTAAATAACCATGTTTTGCAAAAGAGAGTTTATCTTGATTGGAAAAAACCGTATTGTCCTTTTTGTGCTCCCAGTTTTACCATAATATTATGACAGTACTGGAAGAGGTCCCAGTACCAGAAACATGCTAGTATGCGCGGGCGAGACCGGTCTGTGGAAGCGAGGGAATGAGTATGATAAAAGGAAAGGTTCTAGTTGCGAAAGGGCAAGAGAGAAAGATTAGTAGAAAGGGTTTAAATAGTTTTGAAATAGTATAGGGTTCCTAATGCAAAAAATTTCTGTATCAAGAGCTGTGCCAAACACGTCTCAGCTCCGTTGTAGAGCTACTCCATTGTCAAGCTATACTCTCGATTTTTATTTTCAGATCTGTAGCCCAGCCAAATAAGCCCTTGTTAGGACTTATTTGTTGCCTTTTCGGAATTTCTACGTACTTCAGTGAAACATGGATGGCCCAGATGCATGGCTTCGTGGTTGGTGAATTGTTTTTTTTTTTCTATTCTTTTGTCGGTTGCTCTGGCTGGCTGATTTCACAGCTCTTTCCGTTTACTCCATTTAATATTATGGACAGATTTGACTGTTTAAAACTTTAAATTAAATTTATAGCTATAGAGCACTTGAAATATTTCCTTTGAAAAGTCCCACGAAATTCCAACCTTCAACAAATTCAAATTCTCATGTCCCAATGTCTATGTGCATAACAAAAAAAAGTCTTGAAAAGACATGATATATATATATATATATATATATATATATATATATATAGGAGTACCCTTTTTCCAAAAAAGAAAAGATTAATGTTTAAGTTGGTTTGGGTACAAGGAATCTGTTCGATATTAGCGAAGTCAATACGAATGTGCTAATACACACATGTACAGAAACAGAATGCACCCACCATTCATGAAAAATACTTGAACGGCTCAATGTGTAGTTTCAGTTTTATCAGAGACCTTTTTTTTCATTCAGTTTTTTGAGCACAACATCTCAAATTCCAGTTGTCTCTTCAGAATTATTCACGTTTCTAATAATCACGAGCACTATTGTGAGTATAAATTTTTTGTTACAGATAGCGTACAAGCTGGGATGTGAGAACTAAAGTGACTCGGATGGTGCCACATAACTTATTGTATACAATAAGTTTTAGTGCAGGATTGTAGGCCGAGCTGCACGAAAATGGTCTTTCGTGACATCATTTTCTTTTTTTTTTCCCGAACAATTGGATGGGTGGGTGACGGTGGTGAGTACCTGCGCGTAACAGCTTAGCAATTATATTACAACCCCGGCATACCAGAGTGGAAGGAGGGGTGGGGGGGTTGTGTTTGAGAAGAGTAGTAAGGTTACAAGAGAGTACAACAATTGCGGAAAAACCACTCCCAGGACGCTGCAAGCTCCTGGTATGCTTAGCAGAAGATATCAACTTAGAGACTTTCCAGTCCACTATAGTTTACATGGTGTAAATATGGAATACTGACATACATATGAGGCAGAAAAATAAAAAACAATGGGATAATTTTCTTTTCAACGCTAAATAGCTCATGGTACATGGCATAACCGAAATCTCAAAGTTCACAAAACAACAAAGGCCATACAGTTAGGAATAGGTTTTTTATTCGCATAAAATTCCCATCATACGATCAGCTGGTGACATATGCATAACTGAAACCGAGAAAATGGGGATGTGCTACACTTCCATAAGTGTCAATGCAGACCTTCATGCCATAGCTTTGCTCCTCTTCAGTCTGTATTTAGACTTTAGAGCATTTGATTTGACCCCACTCTATCTTCCAGTATATCTGAACTTTTATTTTTCTGACAGATTTGCTTTAGTTTCTTCTGAGCAGTAACTCCAACCTTTTGATCAGTTTCCCTACAAACATTCTACTTCAAGTCTTGTCTCTCCCTGTTACCGTTATCTATCCAGGATTCTAGGTTGCACGATTTAGAATTTCAGATGAGCTGTGGTGCTGCTAACTGACTTTCCTTTTCCTTCTGAATCCAGTCCAAGATCATGCCTCTTAGCCGAAGAGGCGCATGTGCACCCCATAAGTCCACCAAGTGAGAGATCATATGTGTCCGATGCGGCAGATCCTGATCCTGTTGTTGCACCAGTTTTCTTTTCCTAGCTCCCCGAAGAGTTCTCCGTGCACCTGGAGTCTCCATGCTAGCCTTTCCAAACTGAATGTATGCACTGCCATGTATAGACTTCCAAAGCATCTGTGCGGACACAAGTGGGAGACTTAGTGTCCGGGTCTGTGATGAGTGATTGTCAACGCAGTTCACTTGGCATGTTTGTTGGCTTGTGGTGTGCAGGTGTTGAGCATGGAGGCAATGACGGATGGCGGAGTGAAGGTCAAGTGAGCGGGCCGTGCCGATGGACTGGGAGCGGTGAAGGACGGACGCGGGACTTGGACTGAGGGACTCAGACGCCGGAGCGCTAGTTGCAGTGGCGGACACCTGGCGGCATCGACAAGTGCAATTGAACATGGCCAAGGGACTCGTGGCGATGAGCGGGCTGGCGCGGTCGAGGACCAACGGGACGCGGCCCGGGACGGTTTGCTGGTTTGGGCCTCAAAACCAGCAGCGGACGGTTTTCGGGTTTGGGCCTCAAAACCCGGGCAGAGCTGCTTCTAGGGGAAGCGGGGCGATACATGGCGGAATCTCCGAGGATGCGTCAAGGCGACGGCAACTCTGAGCAGGAAGCGGGGTCGTCCGATCACATCTACAGACACAGGCTATTCCAGAGTGCTCTAGGGCTAGCTGGCTCGTCTGATTAGCAGTAGAGAGTAGTTAGGGGTGTTTGTGCGAAATGTAATAAGTGGTTAAAGGGAGAAGGCAGCCATCCCCTCCTCTCTACCTCTTCCATTCTCTCCCTCCTCCCTTTGCTCCCAGGGTTAGTGTGTCATTAGTGGGAGAAGTCCACAATCAAGACATATGGTTGTGTAAACAGCGTTTTTGAGTTGGGAATCGAGGCCCTAACCTCGTAACTCCTCCGGGATTCATCACTTGTTCATGTGATTTTTGTTTCACTGTGTTCTTATTTTTTCTCCTATTTTCGTGCTTGGCTACGATCTGATTTTTCCGGAGTTTGAGTCAATCTCAAGCGATGATTTCTTGGGGATGAGTTCGTAGGTAGTTGAGTTTCATCTGTGTGATGTTTGGGATTGATTCCTTTTGTTTTGGGTCGGATTTCGTGGCCGCCCTGTTGTTCTGTTCTTAGGGTCGGGCTTCTCTTCGTGCTATGGAACCGGTGAGTTCTAGTGAGCTTTGGCGCAGCTGTTCCTGTTCGATCCCCTGTCTGTTCTTGTTCTGCTTCGGAGTGCAGCACCTCCAACCTGGTCTGCTTGGTGTCCGCTGCTGCTGTTTGCATCCATCGTTTCCATCTCCTCTAGTATGTATGTAGCAGCAAGAGTAGTACTTCACGTGAATTTTATCTCTCAAGCTTTTGGTGGTGTCTCAATCAAGCAATAGTGTTCTGTATATTTAAATCAATCTTTGCTTGAGTGTTTTCCTGCTGTTTGGATCTTCCTGCAGAGCTGGTGGAGGGCAGACCCTCCTTCCTAGACTTGCTTTGGTTCCATGCAGTCTCTGTGTTTCAGTCATCAGGCTGATACTTCTCCTTGTGCCAAGTGCTCTGACCGTGCAGGTTCAGCAGAGCTGCTCGTAATTTAGTGCAGCAGCACGTGCTTGCTTTGAGCCTGAAAATTTTCTCTGTTTGGTCGAGGTTATTGCTAGTGCGTTCAAGGTCTTTCCTGCTGCTGGTGTCCACTCTCCCTCTCTCTGTTTCCTCTGTATTGTTTCTTCAGTTCACTGCCTACAGGAGTGCTTGATTAGTACTTGGGCAGCAGTAGATTTTGGGAGTGTGTGATTCAGTTTTGAGCTGTGCAAGTTCAGGAATCGTAGCTAGAGTGCTCGGTTTGTTACAGTAATTTCAGCAAGCTTCAGTTTCTTGTTTTGGCCGCAGTGTGCATTTGAGCTTTAATTCAATTTCCGCTTGTTGCGTTGGGTTCGTGGTGTTCCGCTGTGCTCCTTGAGAGCATCCACCCACTCGGTTGGGTCGTGAACATCACGGTGTTTTATTTGCGTGTTTGGAGATGATGTTGGGACAGTGGCTGAATATTTCAAAAGAAAGTTGAGGCTCCCATTCACCCCCCCTCTGGTCGCCGTTTCTGGCCCTTCAATTGGTATCAGAGCTGGTTAAGGATCACTCCACCTTAATCGGTCTGTGATCCACGAAGGCGACATGGATCGTGGTTCCGGTAAACCACCCTTATTCGATGTGTCGAATTATGCCTATTGGAAGATACGCATGTCCGCGCATCTCCAGGGTATCGACTACACCGTTTGGGAGATCGTTGAGGATGCGACTTACGTAGTGCTTGCGCCTGCCGCTCGAGTCACTCAGGAGCAGAAGGACAAGCACAACGCAAATAGTCGTGCCCGCAGCGTGCTTTTTGCTAGCCTTTCGATCTCGGAGTTTGAGTGTGTCTCGGATTGTACGATAGCTTGAGAGATCTGGCAGAGGCTTCAAGCCTACCACGAGGGCACCGCCCAAGTGAAGAACAGACTTTGAAATGTACAAACGAGAGTATGAAAACTTCAACCAGCTTGATGGCGAGTCCCTTGACTCTTTGTTTGCTTGGTTCCAAACCATCATCAACAAGATGAGAGCCAACAGAGCCCAGCTTCCCTATGATGACCATGAGAGAGCCTTAAAACTCCTACATGCTCTAGATCCAAGAATTTGGGGGATGCGAGTGAATGCCATCACCGAGTCACCCTCCTATGACACCCTCACGGTAGACGAACTTTTTAGCAAGCTCAAGGCTGCTGAAATAGATCAAGCTACCCATGCCAAGATCCGCAATCCGACTTCCACACCCATGGCGCTGGTGTCAGGTAATGGAGATAATGGTTCAGCTTCTTCTGACCCTTCACAATTGTCGTTTGCTTTGTCTTCTTTTGTGTCCATCACAGAGGAGTAGATGGAGGCTCTTGGCGATGATGAGCTCGCCCTCGTCATCAGTCGGTTCTCTCGGTTCCACAACAACCGAATGAACCGCCGGTGTGGAGGCCGTAGGGAAGGATGCTTCGAGTGTGGGGACTTGGATCATTTCATCGCCAACTGCCCCAAGAAGGGCAAGTCCTCCTCCACGTACAACTTCTCCAAGCGAAGGGACAAGATGGAGTACACCTCCGACAAGAGCAAGGCCAAGGGAGGCTTCGACAAGGAGGAGTACAAGAAGTGGTTCCAGAAGAAGATGCGAGCCAAGCAGCGAGCCTTCCTCGCCTCCCTTAGCGACCTCGATGATGACTCCGGCGACGAGCGCGACTCTTCCTCGTGTGATGATGAAGCGAGGAAGAAGACCGAGGACAAGCTCAACGGTCTTTGCTTCGTCACCAACTCCACCCTTGGCGGCTTCTGCACCATGGCACTTGAGGATGCCGAGGCAGAGGCCGGGAAGGGCAAGGCGCATGATGACGACACTGCATCTCAGGTATCACTCAATCTCGATGATCTTGCTACCGAGGTGGATACTCTGAATGCTGCTTTAGTGAGCCAAGATAGATTGCTCAAGCGCGCTGCCCATGAGAGGAAGGAGTTCAAGGAGAAGTGGGAGGTTGCGGTGAAGGAGCTTGAGTTGGATAGGAGTGGCATTGTAGTCACGGAGGAGGAGTGTGACGAGTGCGTAGTGCATATGGGTAACTTGGCTTTGTTGTAGTCCAAGTATGCCCGTGCTTTGGAGGAGATTGCTAAGGTGAGAGATAGACACATTCTGTTGGGTGCTTGCATGTCCTGCTCGGGCTTGCAAACTGAACTAGCTGAAAGAGATGCCAGGATAGCCTTGTTGGAGAAGGCCGGCTCGGTTGGCACTAGTGATGGGAAGTGTGCGCTGTGTGAAGCCTTGGAGATCGAGCTTGGCAACTGTAGGCATGACAAGAGGGATGTTGAGGAGGAAAACACTTACCTCCGAACCATTTTGAGTTGGGTCTCCTGTAGTGAGCCACAATTGGGGATGATGCTTAGCCAATTCCATAGGGGAACAGATGGCTCTGGACTAGGCTTTGCACTAGGTGGGAAGGATGGGAACACCTTTGGGAAGGTGGGTGAGTCTAGTGGTATGAGTCCGAGCGAGAAAACTTCCACTCCACCCAAGCTCACCAAGATCACCCCACCTAAGCCACCACAGCCCATTCCCACAGACGGAGTGTTTGTTGAGCCTCCAAAGGCTCCACCGGCTAAGAAAGTGTGGGCTCCCAAGCCAAATCACCTCCGGAACTCACTTGACACTTTGCCCAATGTCCCTATGGAACCTCTTCCTAAGGTTCAACCTCCACCAAGAGTGAGCCACACACACAAGAAAGTGAACCTACCACCCAAGAGAGAGGTGAGGTATCATTGTGAGTATTGCAAGAGAGATGGCCACCTTATTGAGTTTTGCTTTAGGAGGAAGAGTGACAAGCGGCGTGAGGTTGAGTTGAACAACCGAAACATGTACCGCCCACCCCATGGCGTACATGTGCCACCTGTTGAGAGGCGCTGTGCTAGGCCGAGAGGTGCAATGCCTCAAGGTGCTAGGCCTTTGGTTGCAAGACCACGTGGTGGTCGTGCCCGGCGTGGCCCAAGTCATGATCGATATGGCTATGGATCTCGTGGCGGTGGCTTTGTGTCCTACTCTTCTAGCGGACCACGTTTCTTCCGTGGTGATCGCTCTTCTCCCTTTGGATGCCGTGTTTTTCTTGACACTTTCTCAGGGCGGATGGGGCAACACTGGTATCCTTCAGAGTATACTAACCCCAGTGTTGCACCATTTGCTCATCACATGTCTTTCTATTGATGGCAGGATAAAGGCTTGGAGAACACATGGCTCATCGACTCCGGATGTTCGCGCCACATGACCGGAAGTTCCAAATGGTTCTCCAGCCTCGACCCCGTGCAACACATGGAGTACATCACATTTGGGGACAACAGCAGGGGTAAGGTCCTTTCTCGTGGGACCATTCGGGTCAACGAGAGCTTTGTATTGAAGGATGTTGCTTTGGTTTCAAATTTGCATTTTAACTTGCTTTTGGTTTCGCAACTCCTTCAAGATGGCTTTGAGGTGCGCTTTAAGACCAGCTGTTCTAGAGTTCTAGACTCTTAGGGTGATCTTGTTTGTCGGATTACCCCGTTTGGCCGTGTCTTTCGAGCTGATTTCTCTCGCTCGTTTGGTTCTTCTCGGTCTTTGGTAGCTGGATCCTCCTCTGAGATTTGGAAGTGGCATAGGAGGCTTGGTCACTTGAGCTTTGACTTACTTGCTAGGTTGAGCTCACTTGGCCTAATCCAAGGATTGCCCAAGTTGAAGTATGAGAAGGATCTAGTTTGCCACCGTTGTCGTCACGGGAAGATGGTTGCCGCTTCTCATTCCCCTGTGAATCAAATCATGACCAAGAGACCCAACAAGCTACTTCACATGGACACGGTTGGTCCAGCTAGGGTTCGGTCGGAAAGTGGGAAGTGGTACGTTCTAGTGATTGTGGATGACTTTTCTCGCTACTCTTGGGTGTTCTTCTTGGTGGGAAAGGATGAGGCGTTTTCTTGCGCTCGAGACTTGATTTTGCGTCTTCAAAATGAGTTGCCTAAGAATGCCATGAGAGCTATACGCAGTGACAATGGCACAGAATTCAAAAACACTCAATTTGAGACGTTTTGTGCTTCTTTGGGTCTTGAGCATCAGTTTTCCTCTCCTTATGTCCCGCCTCAAAATGGTGTTGTTGAGCGCAAAAATCGGACCCTTGTTGAGATGGCCAGGACGATGCTTGATGAGCATAGGACTCCTAGGAAGTTTTGGGCCGAAGCGATCAACACAGCTTGCTACGTTTCCAATCGCATTTTTCTTTGAGCTTTCACTAAGAAGACTTCTTATGAGCTGCAATTTGGAAGACTACCCAAGGTAAGCCACCTAAGGGTGTTTAGGTGTAGATGATTCATCCTCAAGCGAGGTAATTTGGACAAGTTTGAGGCCAGGTCTTCAGACGGTATCTTTCTCGGTTATGCTTCTCACTGTCGTGCATATCATGTACTTAACCTTGAAACTAACCGTGTTGTGGAGACCTGTGAGGTCACATTCGACGAAACCATGCCTTGTTCTTCTCCTGTCTTTGAGCGTTCAGGTGATGATGAGTTTGAGGAGAGCATCTTCGTGGAGGAAAATGAGGAAGACGCCGATTGGGGTGATCCCGAGCTACCTCCACCAGTTGCCCCAGTCGAGCCTGCTTCCACTACTTTAGCTCACGGCCCCGAGCCTTCTTCTTCTACCTCATGGGGACCGTTCAAGCAGGCCCCTCCGCCCGTGCCTGCTGCACCTGTGGAGGCCCCAGCTGCTGTCGAGGGGGAGGCGACTTCCTCGAGAGAGGCACCTCGACACATCCAGCGTCGCCACCCTCCTGAGACGATGATCGGCGACATTGACCAGAGTGTTACGCGGTCTAGATCCATCTCCCACTTTGCTCATTCTGCTTTTGTTGCATCTTTCGAACCCAAAGATATTGGACAGGCATTATCTGACGCTGATTGGGTCAACGCTATGCATGAGGAGTTAGAAAACTTTGAGAGAAACCAAGTTTGGGTCTTAGTTCCACCACCACCAGATTGCCACCCTATAGGAACCAAATGGGTTATCAAAAGCAAACAGAGTGAAGATGGGGTAGTGGTGAGGAACAAGGCTTGGCTAGTAGCCCAGGGGTATTGCCAGAAGGAGGGCATAGACTATGAAAAGACATTTGCTCCTGTAGCCCAGATAGAAGCCATTAGGATCTTGCTAGCCTTTGCAACTTTGAAGGGTTTCAAGCTGTACCAAATGGATGTGAAGAGTGCTTTTCTAAACGGGTACATAGAGGAGGAAGTGTATGTGAGGCAATCCCCCGGTTTCGAGAACCCCAAGCTTCCCAACCATGTATACAAGCTCCACAAGGCTTTGTATGGGTTGAAGCAAACTCCTAGAGCTTGGTATGAGCGCCTTAAGTCATTTCTTCTAGCTAAGGGCTTTCAGATAGCTTCAGTTGATAGGACTCTCTTAGTCCAGATATACGTGGATAATATTATCTTTGGTGGTTCATCTCATGCTCTTATGGCCATGTTTTCAGAGACAATGAGCAGGGAGTTCGAGATGAGTATGATGGGTGAGCTGAACTTCTTCCTGGGGTTGCAAATCAAGCAAACCCAAGAAGAGACCTCTGTGCATCAAGGGAAGTATACAAAAGATCTACTGAAGAAGTTTGACATGGGTGAGGCCAAGCCTCTCTCGACGCCCATGTCGACTACCATTGCCCTTGATGAGGACAAGGACGGTGAAGCGGTTGATCAGAAGGAGTACCGCAGCATGATCAGTTCACTACTGTACCTGACGGCGACACGGCCGGACATCTAGTTCGCCGTTTGCTTGTGTGCGAGGTTCCAGTCTTCGCCATGCTCGTCGCATCGTCGGGCTGTCAAACGCATCTTAAGGTACCTCCGTTTCACTCCAGAGTATGGCCTTTGGTACTCGGCCTCCTCTTCCTTGTCTTTGTGCGGTTATTCAGATGCTGATTATGCTAGGTGTAGAGTATCTCGTAAATCCACTTCTGGTACTTGTTAGTTCTTGGGTACCTCCTTAGTGTCTTGGTCCTCATGCAAGCAGACTAGTGTAGCACAATCCACATGTGAGTCTGAGTATGTAGCTGCTGCTGCTTGCTGTTCTCAGCTGCTCTGGATGGTACAGACCTTACAGGACTATGGCCTAGAGTATAGGCGAGTTCCTTTGTATTGTGATAGTATGAGTGCCATTAGTGTTGCTAAGAACCCTGTGCTTCGTTCCAAGACCAAACACATTGAGGTCCGGTTTCACTTTCTTCGTGATCACTATGAGAAGGGAGACATTGACATAGTACATGTAGACACCCACAATCAGTTTGCGGATATCTTCACAAAACCGCTTGATCAGATACAGTTTGCTTGCTTGAGAAGTGAGCTTGGAGTGTGTTTCCCTTTTTAGAGGAGGGAACCTTTGAGAGATTGTACACTAGTTTTTGTTTTCTTTTATCTTAGCTTTTTTATTTCATCTTTTGCATTTGCATAGCATCTTGTTTCATAGAGCATTCTAAGCTTCATGATTATAGCTATGAGTTTGAAACTGTACTCTGCTTGGTATGTTGATATGTCTACATCTTGATGCTCATGTTTAGGCTCTCTTTGATCACTTGATTCCTATGTTGAGCTAAATCTGATTTTTCATGAACATGATTAATAATAATGAAACTTGAAAAACATGTTCACCATTGAGCTTAGCCACTAGCATGTACAAGTCCTTTGAGATCTCTTATGTTATCATCTATATGCTAGGTTGCTATGTCTCATACCTTGAATCATTCACTTTCTTAGACCAATCATGATCACATTGTGCTAAAACTTTGAATTCTAAGCTAAGTGATGAAGAAAAGATCGAGACGGGTTTGTATTGTCCCACCTCAAGGTATCTTGACTGCTTCCTATTGCACTTAGGATGAACTTGAGCCTTGTAGTGGATGACCGAAACCATTGCCTTAAGCTTCTCATTGTCTTTGACATAGGCTTCGCATGGTTGAAAAGTTAGGCAGACAATACTTACAACCTCTCGCACACACATGTTTTGACTAATACTTGTGAAACTCCTAATGTAGAGAAATTGATACAATTTGAACAACTCACATGTGTTAGGTTCGTCTATGACATGATGTGTGATCACTGTTTGGGGTAGTTCACCTTGTATACACTTGTTAGCACTAGATTGATTTCATGCTTCTACTTGCTATGTGCTATCTTTTGTGGTGAACATTCTCTATTTTTGGTATCAACTTGCTCACTACATTTCACTCATATTATGGTTCATTTGATCAACTTGAGCATTTACTAGCACATGTTTACGATGCCATGACATAGGACAGCACCACTTAGAGTCTCTTTTTCAAACTAATTGCTATACTCCTGAAGCTTCTGCATTCATGTGCATTCAAGCTTGAGAGAAGGAGAAGGTTTTGGGAGATCTTGATGTGTGTATGTGTCAACAAGGGGGAGAGAGTTTCACACACTTTCTTAGAGTTGAGCGCACATTCAGGGGGAGTTTGGTTGGTTTTGAGGGACTTTAAGCTAGTTGTGTTGAGCCTCGCCTCTTTCTGGAGGGACTAGCCATCTTGTATGCTTGTGATTGCTTTTCATTGCATTTTTTGCTCATTTGAGCAAGTTTTCTTCTTTTTCTTCCTTCTTCCTTCCTCTTATTCTCTATATCATGATTATTTGTGTTGGTGTTGACAATGCACTCATCAAGGGGGAGATTGCGGATACAAGTGGGAGACTTAGTGTCCGGGTCTGTGATGAGTGATTGTCAACGGAGTTCACTTGGCATGTTGGCTGGCTTATGGTGTGCAGGTGTTGAGCACGGAGGCAATGGTGGATGGCGGAGTGAAGGTCAAGTGAGCGGGACGTGCCGATGGACTGGGAGCTGTGAAGGACGGATGCGGGACTTGGACTGAGGAACTCGGACGCCGGAGCGCTAGTTATAGTGGCGGACAATTGGCGGCATCGACAAGCGCAATTGAACATGGCCAAGGGACTCGTGGCGATGAGCGGGCTGGCGCGGTCAAGGACCGGCGGGACGCGCCCAGGACGGTTTGCTGGTTTGGGCCTCAAAACCAGCGGCGGACGGTTTTTGGGTTTGGGCCTCAAAACCCGGGCGGAGCTGCTTCCGGGGGAAGCGGGGCGACACGTGGCGGAATCTCCGAGGTTGCGTCAAGGCGACGGCAACTCTGAGCAGGAAGCGGGGTCGTCCGATCACATCTACAGACACAGGCTGTTCCAGAGTGCTCTATGGCTAGCTGGCTCGTCTGATTTGCAGTAGGGAGTAGTTATGGGTGTTTCTGCGAAATGTAATAAGTGGTTAAAGGGAGATGGCAGCCATCCCCTCCTCTCTACCTCTTCCATTCTCTCCATCCTCCCTTTGCTCCTAGGGTTAGTGTGTCATTAGTGGGAGAGGTCCATAATCTAGACATATGGTTGTGTAAACAACGTTTTTGAGTTGGGAATCGAGGCCCTAACCTCGTAACTCCTCTGGGATTTGTTACTTGTTCATGTGATTTTTGTTTCATTGTGTTCTTATATTTTCTCCTATTTTCTTGCTTGGCTACGATCTGATTTTCCCGGAGTTTGAGTCAATCTCAAGCGATGATTTCTTGGGGATGAGTTCGTAGGTAGTTGAATTTCATCTGTGTGAAGTTTGGGATTGATTCCTTTTGGTTTGGGTCAGATTTCGTGGCCGCCCTGTTGTTCTGTTCTTAGGGTCGGGCTTCTGTTCGTGCTGTGGAACCGGCAAGTTCTAGTGAGGTTTGGCGCAGCTGTTCCTGTTCGATCCCCTGTCTGTTCTTCTTCTGCTTCGGAGTGCAGCACGTCCGACCTGGTCTGCTTGGTGTCCGCTGCTGCTGTTTGCATCCATCGTTTCCATCTCCTCTAGTATATGTAGCAGCAAGAGTAGTACTTCACGCGAATTTTTTCTCTCAAGCTTTTGGTGGTGTCTCAATCAAGCAATAGTGTTTTGAATATTTAAATCAATCTTTGCTTGAGTGTTTTCCTGCTGTTTGGATCTTCTTGCTGAGCTGGTGGAGGGCAGACCCTCCTTCCTAGACTTGCTTTGGTTCCTTGCAGTCTCTTTGTTTCAGTCATCTGGCTGATACTTCTCCTTGTGCCAAGTGCTCTGACCGTGCAGGTTCAGCAGAGCTGCTCGTAATTTAGTTTGAGCTCCTAGTGCAGCAGCACGTGCTTGCTTTGAGCCTGAAAATTTTCTCTGTTTGGTCGAGGTTATTGCTAGTGCGTTCAAGGTCTTTCCTGCTGCTGGTGTCCACTCTCCTTCTCTCTGTTTCCTCTGTATTGTTTCTTCAGTTCACTGCCTACAGGAGTGCTTGATTAGTACTTGGGCAGCAGTAGATTTTGGAAGTGTGTGATTCAGTTTTGAGCTGTGCAAGTTCAGGAATCGTACCTACAGTGCTCGGTTTGCTACAGTAATTTCAGCGAGCTTCAGTTTCTTGTTTTGGCCGCAGTTTGTGCGTTTGAGCTTCAATTCAATTTCCGCTTGTTTCGTTGGCTTCGTCGTGTTCCGCTGTGCTCCTAGAGAGCATCCACCCTCTCGGTTGGGTCGTGAACATCACGGTGTTTTATTTGCGTGTTTGGAGGTGATGTTGGGACAGTGGCTGAATATTTCGAAAGAAAGTTGAAGCTCCCATTCACCCCCCCCTCTGGTCGCCGTTTCCGGTCCTTCAATCTGGTAGATTGTCGCTTCAGGGTTTTGGCAGAAGTAATCTATTGCCTTTGGCAGCATGACCTCTTTCAGTTGTTCCAAGGTAATGTCAGTATGCTCACAATGCTGTTCCCCACTGTAGATAGCTTCCACTGCAGACCACCTATCCGCGGGTAGCATGTTTTCTGAGGAACTATGAGGAGTAAAGCTGAATCCGGCTTTCATATTTTGATAATCTTGCAGAGAATATTTGAATTTGGACACTGAGGTCCGTTGTCTGTTGTACTCGGACAGCGAGATTTGACACTGCAAATTTACTTGGATAACTGAATCCAGAGAAACATCTGATAATCCTACCATATCAAGGCTACTAGCATGACGAAGCTTATGCTGATCATGCTGCTTGCAGCATAACGGGTCTGGGCGAAACCATTGAGTGCTAAATCTATGAAGATTGTCCCTGTGTTTTCTATGCCATAAATCAACATATGGCACCCATGAAAAGTCCTATGTAGGTTGTTGGGTGAGTTCATTTTTTATGGTTTCGACTGTAGGCTGAAAATGAGGGCGAAACAAATGCAAGCACTCAACTACAGTCCCAATTATGTCTGTACTTTCTGAAAGCTGCAGAATTACATTAAAGAAAAACTTATTTTCTTCTGGATGAATATCAGGCAAGCTTCTAGTCCATGGTCTTCGGTGGGAAAAGCATATACACTAGAAAGATAAGATGAGCAGTGGGAAAAGCATAGCAAGGGGAAGGGGAAGATCAGTGATCCTTGGCCACAGAGTGGTGGGGATCTTCCTGAGACCACAGAGAACAAAGATGTGCAAGGTGACCAAGGTAACTCCAAGTCTAATCCTCATACATCGAGCAATCCGAATCCTGGGAAGAAGAAAGAAGAGTACTTTAGGGAGCCTTGTGAAATCTGTGGGCCGAGTAATCATCTTACCAAGGATTGTAGATATCTTGCTTGTGAGACATGTGGGCTTAGCAATCACACCACCTACCAGTGCAAGCGGTGCATACCCTGGAATGTTGGCCCTGAACTTTGCGCTACTCAAGTAGAAGACCAAAGCTTCTTTTTCATAGAGGAGAACATTGATCCTAGAACAATGAAAGAAAAGGAATGTACTGCTATAATCACAATCCTAGAAGGAGAGGCCACTAGTGGACAAATCGAGCAAGAATTCAGGAATAGCATTGGGTCTGAGAAATGGAAGTGGAAGGCTAGGCAGGTGGGTGACAAGAAGTTTGTGATGAGATTTCCTAGTCCTGAAATGATTAAGCAATGGAGCTATTTTCAGTTCCTAGCCATGAGAAGTGTGCAAGCTCAGATGAAGGTTGACTTCTGGACCCAAGCCTTGGTGCTAAGGGCATGCTCCAACAGGCTTGGTTTAGGGTATGGGAAATCCCAATGGATGAAAGGTCTGTGAGAACTTGTGCTAAGATAGGAGGTTTGGTAGGGAAAGTGCTTGAAGTTGATGATACATCTAGATTCAATGGTGAGTATGTGAGGATGAGAATTGCCTGTAGAGATGTGAGTAAAGTACCAAGAACTGCTGAAGGTACTCTTGGGATGTTTTTCCATGACTTCATTTTTGAAAGGAAGGTGGAAGAAGGTGAGAAAGGGAGAGTCTTAAGTAGTGGTATTAGAGTGAATGAGGACCAACAGCCACCTTCAAAGAAATACAAACCTAATGAAGGGTCTGGATCAAGATTAACTGAGAACATCTCTGGGAGCAAGTCTGGTAAATTTGACAGATGGGGAGCTGGAAAATCTCAAAGTCAGAGTGAAAAAGCTACATCCTCTGCTCCTCCTTAGCAGATTGTAATATGATAACCAGGGTGGTTGAAGTCAAGGAAGCTAATAATGCTGATAGTGGAATGTCTGAAGAATCTCTGGAAAAGGTTTTAATACGTGATTCATTTGAGGATTCTGAAAATGAAAGTGAATCACTCAGTGAGAAATTAAGAGGGATTGGTGCTTTTAATACCAGTCAACGAGGCTACTCCTCTGATATCATTCAAGGGAACAAAAATTCAGAGTGGAGTATGAATGAGCACATTACCACAGATGGAGAGGGCAAATCTATTGAAGTTGATCATAGTGCTGATACAGTAACTGGAACAGAGACACATGTTGTGTCTAATCTGGAAGATAATATAATCAACACTCAAGAGAGTATTCTGAATGATGATAATGCTAGCAAGGATAATACTGAGGAAGTCATGAATCTGAAGGATTCTGGAGGGTCTGAGCTGGTGGATGGCAGTGAGCCCATGGTTGGCACTATGGAAAAATGTGTTCAGCAAGTTGAGCAAGTAAAGCAGGCAGCAGTGAGAAGAAGTGAGAGGTTCAAGAAAGATATTAATCTCACAACTCAGGAGAAAGCAGAAATTATGTCCAAGAAAAGAAACTTGGAAGGTAACATTCAGTCTACCTCTCTCTTTTCTGAGTTATCTCATAATGATTTGCATTCTTTATCGTCCAAAATGGGTGTGGTTGTTGGACAATCTGATTCTAATCCTTTTAGTCTGCTCAGTGAGTTAGAAAAAGCCAGATCTGATTTATTTATCAAGCACCAAAAGTTACACTCTGCTGTACAATTAGAAGAAATAGATGAGGAAACTGAAATTAATGGTCAATTACAAATTGAGTGGATTCAAGAGGAATCCTCTGAGCCTGAAGATTTCACAATTGTACAATCAAGAAAAAAAAGAAAAAATAGTATGAAGAAAGGAGCAAAAATTACTCCTGACAGATTGCAAAACAAGAAAGTGCATGAAAATCCTGGCTTATTACATAAAAAAGGAAAGAAAAAAAATCATGAATAGCATCCAGGGTATAATTTGGAATTATAGAGGTCTCAAAAAGAAAGGGATCTCTACATTCCTTAAATCTCTTATCTCTCAGTATCAATTTCATTTCATTGGCTTAGAGGAAACCATGGTTGAAAGTTGTGATGATTCACTTCTTAGAAGGTTTGATTATAATCAGGATTATTTGTGGTTGTGGAACCCATCAAAAGGAAAGTCTGGGGGTATCCTAGCTGGTGTTAGAGCTGATACATATGATGTGGGTTCTTTTAGGCAAGGAGAGTACATGCTGCAACTAAATCTTTGGGATAAGCAGATGAAAATCAAATGGAATTTAATTGTGGTATATGGGGCAGCTCATGAAGAAGGGAAAATCCCTTTTCTCACTGAGCTGTCTGATTTTTGTTCAAATAGTCATGAACCTTACCTTGTTGGGGGGACTTCAATATCATTAGATATGCACAAGAAAGAAGTTCAAATAATGGAGTGCATAGGCATTCTAACCTCTTCAACTCTTTGATCAGCTTTTATGGCCTGAGGGAACTTGTGATGAGTGGGGGCTTATTCACCTGGTCTAATAATCAGGATCCCCCTACCCTTGAAAAATTGGATAAGATACTTGTTACCAGTACTTGGGAAGACATTTTTCCTAGGGTTACTGTCAGGAAACTGCCCAGAGAGGTTTCTGATCATAATCCCTTACTGCTTTTCTCTGGAGATAGTAAAAAACTGCTTCATATACAATTTAGATTTGAGCTCAGTTGGATTGAGAACCAAGAATTCCTTCAAGAAGTTAAGAAAATCTGGGAACAGCCTTTTAGGGCTAAATCAGCTATTGATGTGATTCAACATAAGCTCAAAAAAAATCAAACAATATTTTAAAGGGTGGGGTTTTAATCTCCAAGGTGAATTGAGGAAAAAAAGAAAATCTCTTCATGATGAATTGAGTGAGTTGGAAGAAATTGAAGAAACTATTGGACCATTACCTATGCAAATTGAAAGAAAAAGTGTGGTTCTTGCTGAAATTTTATCTTTCTTGCATCAGGAAGAATTGTATTCGTATAATAGAAGCCATGAAAATTGGTTGTTGAAAGGTGATGGTAATACTAGTTTTTCCATAAATGTGCCAATGGCAGAAAAAGGAAAAATACTATTTGGAATCTGGTAGAGGATGGAAGAGTCATTGAAGGCAATGAGAACCTTATTGAACATGCAACCAAGTATTATAAAGACCTTTTTGGGCCTGTTCCTGCCCATGATATCAATATTGATCCTTCCTTTGGGAGGATTGTGAGCAATTAAGTGACATTGATAATAGGAGTCTTTGTCAACCGTTCACTGAAGAGGAAATTCATACAGCCTTGTTTCAGATGGAAAAAAATAAGGCACCAGGCCCTGATAAAATTCCTGTAGAATTCTACCAAGCTTGTTGGAACTTGGTCAAGCAGGACATCATTTGCCTGTTTGATGAGTTTCATATGGGTGCTGCTGACATAAGTAGACTCAACTATGGTGTTATCACCCTCTTACCAAAGGTAAAAGATGCAGCTCAAATCAAGCAGTACAGACCTATTTGCCTTTTAAATTGTATTTACAAGTTGAACACCAAAACTTTAACTATGAGTATTGAACCTATTGCTGAAAGAATGATCCATAAGAACCAAACTGCCTTCATGATAGGTAGAAACATAGCATCTGTATAATGTGTCTTCATGAAATTATCCATGAAACTAAAAGAAGAAAAGAAACTGGTCTCCTTTTGAAGATTGATTTTGAGAAGGCATATGATAAAGTCAGCTGGAAACCTCTGCATGACTCTTTTAATTTGAGAGGTTTCTGTCCCCAATGGTGTGAGTGGATCAAACAAGTTACCCATGGTGGAACTGTTAGTGTCAAGATTAACGATGAAAATGGCCCATACATCAAAAGCTTCAAAGGAGTCAGGCAGGGAGACCCCTTATCTCCAATTTTGTTCAATTTTGTTGCTGACTGCCTTGCTCGAATGGTAATTAAAGCTCAAAATAACAATCTTTTCACTGGTTTGGTCTCACATATAATTCCCAACGGGGTGGCCATTCTTCAATATGCTGACGACACAATTATTTGTTTGAAACATGACCTAGATGGGGCTAGAAATATGAAATTTCTTCTATATATGTTTGAAATGCTTGCTGGACTCAAAATCAACTTTGACAAGAGTGAAGTTATAATGATTAATGATGTGGAAAATTGGGGTGACCAGTATGCTGAGATTTTTAATTGTCAAGTGGGGGATTTCCCAATTAAGTACTTGGGTGTGCCAATTAGTCCTAGCAGATTACATATTAAAGATTGGTTACCACTCATTGAAAAAAGCAATAAAAGACTTGATGTTTGGAAAGGTGGTTCTATGACCATTGCTGGTAGGACTACCTTGATTTGTGCCAGCCTGAATAATCCACCGATTTATCATATGTCTGTGTATATGCTTCCCCAAACCACTATAAATAGCATTGATAAAATCAGAAGAACTTTCTTCTAGCAAGGAGGTAGTGTGAAAAAGAAATAACATTTGGTCAAATGGTCAAAACTGTGTAAAGAGAAGAGAAAAGGTGAGGTGGGAATTAAAGACCTGAGAAAACTCAATATCAGCTTACTTAGCAAATGGTGGTGGCGCCTTGAAAATGAAAAGGGTTTCTGGCAGGATCTGATAAAAGCAAAGTATTTTACAAAAGATACCATCCATACAGTGAATCACAGGATATATGACTCTCCCATCTGGCATGACCTGATCAAGATTAAACATCTCTACCTTCAAGGAAGAGGTGTTAATACTCAAAATGGCAACTTAACTAGATTCTGGGAGGATACCTGGCTTCAAGATACACCTTTACAAGTTAAATTCCCAATTCTGTTCTCTCTGTGTGAACAAAAAAAATGTATCTGTAGCCGATGTCAAAAATGAAAAGATCAATATCTCTTTCAGAAGGTGGCTACCTGATGAGCTTAATATCATTTGGATGAAAATCTGGAGTGACACACAAGCTTTTGTGCTGTCTGAAAATAATGACAAGGTGATTTGGAACCTAGAAAGTAAGAAGAAGTTTACTGTTAAATCGATGTATAGTGCCTTAACTAGGGATGACAATGGGCAGAGTTATAAATTCATTTGGAAGGCTAAAATCCCTTCAAAAATTAAGTTTTTTATCTGGCTTATGGCTAATGAAGCACTACTGACCAAGGATAATATGGTTAAAAGAAATTGGTCCGGCAATCCTGAATGTTGTTTCTGTGAGGAAATGGAATCCATTTCTCACTTATTTTTCAAATGTTCCATAGCCAGAACGGTATGGGCTTGTGTGGTTACTTGCATTCAGGCTACTGATATACCAGCTGATTTTGATAGTTGCTGGGTTTGGCTAGATAAATGGCTCCCAACTGGAAAGAAATTCCACGTTTGGGGGGTGTCGGCAATTTGCTGGGCCATTTGAAAGACCAGGAATAAAGCATGTTTTGATAAAAAATTGATCAGAAATCCAATTGAAATAATTTGTCATGCGGCGGCTTTGAGGAAATTCTGTCAGGCCTCTATCCGGAGCTGGAGAAGGAGGCGCTTGAAGAAGGGGTCCGCACAATGCTGAAGATCGCAACCAGCCGTGCAGCGGGGAGAAGATGGCAACAGCGCGCAGGACTGATGATTGAAGACAAGAGGCGATGATGTGTGTTCGGGCGTTGGTGCCGCCTTTCCTGTGTTTGTTTTGTTTGCCGTTTAGAACTCTGTTGCTCAGGTCTTTTGGTAGCCGTTGCGCTGTACGTTGGGTGTGTGGCCCTTTTGTTGTCTTTGGTCTTTTTGGCTGGCTGTGTGTTCGGAAACTCCGGATGGCCACCTCTGCCCTGGATGTTCTGTATCTCTAAACTCTCAAAACTCTGTATTTCCGTTCGCTGTAATGGAAATGGGAAAATCCCGTATCGAAAAAAAAGTAGCCAAGGGCACCAACCATAGCAGAAACAGAGGGGACTTGTTTCCACGAAAAATTTTATGTTGTAGTTCCTTACCTGCAAAAAGGTGCTTGAGAAAGAAATCGATTGGCATGAGACGGCATGGTGTTCCACTTCCACCAAACTCTATGAATCTCAGAAACTCATTAGCGCCGTCTGCAAACCACTCGAACCTTCTAGCAACAGATCCGCTTGACTCATGGTTGTTGTGGCCGAAGGCAGAGAAAATAAAAGATTTAGTAGCATGTGCTATCCGTCTAGCAAAGGAGGAATTCCTCACCTCTCGTTCCATCCGTTCTTCTTCAAGGATTCTCTTCTTGCACTTGTACAGCGTGTCATCGCACTCTTGAGCAGCATGCTTCAGCTTGTTGCGCCAACGCAACAGTGATGAATCAGTGATCTGCCACTTACCGGATATCTCAAGAGCAGCCTCCAACTTGATGTGCGCCATCTACAACCTCTAAGTTATGATATGGATTTGAATTTTCTTTGCCCTCATACCTCTGAACCAGACCAGATACAATTTGGCTAACCGTCTCCTGGACAACCCCATCTCGGTCACTGTGATCCAATAAGTATTTGTAGTATTCCTTTCCCTGCTCAAAAAATAAGCATCTCTACGTGAGGAGGAAAAATAAGTAAATACATGAACAAAATATATCGGACATCGCATTATAAATTTTGTATCAAATGTTTTCCACAGGGAACGTTGTGTCACCAGAAAGGATTTAGCTTACCAGCTGTAAGGAGCTACCCTCAACTGAATGGCACGGAACTGGTGAGGAGTTATAGTAGGTACTATATATAAAGAAATCTGAAGGGTAATCTGTTGCACATGATTTTCAGAGGCAAGAGGTAGAGAAGTTAACAACAGGGGTCAGGTAGTGAGGGGTGCAGAGGATTTGGTCTTTACAAGGAAAATGCTGATTAATGATTATCGTTTTGACTTAAATTTGCCTCAAAATTTTACCTTTTTGACTTAACAGCAACAAGAGAATCTGCCGGTCGGCACACGTCTGTTTGTGTGACCCAGTGAATTTGAGGGCAATGGCCAATGGTGTTTCCGATTACAATATCTGCTGTATATGCTAGCTAGTAGCAACAGATTACGATACCTGCTGGTCGACCTGTCGACCTCGTCGTTCGGACCTCCCTCCGCTGCGTATCTTGGCCGTTGTGTGACCAGAATTCGCGTCACCAGTCAGTCAAACTCTTGCCGTGAGAAATCAGCAAAACACGCTGTCCACACGAGACAAGTATGAATGATTGTGACTAATGAGCGAGAGATGTCGATGGACATGTGCCACTAGCAGTACTGTACCTCCGTCTGGAAAAAGATGTAATTCTAGGTTTATCTCTAGTTAAACATTCTAATGTGTAATTAAGTTTACACAGAAGAGTATTAATATTATATACCTAATAACAAATCTAAAGACACTTATTTGGTATCATAAATATTAATATTTTTATATAAATTTGGTAAACTAAAAATGATTCGATTCCATCATGCTAGATTGAATTCTTTTCCGTACGAAAGTAGTAGCACTGAAGTCTATATGCATTACATAGAGGAGAAAGAAAGCAAGAAACCCTCTGCTTGCTGCGCAGTGCTTATTTTTTTAAACAAATCAGCCAGGAGAGCTACAAATTATATTAAAAAGAAGATAAGCCTAACCTGCGCACAACGAAACAACAATGACCAACAGCCACACCAGAAAATAAACTCATAAAAGAAAAAAACAACTCATGTCGGTTGGATTGGGACGTCGTCACGAACTGCACATGCCAAAGCTCAACTCACAAAACAGAAGAAAAAAAAGAGAACCACCATCAACTCCCAACCACTACATTGCACCGCCAACGCCAAACCACTAAGGATGTCAAGGCAAAAACACTGTCGTCACTGATGAAGACCCACACCGAGATAGCCTGCTGCCAAGCGGGACTAGCCGCCAAACTGCAAGCCGTGTAGCTGCCCCCGCAATCGAATCCGCTTGTGCCGCCTGTCAAGACGATGTACCACACCGGACTAGCCACCGCCATGCAGGGCTAGCCATTGTAGCCCGCTGCAAGCTGCCAAAACGAAGCGAGAGCAGCTGCCGCTGGCGCTTACCGAGCCGATCCCGTCCTCCAAGATCCGGGTGCGTACACAGTAGTTTCCAGTAAACTAGTTGCTCATCAAAGGTAGAAGTGTCGCATGGGTCCTTCCGCTACCGGTCAAAAAACCTCCTTACGCTGAAACCGCCGCCGCTAAGTGGGACCGCCCCCGCCAAACCACGCAGGTCACCTCGACAACGCAATCTACTGGCCACCACCTCCCACACCGACCTCCTTGCCAACTTCGTGGGTGCCACCCATGCTGGCCTCCTGACCATCTTCGTGGGCGCCGCAAGCACACGGTCCCTATCGGACTGACGCCCTCCACCAAGCTGATGCCAAGCCCTCCAATCGTTGCACCAATGTCCTCTTCCTAGACACCTTCCAACCCCATGGACATTGAACCCCAAATCAACAACTAAGTCTCCACCTTATGGGCAATCGCTATGGCTGGCGCGGCAAGAGCTTTGAAAGCGACGCCTCCAACGAGGTGAACGACGCCACAAGCGCCACCGTCGCCTAACCAAAAGGTTATGGTTTTACACCAGGAAGAAAGTGCCATGCAAGGGGAGACGGCTAAACATGGACGCTTCCAAGGAAGTAAGGCGCCCGGAGGCATCACCGTCATCGGCCCAAAAGGACAGGCTTTCGCCATAGCACCAACCCTGCACAGGCCTCGAAACTGCCATTGCCAAGTGATGGTTGCTGCCCATCATTCCGAATCGGAGCAAAGGCCTGCACAAAGCCGAAGCCACGGACCATGGTACCATGCCGCAGGAGCCACTGTTGAGCAGCAGCAGTTGGCCCCTGGCCATGCCCAGAACGCCGGAGCAGGCCGCAGCCGGCCCCTAGGCCACATGCTCTAGCCGTCGTGCTCCAGCAGCCGTGAGCAAGCTGCTAGGGTGGCCTGGCCGGTCGCCGCCGCCCATCACGCGTCAGGCAAGAGGATCCGGCCGCTGGAGGACAGAGCCACCGCCGCCTGAGCTCCAACTGTGGCCACGCCCGTAGCGGACGACGAGCAGCTAGGGATGAAAACGGATCGGATATGTATGGATATCACTAATAACATTTGTTTTCATATTTCTACTCGGTCGGATTCGAATACGAATAGTATCAGCTATGTCGGATAGGATACGATTGGATATCGACATCATAAATACGTGATTTGAACTTTTGGATAAGGATAGGGTATCAGATATTGAATATCCGGACTCGGATACGGACGGATAAAAACTCCTCTAAATGGATTCGGTCTCCAATACGATCGGAAATATCCGTACCGTTTTCATCCCTACGAGCAGCAGCCCTGCGTGCACCTTCGTTCCTGGTCGGCCGCATCCCTGGTAGGAAGCAGGCGCACGGGCAGCGCTCCAAATGACACTAGGGGGTGAAAGTGGTACAGATAATCCTCCGCTCCGATCCGCTCCGAATCCGAATTTTAAAGATATGGAGAAGTATTTTCAATATCCGTGCGGATGCGGATAATCCGAATCCGATTACATGCGGATGCGGAGTAGGATATGGGATTGGCAAAATCCGACGGATACGGATTATCCAATAATTAAACGCAGATTATTCGAAACTAATAATAGAATATCCGAATATTTTAAGGAGTCCAAGCGGCAAAAATTGAGTCAGCCCAACCCATAGTACAAACATTTTATACTGTATATTACAAGTAATTGATGGATTGATGGTGATTATTTTGTGTTATATTGCTGCTTTATGACTGGTTAATAAATTGTTTCTCATCGTAAAAAACAACACGTAAGCATGTATTATCCGACTTCAAAAAATCCGCTTCCGCTCCGACACCGATCCTAATCCGTGCCATTTCCGACATCCGTGAAAATCCGTATTCAAATCCAAATCCGTATAATATCTGATCCGATCCGAATCCAATCAGAAAATATGGATAAGGATATGGAGAAGCCATTATCCACTCCGATCCGATCTGATTTTTATCCCTAAATGACACGCATAGGCCGCTAAGGGTGGCCCGGCCGGTGACTGCCACCGTCGCGCGCCGTAGTCGACGACGAGCGACCCGGCAGTCCGCAGTCGCGCGAGCGCCGCCGCCTCGTCCATGACCCGTCTGCCAGAGCGGGCGGCTGCCTAGCCCCTTCTGCGCCCATGCCGCCGGAATGGGCCGCAGTCGGCACCGGCCGCGCCGGAGCAGGACGCCGCCGGCCCCCTGGCCGCGCACTCCAGATGCCACGGCAGCCCGACACATGGTATTGTTTTGGATTATCTTCTGTAATGGTGGAAGTAGATAATTTACAAGGAAAACTAGGGAGTTATTTTATGTATTTTTTATAGTGGTCTAGATGTTTCTGATTATTATGAGAATTTTTAATATTTGTATTTTATCTAGGGGTGAGAATTATTGTGGTGCCTTGGTTTAGGCCTCTAATTGTTAACCGTAACAATCATTAATAATAAATATATATAGTTAAAATCCAAAATCCCAAGGTATAAACGACATCAATAAAAAAATAAAAACCTAATCTTCACTAATAAACATATAAAAAGTAGTCCATTCCGGAGCATGGGCATTTTTGCTAGTTACTGAAAGAGCAGAATTCGTGGCCAGTCCAGCAACTTGGCAAGAGGTGTCATCTAGATCCCTCAAGTATTAAAATGCCTGACGAGCGAATAATCAGGGTATTTAGAAGAAAAAAAAAGTATGAAAGAAACAATTGGCTCATTGATATTAGATAGTGATAGACAGATATAGACATACACCTATGGATGGAGCATAGAAGAAAACAATCGCTATTTAACAATAGGGACCTTTTTGGCAGAGGCGCACGAATCGAATAAAGCACATGTAACTACCAAAGTAGTGAACCCATGGAGCATAGAAATCTGATGCAAAGGACATTTTTCAGTTACTCCATCAATGTGTGTTTTCTGTAAGAGACAGAGAGGGCGAGAGTATGTACGCACCTCAATTTGCTCTTCAGATGTGGGCGTGGAGGAAGAGATTGCAATCTCGAGGTTATTGCTCTGGCCTTCCTCTGGGTGGAGGAAGAGATTGAGGACCCGGGCACTGTTTTGTCAGAGCAGAAGTTTTATCTATATGTTGGTTTGGAAGAACAACAGTATTGAGGGGCAGTGTTTGTGTTTCGCTGTGTTTTACATTAGCAGCACTCCATGCATCTCAACTACTACTACCAACTAGGAGTAGTTGTTATCTGGGGGAGTTGAGTAATGAACATATTTACCAGTAATTGGAATCTTGAAGGCGCGCTTAGTTTACCGGTCAACTACGCGCGCTTGGAAGCTTGCATGCAGCTGACCTGCACTCGCCGGTGCATGCGAACTTTTTGAAAAGCGTGTTCAGATGTTTGGTTTCAATGTATGTAGTTGCCGTGTAATTGCACATCCGGAGGCTGCTATTGTTCAGTTGTTCTCAACCTACTACAAGGGAGGCAGAGAGAGAGAGAGAGAGAGAGAGAGAGAGAGAGAGAGAGAGAGAGAGAGAGAGAGAGAGAGATTGATTGATTGATTGATTGATCGATTGATTATGCACCATAGTTAACTCTTCAGATGTGGGCGTGGAGGGGATCTCGATCGGGATCATTGCTCTGGCCTCTGGGTGGAGGAAGAGAGGACCTGGGTAATCTGTTTAGGCAAAAGAAGAGTTGTATGTTGGTTTGGAGGAACAATATTTTTGAGGGGATTGGAGGAACAATGTCACTGAAGGCTGTGTTTGTGTTTCTCTCTGTCCTAGTATTAGTATATGCTAGCACCACTCCTTGTCCTTGTATCTCAAAACTCAGTACAGGATATATATTGAGCACTAATTGTAGCCATCGGTGATTTAGTGGCTCTAGTCTGCTGATAAATTAAGTGGTATGCGACAAAGACGTCACCACTAACAACAACAACTTCGCAGAAAAAGATGTTTGAACTAATCAAGCTGACTAGCTCCCCATTTTTTCTGGTCTTGAGTTACTTGTTCTTCAGATTCAGACAAAGCATGAAAATAAGATCAATAAACGTCTAATGCTCATGCCTTTTTAAAAATCTAAAAACCATATTAGAAACAAAAAAAATGGAAGAAGGGGGTTATGTGCTTCTTGTTCAAATTAGAAATAAAAAAGCAAGTTATAAGTTGGACGGGAATCTTTAGCTACTTTTTATTTTTCAAGGAGTTGTTGTACCAAATAGTTGAAGAGCCTGTTTGTTTTTTTTTTTTGTCTAAAAGATCAAAATAGGGGAGTTCACGTATAAAGCTCTCTGTTTGATGCAATTGTTTATAGCCAAACTGTTAGCTTCATTGATTTTTATTATAATTTGTGGTATTGCCAAAAACTATGGAAGAAAAATAATTAGGCAAAAATAAAATCATTTCTCGCCGGCCTTGCTGGTTTAACTTAGTGAAGGACCGAATAGGCGACCTAGAGGGGGGGGTGAATAGGAGCCTCAAAAAAATTTCATGAAATTGAGACCACTGTCCTAAATCACAATCCCCAAGAAGCAAGAAAACTCTCATGAGATATCCACGAACCTACACGAGGTTGGGTGTTACAAAGACACAGCGGGATACTCGGAAACATTGGAGAAGACGCGGAAGCGAAACACAAACGAGTGCAAACTGAACAGACCTGGACTGTCCGGTCTCCAGGCACGGACTGTCCGGCCTAGGACCCTCGGACTGTCTGGACCCAGACCGCAGACTGTCCGATGGCACAACGTCGGACTGTCCGAGAATTTTAGCCGGACTGTCCGCCGTTCAAACCCAAAAATTCCCGAGGCTAAAATTGAACAGCTCGCTGTCGGGTGGAGGTCGCGGACTGTCCGCACTTTGGACCCCGGACTGTCCGCACCTGTACACCGAGCAGGCTGATGCAGCCCACTGTGCTCGGCCCCGATGGCTGGACTGTCCGGGGTACCCTCGCGGACTGTCCGAGCCTGTACAGCGACTACGGGTTCAAAATCGCCCGAAAAGAAAATCGAAGAGAGCTCGATCAAATGTGGATGAACTGCCACGATTTTTCGGTCAAATGGTCACAAGGCAGTCTAGAATCATCTCCTAAAAGATCAAGACTCAATCACTACAAGAAATGCTTGATTTTGTGACATAAAATCCATTTATGACGCGGGTTTTTTGACATTAATTATCATACAGTTTATGTCATAATACGTTGGTTATGACATGATTTTATGTCATAAAACATGAATTATGTCATAAAATATACGCAATCTTCTTTTGACATTGCACTTTTGTCATAATATACATAACCGATGTCATAATTGACATAACTAATGTCATAATTAACATAACTATGTCATAATTAATGTCAAAAAACCCGCGTCATAAATGGATTTTTTGTCAAAAAATCAAGCATTTCTTGTAGTGAATCCGAACCGAATCAACGAGAAATCGAAACGTCTCCAAAAGTGCCCATGAACTCGTTCTTGAGAGAGAATCTACCCGATCTACAAGTAGGGTTGGAATCCGGAGATTTCCTTGGGTCAAGATGTTCTTCTCAAGGTAAAGATTAAGTGCACGCAAAAGAAACGGATCAAAACGCCCAAGAACTCGCGAATCAAAGCCCACAAGAGAGGGGAAAACGAAGAAGACATGAAGAACACATGACTTACTTCAAATCCCGGAGGAACTACGAGGTTAGGGCCTCGATTCCCACACAAATTCATGAGTTTACACAACCATGAACATTAGTTGTAGATCTCTCCCTAAGCAAGTGTCTTAATTCTAAGTGGAGGAGGGGATGAGAGTGAATGAGAGAGATGGAGGGGAGGGGGGCTGCCATACCCCTTCTTATCGACTTATTACAGTTTTGCGAAATACCCCATAACTGTTACCTACAGCTAATCAGGCGAGCCAGGTAGCCCTAGAGCACTCTGGAATAGCCTGTGACTGGAGATATGATCGGACGACCCCGCTTCCTGCACAGAGTTGCCGTCACCTCGACACAACCTCGGATATTCCGCCACGTGTCGCTCCGCTCCCCCCGGAAGCAGCAACGCCCGGGTTTTGTGGCCCAAACCCGAAAACCGTCCGCCACTGGTTTTGGGGCCCAAACCAGCAAACCGTCCGCCGATCCTCGACCACGCCGGCCCACGCACCGTCTCGAGCCCCTTGGCCATGTTCAATTGCGCTCGTCGATGTCGCCAAGTGTCCACAACTGCAACCAGCGCTCCGGCGTTCAAGTCCCTCAGTCTAAGTCCCGCGTCCGTCTTTCACCGTTCCCAGTCCATCGGCACGACCCGCTCACTTAACCATCACTCCGCCATCCGCCATTGCCTCCGTGCTTAACACCTGCACACCACAAGCCAACCAACATGCTAAGTGAACTCCGTTGACAATCACTTATCACAGACCCGGACACTAAGTCTCCTACTTGTGTCCGCACTTAGTCAACTACGTGATGGTCACACGGCGCTATCACCAAACTTATTAGGAGAGAAACGAGTGAGAATGAAACACCGACATTTCTGGTTATATTAGAGAAGTCATTAGGAGAGAAATGCGTAGCCGGCCATTATATTCAACTGCCCCCGGTAGCTATCGCCTCTAGTGCTCCAGCGCCCAGCGGCATACTGTCTGACCAAGACCTCCAAACGTGTTCTCACGAGTCCACGCCTTTCTATAAGTGATTTCCATCTTCTTCTGCTGTTGCTCCAGACATCACAGGCAGTCGTCGTCAGAGCTCACGGCAATCCTATATATCTTATTGGCGAGGCAACAAACTTGGTAATGTAAGATGGCGACGTTAATACCTTGGGGAAAAGTGTGTAGCTCGGACAAGAACTTGACAAGCTGCCAATGGTCTCATGGCGATGGACGGCCATGGCTGATTTCTGGTCCAAGACGGTCCAGCACATCGCGTCATCCGACAACGCCGCTTCACACACACATTGAGCAGCTGGCGCAAGGCGGGGAGTTCGTCAGGCATGCACCTCTGGGCCTGCTCTGCCTGAAGCGGGCTGCAGAGGAATGGACACCACACCAGCCAGCTCGCCCGGCATCTTGGCGACGGAGCAGAGATTGGGCACCACATTCTACCGCAAGTGCCTTTTGTATTATATCCGTGAACTGAGCAAAGAGTAAAGGAAGATACAGGGAACAATAATTGCGACCAAGCAGGATTGGGCACCACATCACTATTGTTCGCTTGTATTGTATCGTATGAAGAAAGCAGAGTGAACAGAGTGAAAGCAGAGCAAGTGTTGTTTTGTACTCGTACAAGCAGCTGAAAGAAGGTACAGAAGCAGATCAACAAAAATGCCCAAAATACATATATATTCACAACAAGGGCTTGACATTTGCTCTTGTGGCTTATGTTTGTCTGTTCAGAATCATCCTTTTACCCGCACGATACACTGCTGCTTCGTTCCACTGATCTGACGGAGAAGCAATTTTGACGGCTTCACAACAGTGCAGGCACGCTTCACGAAACCAGGCAAACAAGTGACGATACGCGTTGCACCTGCACATGTTGCAAAAAATCAGGCCCAGCCCTGGGGGGGGGGGGGGGTGCCAGCAGAGCAGCCGCACAGGGCCCATGAGGCCGGGGGCCCCAACCCCAAATATGCAAGTACCTATAGTATTCAGCCCAACAGGCACCAGCCCAAGAACAGAAGCGATCGATTCAGCTGCCTTCGCGTTCGTCTTCCGCGACTTGCCGACTCCCGTGCCCTACCACCGTGCGGCCGCGACTCGTTCCTGCGCTGCGCGAGTGAAGGAGCTTTCGACATCGTCAAATCGACATCGAATCCGTCCGATTGACATCGACGATCGTTGCTGTGCAAGTCCGAGCGGATGCCTCCACGCCGGCCATCTGTTTGGCTGTTCGTTGCTTCCTACTCGCCGGCCATCAGGTTCAGATAAAAAGCTAATTGGCCCCAATCCTTAGTTCTTTACTCTTTACTTTTTTAGATTTGGGATCGCATATAGTGTAGGTATGACGTAATATTATCTAATTGCTTACTACTTTTATAAACTTATAGTGACCTCATTTTGCAAGCTGAGAAGGATTTTGAAGCTTTCTATTTTTTGGTTATGGTTGACATGGCAATTAGTTCATTGACAAGCAGATTTAAAGAACTCCAGTCATTTAATAAAAAATTTGGATTTCTAATGAATTCAACATCCTTGAAGGCATTGGATGGTGCTGATTTAAGAGACCATTGCATTAAATTTGCAAAAACTCTCTTTAGATGGTTCGCCGGATGTTGATGTAAATGACATGATTTCTGAGTTAGCTGTTATGCAGTCTACTCTGGCAGATAAGCCAATGTCTGCTGTGGAGATTTTTGAGTTTGTCACAGAAGCGGATTGCTATCCTAATATTTCTATTGCTTATCGGATTCTATTCACTATGCCGGTGACTGTGGCCTCAGTTGAAAGGACCTTTTCAAAGCTAAAATTATTGAAGAATTATTTGAGGTCGGTAATGTCCCAAGAAAGATTAAATGGTTTGATCGAAAAGAAATTATTAGATGAAATTGATCTTGAGGCTATCATCAATGACTTCGCAGCAGCCAATGTTAGGAGAAACTTTTAAGGTAGGATAAGATGTATTACTTGTTTAATAAGAAATATTTTTTATACATTACTTACTAGAGTAGCCATTATATTATAAGATTAGAGTTGTATTAAAGGGCCCATTGCTTATAGCTTCGCTCCGGGCCTTTAATTTGACAGGCCTGGCCCTGCAAAAAATACGTTCCACATACACGGGGTGAAAGGGTAAACAACTTGCCATGTTCGATTGATTATTCAAGTGTCAAGGAGGTGTAAGCATGCACCATTAAGGAAACCGAGGCAAGGCAAGCAATCATCGGGTAGAAATATTTACCGGAAGCCATGAAACGACCTCGATTTCCGTGATGGGAAATCCACAGGCTCGAATTGTAATTCAACAGATTGCTTGGAACAATCCATGAAATTACCCATATCTCAGTTGACACCAGGATCCATACAACGGTAATTAAGTCTTACATAAACATTTATTACATCGCCACATTGGCGGAATCAACAATTAGAGAAGCTTTAGAAGATGCGGAAACGATTCATCCTTCACGGCCAACTTGAGTGTAGCACGTGACCCTATTCCTCGCCATCGTCTTCCTCGAAGTCGTACTCATTCTCGTCACCTGACAGCAAATTTATCAGTACGATTTGTACTGGCCACGGAGCCCACCTATGCAGCATTTGCTTTGTGGAAGGTGGATGCAAGGCTATACAAGCAGACCTATAGGCTGAGGTTTCCTATGCAGCGGTAATCAATGTTTAATTAGTCAAGTTTTATCTCCAGTTAACACCATCATCCCTTTTCTCATCACCACATCTCACTTACCCACACCTCGCTCTCATTCGATAGGCCCAACTCCCTCTCGGGCCTATCTCAGCGGCACACTACCACAACGGGTACACTGCCGGAAAAATGTCATCCAGGGGGAGAAGAGAACACTCACTACACTAGTAGAAGCTTCACAGGAAAGGTCCATAGCCAACAGGTTGGCATATGTATCGATCGATCAACCGTACACTCTGCAGAGGTTTCACTACCCACAAGATTAGCCATCATAGGTGTTGCGCAAACACCTAGGCAGAATTCCGGGTGCTTGCTTGCCTAGGTCGATGCCACCCTACCACTCAGCCCTGGGATATTCCGGATCCTACACCGTTATGCTGAGACTGGGAGATACAGTACCGGGCCCATCCAGTGGTACTGCGCATCTAGAACGGAACGGGAACCCATCGACCGTCTTCGCCCACCCTTATCACCTCTCAACCTAGCAGTAGTGGCACCGTCCTACCAAGTAGTCCAGCCGTCTCCCGCCCATCAGAAGCGAGTGAGTAGAAAAGGATTCCCATGAACCTGAAACTAGTCCGTTCTAGGTTTGACCAAGCAGGCATCTTCACTTAGGGGATACTCTCCCCGTGCCATCACAGCACCTCCGTCCACGGGCTTCAAACCACCAAGGCTATCCCACCCGAAACCTCCTCAACAACTTTACCCGCCACAGGTATCTCGCTTGGGGATGCCCAGGTTGCACCCCCGGCACGACTTGCCCCATGGGCTTGTCTCACATCCCACTTGGTCGACATCAACCCTTACCACGCACTCAAGACGCACGCAGCACTCTCTCCCAGGGGTTATAATCAGTTATACACCGTCCCAATTCCACCACATAGCATATAGCAAGTAGTAAGTAGTGGAAGAGTAATAGTAAATTAAGCAGCAGCTAACCTAGCAGCGGATAGCAGGGTATAGTCTTATCAAGGCAGGGAATTCAAATATACTACCATGCAACCAATCCATACATAATCATAAAGCAATAGCAACAATGTCATTTGCAATGCGTAAATAGGATCTAAGGATTTGGTGGGACGTGGCACCTTCGTAGTCGTCTCCTAGCTCCTGAAAGTACTCATGGTCGTCTTCCTTAGTCAGATTCTCCTCCGGCTCTGAAATCGAACACGAAATAGTCGCGTCAGCGACTCCTATAGAGTATTTCAGAAAAATCCAATAAAATAAAGAGCCAAATGCACACAAACATAGTCTTAGATTGTAGATCTCATTGTTCTGAGAATTTTGATATATGGTGCGCAATTTTTGGACATCGTATGAATAAGTTATGAATTTTCGAAGATTATCCTATTTTCTGAAAATGAAAAATGGTCGATTAATCAGGGGCAGCTCGGAATTGGTCCACGTGGCGCGCGGGTCCAGTAGTGCGGATCAGGGGATGGCAGCTCGGGATTGGTCCACGTGGCGCGCGGGTCCAGTAGTGCGGCATGTGGCGCCTCATCAGAACACAGACCCGATGGTCGCCCACCAGGTGTTCGATGCTGGTTCCCAGAGAGTCGCCGGCGTCGGCACAGCTCGGTGGTTGGTCGGGCGAGCTCGACGTTGGTCGGGGTTGCATCGGCGTAGCTCGGCGGTGGTCGGGCGAGCTCGACGGTGGTCGGGGGTGGTTCTCAGAGGTCGGGGTGGTTCTTAGAGGTCGGGGGGCGTCGGCGTAGCTCGGCGTAGCTCGGCGGTGGTCGGGCGAGCTCGGCGTAGGTCGGCGTAGGTCGGCGTAGCTCGGCGGGGCTCGGCGGAGCTCGGCGTAACTCGGCGTAGCTCGGCGTAGCTCGGGCGAATCGGAGATTCGGGGCGCCGAGGGTGCCGCTCTCCCGAGCTCTCCCGGGGAGGCTCGGGCGAATCGGAGATTTGGGCACCGAGGGTGCCTCTCTCCCGAGCTCTCCCGGGGAGGCTCGAGCGAATCGGACATTTGGGCACCGAGGGTGCCGCTCTCCCGAGCTCTCCCGGGGAGGCTCGGGCGAATCGGAATTTTGGGCTCCGAGGGTGCCACTCTTCAGAGGACGGGGCTGGTTCTCAGAGGTCGGGGGGTGGTTTGTGACCTTGGCCGACCATTCGCCGTGCCATGGCGGCCGGCGGCGAGCTGCCGCAGGGCTAAAGCTCCGGTAGGCTACGTTGCAGCTCACAGCGAGGCAATTTCTCCCCTCCGGGCCCCAATATTCGTTTCTAAGGGATCCAATTTGGCTAAAAGGGTCCCTTTTGGTGCTCGGCCACGGCACAGGCGCTTCTCCGGCGAGGCGGGCGGCGGTGTGATGGCCGGGGTTCGGTTTTGGCACGAACGGGTGTGGTACGGCATACGGCGGTTCTCCGACGAGGTGGAGGCGCACGTAGCCAAGGCGACAGACATGATTCGGGGCTCGGCTATCTAGCGGCGGTGCCAAGGCAGACTTGGCGAACCTCGGCGGCCTTTCTCCGCAGCGCGAGGCGATCGGGGGTACTCGGAACGGATTTTAGGCGAGGCGGAACGTGTCGGCGGCGATCACGTTTCCCCGAGAACGTACCTCTCGGTGTTTCGGGCTATGGAGGTTCGATCTTCCGCAACTAAGCTTGTCCGAGGTGGTCGGTGAGTTGGTGGTCACGCTAGCGGGTCACGGTATTGAGATGCTCCGGTCATCGGCGGCGATGTCGCCGCGACTGTGAGGTTTCGGCGGGGCTAAGGAGGTCTTCTAGGAGATGTATACGCCTCCAGGGTCTATGGCGATGGTATACCAACTACCAATTTTGGCTACCGAGATTCCCAAGGTGCTCGGTAGTGGCGGCGGCGTGTCGCCGACGACGGCGGAAGGCGGCAACGCGGCCACGACCATGTCTTGGTTCAATCGAGTGCGGTCTTGTCAAATTGGTGAGGCCAGAGAGGCATACAACACTCTAGTGGCGAACTTTAGCCATGGCATGGCCTTCTTTTGGCGACGGCTCGCGGCGGCGCTCCGGCGAGGTCGCGGCGCACTCGAGCAGGGCGGACGAGGCTTCCTCTAGCGCTTAGATCCGCGTAGCTAGCTCAAGGGGTCGTGGCGGTGCTCCACGACGCTCTAAGCTATACGGGTGCTAGTCGGATTGCTCGGAACGGGTGATTCGGCGTCGGAACGCGTCGGTGGTGAGCGCGCTCCGCCGAGAACGCGTCGTGCTGCGTTCTCGGTCTAGCAAGCTTGTAGTCCGGGGGTTTCGGCCGGCCGCATGAGTGCATGGTGCAGGTGATCTTCCTGAGCCGGTAAAGGCTCGTGCCTGCGCGTCCTATGGGCGGAACACCATGGCAAAAGAAGGGCGAGGTTCGGACATAGCGTGCAGTGGCTCACCGTGGTGTCGGTGAAGCTAGGATGGCGATGCAGTGGCGAGTCGGAGCCGTGCAGAGCGTACGCAGTGCCGTGCCGAACCGCGACGGGGCTCCGGCTTCTCCTCCGTGTCCGGCTCGGCGCGCTCTGCGGCGGCAACACTCCGGCAGCTCCTCCTCCTCTGCTCCGCCTTTCTCCTACGCTCTCTCTCTCTCTCGGTGTGGTGCAGTGTGCCGGTCTGTGCCGCGGTGGCGGCGAGGGGAAATGATGGTAGGGCTTCGGGGTGAGCTCCTTTTTATAGGCGAGCTTGGCCAGCTCCAATGGCGAACGGTCCTCATCGCGCTCGACCGATCGAAGGGCCGTGGCTCGAGTGGATCTAGGGCTCCGGATGGGCGCGGGTTCGCTTGGCGGCCAAGGAAAGAGGGGACAGGAGGGGGACAGCGGGGTCAGGGCTCTGCCATGCGTGGCGCTGTCGGTTGTGGGACCGGGGTCACGCGAATTGCGTGCACTCGTCCCTGTCGTCTCTGCGAGGAAGAAGAACAGTGGGGGCGAGAGCGGCTGACATGCGGGGCCGGGCGGTCAGCGGCTGCGGGGCAGTGGGTGCGGATGAAATGGTCGCGCGCGCGGGTGAGGTGAGGAGAAAAAGGCCGGGCTGGCTGGGCCGAATGGCTAGCCTTGCTCTCTCTCCCTTTTCATTTTCTTTTCTTTTTCTATTTTCACTTTAGTGTATAAATACATATATTACCCATTTTAAGTATTGAGTAAATACAAACATAAATTGCAATAAATCCCAATTGTGATGCATAAGCTATTATTCTATGTGAATGGAATTAAAATGCAAGCTATACTCCTTTATTTACCAAATTCATAATAAAACCTATATGCTTGCACAAGAAAAATGGGTTTTCATAATAAATAAATGAAAAATTTTAATTGGTTGGGATTTTTAGGTTGTGTGGATTTTTAGGGTTGTTACAAGCCATCAGAGGGGCACAGGATTGTCTGCATACGTCCATGGTCCCGTGGGCCAGTCGTCTTCAATGGGAAATGTCACGGTGTAAGAGACACTCCAACAGAGCCTCTACTTGAGCCCCCATAGCTTAATATGGGGGCTTAGGCCAAAAATCATATTCCAGCAGGCTCCTAATAGAGCACCAAAATTTGGCTAGCCCCCAAATCCTCCCCTCAGCCTCAATTCCTGTTGGGTCACCCCCCATCTCCCATCCTTCTGTTGCGGCCATTTTCTTCCCCGCGCCCCAATTCCCACTTGCTCCTTCCTCCTTCCTCCCGCTGCGGCCGTTCATCGTCGTTCCATCCTCCTCCCATGGCTCCTTCCTCCAGCGAACGGGCACCTCCGGCGTCCCTCCATCACGCGGGCCTACCCCTCCACAGCACGGGCGAGCTCCCCGTGGCGCGGGCACGCAGGAGCGGCTCCGGCTTCACCGTCGCCAACATACACGGGCGGATCTGTCCTGCCGCGCAGGCCTCTAACGAGCACGACCCATCCCCTCGGCTTGGCGTGAGCACGACCTTCCTCCGGTGAGCGCCCGCATGACGGGGAGCAGCTGCGGCGCGAAGAGCGCCTCGAAGGCGGCGGCCGCGAGCTCATGGTGCGGCAGTGCGGGTCCAGCGCAAAGAGGTCGAGCATGATGGACGCGGCCGCCGCCCCGCCGCCGTGGCATGCGCGAGAGCGAGGAGGCACGAGAGCGGGGTCATGGCAGACAGCGACCGTAGTGGGCGCTCGGAGGCACGGAGCGTCGACGGGGACAGAGACGGGGATGAGGCGCCGCTGCGTGGCTGTGTCGTCTGGGGAGGTGGTGCCGAGGTCGTTGTTGATGTGGGTGTGGAAGAAGGAAGGAGGATGAAAAAGGAGAGGATGACAGGTGGGCTCCATTTGTCATTGTGTTCAGAAATAAATTTAGGGGCTCAAATTTGGGTAGTGCTGTTGGAGTGGAAGAAAAAAATTGGGCCAATAAAAATAGGGTAGATCACCCACATCTAAAGTAGGGGTCCTGATTTGGGGGCTAATGTTGGAGTTGCTCTAAGCAAGCGACTTGCAGTGGCTGTGTGCTGCAGGCGACGAATTGAACTAAATGAAGAACACTTGGCAAAGAGCACTCGGCAAACGGCACTCGGCAAATCCAAAACACATGGCAAAGAGCTAACGCCGTTATAACCATCTGCCGCTGTTACTTTTTTGCCGAGTGTCATACACTGACACTCAGCAAAGATAGGGTTTGCTGTGTGTCTTCCTTTCACACTCGGCAAAGAATTTTTCTTTTTTTTCTTCTTGCCTCTAAACTTTTTCTATTGTCGTCATAAAGTACCTGAAATTATATGCTCAAATTTGCCATATTTCTCAATGCGTTTGTTTAACTGAATTTTTTAGGATAAGTCAAATTTGAACTACAAGTCGTTCGAATGATGGGAAAAAGAATGGAAGAATGATATTCTTATTGAGTCTAATGTGAGGCCGTATCCAGGAACATAGCAGAAATTTCAAACGTTTTGTTCACGAAACATGACCAGATTGTGGGCGACATGTTTCTAAATTCTACGAAAAGCAAGCGAAGTCCGAAAATCATAAAACTTGTCAAGATGTCATGATATTATACATGGAGGCTGTGATAAAAAATTGAGTAGGTTTCGCGTTTTACATTTTCTTTTGCAAATAAACATCTGGTGAAACTTTTCTAAGAATGGGACAAGAGCTCGGTGTTTGCTTACACGACGCTGAGGTATGCGGGGTCGGCGTCGGTTCAGAGAGCGCTGAGACATTACCACGTTAGCGGCGACCACATTCGCTACCTCCAGCGAGGACGCTGGCCCCCCGTACCTCAGCATCTCGTTAATTAACGCCAAATCGCAGACCACAATGCGGCACGACCCAGCGCCAAGGTCTAGGCACTTAAGCCGCTGCACATGCTCTTCTTCCTCCCTCTCCCCATTTTATCCATTGTTTGGTGGTCTTCTTGCTCTCTGGCTCACTCACCACGAACCCTACTCTGCCTCACTCCCCATGAACCCTAAACCCCAAATGCAGGTATATGGAAGCCAGATTCTGGACGCCCAAGGTAATCCACCTTTCCCTCTCACATTCTATCCAGGTAGATTGGGTTTCATTTGTGGTTTGCCATTTGGATTGGCTAGGGTTGGTTTATTTGTGTGAAATGTGGATTTATGGAATGTATGTGTGCTCATGATAATAGGAAATATTAGTTATTTAGGGTCATTTGTTTATTGTTATATTATGAAGAAAATGCTTATTAAAAAGGGTTAGAAAATACTTCCATTTCCTTTATGTTAATTTACATCCTATTTGTTAGATGCAAAACCTGTATCGGGAGGAGTTTTGGCGAAAACGAGGTCATCCTAGAGAAATATACCCCGACTTGTCTAGCAATGCAAAGATGCCTCCATTATCCCTCCTGAACTCCCTGTCCCTAACTATCGTTGTGGTATGCAGGCCCATGTTTCTAAATGGAAACATCTAGAAATAGTTGTCGTTTTAATGTAAATAATTTTTCACTTACATTGTTTTTTCATCTTATTTAGTAGTTTGTTGTGTAGGACCATGAGAAGTGCTTTTTCCTTTTTTTTTAAATCAACGGTCCTGACAAGTTTGACCTAAGGTACCTCCTTTTAACGAATAGCTGAGAGGGAGGCATCCATGTGACCACTTTGAGCGGTGGGTTCCTCCTCCCCCTAACATCCCCCGCCCCCGCCAATGATAACTGATGAGAAGCACTTAGGCACAGTTAGAGAACTCGAGGAACCGTCTCGGCCTCTCGGGGACATTGCTGAGATCAAGTTGTGATAAGCCCTTCGAATTCATGGATTTTGTGTGTCCCAACATACATGAAGTAAGAGCATATCCAAGATATTAGTCTAAAAGGCTAGCCAAATTTACAGATTTAGCTACTCTCTCAAATAGATTTGACAAGAAAATATTAGAGTACTTCAACAGACTCTGTAAACCCAAGAGGCGAGATGACTAGTAAGGTAGGCTCTTTATAAGTAGAGAGCGAATAAGTTGGGATGGAGAGCTATTAAATTTAGATAGCCATTTACAGAGTCTGTTGGAGACGTTTTTCCTTCTATAATAGCTAAATTTCGCTTTAGAAAACGATTTAGCTAATCTGTTAGAGATGCTCTAAGTGCATAGTATATCTCTTGAACTCTTCTTCTATCTATGTGCATGTACTAATGTATCCTCTTTTATCACTATATATGGATTTTGAAAGTGTCCTTTCATTGAGTGGCTCTATTGTCCTAAGTCTCATTGGCCGGAGCCAAAGGAAAAGAAAAAGATCAAAGAGAGGATAATCATCCAAGAACCTCCGGTGAATGTGGTCTTAAAATGTACTACGGCCTAGTTCTTTCAGAGCTTGGAATAGGCCATTGGTACGGCCATATGGTTGACTATAATGTCGCCCTACTGTCCACTCCTCTCGAAAGCATAAAACTTTGGGCAACGCTACACATATTACCTAATAGGAGGTAATAAATAAAAAAAAAAATTGGACCATTCATTTTTTAAAATTTTATAAAATGAATGAATGAATAAATAATAATCTAAGAAAAGAAAAAAAATGTCCTAAATCCTCTAATCTTGGGAGAAAGGTAGCTTTCATTTCATCGTGTGCACAAGGCCAGGGACCGGGGGCGTGGCGCGCGTCGCAGAAGCAAATAGCGGTCATTTGCGTTAATTAAAAATTCCTTTTGATGCATAATGTGTATTTGGAATTTGACTATTGACACGATGGATTTTACTAGCAAACAGTCTGATACATAGATTTAAAAACATGTTATACAGTCTTGTATTTAAACTTTTCTTTGTTTTTTTATATGTACTCAAATATATTGCCATTAGAACCAGAGTACAAACTTTTAGAAGATCATGTCCCAAAGACTAACTTGCACTAGCTCCTCCGAAGCTACGACGAGAGAACTGAAATACAGGGGACTCGTAGAAATGAGCTCACCTGCAATAGCAAACGCCGGTCTTGCTAGGAGAAAACTGCATGCACTTCTCTGCTGATGCCTCCACACGAACATGTCCAGGGCAAGTCTGTAGTATGGGACAGCTTGGCATACAGGCATTGCATGCAAAGGTACGTGTCCGCAACCGCTCCGGCCCTCGTCCCTTGTTCGCGTATGGCTTCCTTGTGATCGGCTTGAAGAGGTTTGTTCCTGGGCCGATGAGAGGAAGGATGGGGGCGGAACTGGGATGGCTCTGGAACCAGAGGGTGCCGTTTGACTTGTGTTTGTTAATAATGTCCGCTTCTGTGGTACATATCACCAACGAAGGTTTCCCATGGCAATCCACCGATGATGCATAAAAAAAGTGTATTGATGCATAAAAAAGTACACGTTAGTTAGAAAGATCAAAAAGATTTGTTACGAAAAAGGAAAAGTAAACATTACATGTATGTCACGTCCAAAGTTCCAAACAAACAGTGAAAACAGAGCAAGTTTAGTTTGTACTCCTATAAGCAGCTGGCAGAAGGTACAGATGCAGATCAACAAAAATGCTCTTGACGTTTCCTCTTGTGGCTTATGTTCATCTCCTCCGAATAATCCGTGCACACGCAGGATACCCTTCTGCTTCGGTCCACTGATCTGACGGTGAAGAGAGGTGGCCGGCATCGGTGCAGTGTAGGCACGCTTTACAAAACCAGAAAACCAAGTGACGATGGGCGTTGCACCTGCACATATTGCTAAAATGCGTTACACGGGATGAAATGGTCAACAACTTGCCATGTTTCATCTATTATTCAAGTGTTTGCACGCATGATTACTGAAACAGAGGCAAGCAGTCATCGTGTAGCAAAATTTACCTGAAGCGTATGCAGAGCGGCACACGTTTGTCTGCATACGTCTTCAATGGGACACGTGCAACCAGGAAGCAACTTGCGGCGGCAGCGTGCTAGAGGAGACGAACTGAACTGAATGAAGGAAACCAAGGAAACGGATAAAAGATGTTAGATGAAGGCTGTGTTATTTACCTTTGGCAATGGCAGAGCGACTGATATTTGTCTCAAAGCGTAAAGGATCCCTTGTGTACAGCGCATACCACTTCTTTGGACTGCCTTCCTCGTTTGCATAGGCTTTGACTTGCTGGATGTGGCTGAACTTGTCCCATTCAGGACTAGATTTCCCTGCTGCTATACACGTGAGCAGCGATAAGGAACAATCTACCATCAAATTCCTAGGGTTCACATCATATAGATACCTGGGGACCGTTTGCATGTCATAATCCCACAGATTGAGTATCCGTAGTGCAGGCATACCCTCCAGTACTTTCATCTTTGGGCACTTGACGATGGCGAGCTTCTGCAGTTTGGGCAGGTTACTGATCCTCCCCAGGTCATTGTTTCTAATCAGATTGAGGTATACAACAGAAGGAAAGTTCTCCAAAGAGCTTTGGTGCTTGACATCATATATGTAACTCCTTCAAAGCCCTTGCGTTGGAAGCAAGGCCAGGAGGCACGCACCTCAACTTGCACCTACTGATATGAAGCTTGTTCACGATAGGCAAGGCTTTCACTTGTTCCTCCCACGCCCATTCCTCCCATTCGACCATTCTAGCAAAAAACAGGGTGTGCAAACTAGGAAACGTAACCCCTGCCTGGTTGTTTGGCCGTACGAATTCAAGGCCAACACGCCTGATGCCCGGGCACGATCAATCTTCAGGATCTCCAAGCATGGGAGCTGACTCAAGCTACTAGGAAGCTCTGTGCAGCAGGCCAAGTCCTCCATTATTAGAAACCTCAACCTCCAAAGGGGCGCAACAGCTGTTGTCGGCATCATCCAACATGGGAGACGTTGACCGCAATACCCATGGATCTGAAGGCTTTCTAAGCCTTGTGGAGGGCAGAGTTCATCAAAAACCTTCTCAATCTGCCTCTTCTCTTTCTCTGAGATCCCTTCATGCTCTTTTACCAACAGGCCATCATCTCCAAGTCTACTAGTGCAATTTAGTGCCAGACTTCGTAGGAGATTCTTTTCACCAAGTTTGGCTTTTATAGCCGATGAGGAAGAAGCAACATTCTCCAAAAAATAGATACCAGGATCTCATAGCTGGGAGAGAGGCCCTAGTTCATGCAAACTACAGTGATCACAATCCATGTGGACTGGGAATCCATATAATTTTCTCAGAGAAGTTAGACCACAAAATTCCCTAGGTACAGCATTTATATCTCTCCCTGGAAGTGCAAGAAACCTCAAGTCCTGTAGCATTCCAATGCTACTGGGAAGCGTAGACAAACTGTGACAACCACGAAGGTTAATGTGCTGCAGGAATTTCAGCTTCCCAATGTTTTCTGGGAACATAGATATATTACTGTTTTGTATTGCCAAATACCTCAAATGTTTAAGCTGATACAAATATTCGGCGATTGCATCAAAATTTAAAGTGTCCAAATATAGTGTTCGGAGACTTGAAAAAGAAAGAAATGAATCACCTGGCTTAATCTTTATATTACCAACTAAAATCAATGTCCTCAGTGATACTTGCGCTTGTAGAGAACACCACTCAAAATCAAGTTGTTCCGACTCTTTGCTTTCTATAGATAATCGAAAAAACTTTTGGGATTTAAGTTTTTCAATACTAGTTTTACTGTTGTAAGCTACGAGTGCTTCATCTCCAAACATGTTGTGAGCAAATGACCGGACAATATCGTGCATGTTGCAAGCTATTTGGTCAACATACTTCTTATCTGGCTCAATAAGGTTCCGCTGTATTAACTCATCATAGTATTCCCTTCCAATTTCTTCTAGGTCATGTAAAGTTCCATGAACAAATCCTTCACTAACCCACATGCCAACAATATCCTGAACAAGAAACAATGTGTCCCGAGGAAGGAGGGAGTAGTGCAAAAAGCAAGGCTTCAAACAAGGGCGCAGATCTTCAAAGCTAAGATATACTGCATAATTTAACTCTTTAGGCATTTGTGATACTGACCATAGAGAATCATCTAACACCTTTTGCCAGTCGGTTCGTCCTATCATTTTCTGACGCAGGAGACCTCCCATTACTTTGATCCCAAGAGGTAAACTATCACATTTTTCTACAAGCCTCATTCCAATATCTTTTAGTATTTCAACCCGAGGCTCATTGTTGGGGAAGAGATCTCACCCTTCGCCGGGACAGAATCTCTCCCCAGCAACACAAGGGATGACCTCCGCTCGAAGGCGGATACTCACGAGAATCGCTGAGAGATAACAGAAGAGTAAATGATCTCAACTAACTCTGTACACTGTGGTTACATCGCTATTTATAGGCTACAGTGCACTATCTGAAACTAATTACACAGGAATCCCTAAGAGGGGGGAGAATATTCCCTAGATATCCTCACACACAGCCGTTTGCCTCATGGGTATTTGAGTAAATTCCCCTTTGCATCTCAACCACCCACTTGCTTGTCATGTAGCGCTCGCTGAGACCTCTGTACCAGGACCCTCGGGCGATCATGAGGACAGTGCTCCGCGTCTGAGCCTCTGTGATCCTTGGCGCCATCCCAGAACCTCCGCGCGAAGATCCCTGATGGGACCCATCCGGCCAAAGGCTCCTAGCTTCCCGGAGCCTCCGGTTGAAGGTTGACGGTCTCCTAGAGCCTTCGCCTGAGCCGGGGGAACCTTCGCCCACGAGACGGAGGTTCCGCACGGCCTACACGCCATGTCCAGAGTAAGCGAAGGCTGCCTTCCGTTTGGAGCCTCCGCGTCCCTGCAATCACTTGCACATTAGTCTTCATCTTGAGGTGGAAAGCACGGCGGTTGCTCCTACCGAAGCCCCAGTGCGATCCGCGACCGAGCCTCTGCTCCTGTCACAACATTTCCCCCCTTGAGGGTTTGGTCCGGCGCAGGTGGTCCACGACCCTCAAAGCCATGCGGGGCAAGGTCAGCGGAGGATCACGGGGGTTCCGGTCATGCGGCCCCTTCCCCCCTGGCCCACCTGCGGCTGGAGGAGGTTTTTACCCCTTTTACTTTTACTGATGTGACGTTTTTACTTGGGATTCGAGACGACGCGTCACGTTTCTGACCGTTGGATCCCAGAATTTGAAGCGTCAGCGGTCGCCCTATAAATAGGGGGTGTCGGGCGGTGAATCTACCCCACCCCTGCTATCGCTTTCATCTGCCCTCGCGCGTCTCAGATCTCACCGCTCGCCATTGCTGGCTTTCCCACTCTGCTAGCTTCCGCGTGTTCTCTTTTCCTTCGCTCGCCATCGTGGCTTCGCGCTCTCGCTTTCCAATCTTCTCAGGCCCGTACTCTGAGCTCGTGAGGGTTCAGGCTAGTGGCTGGGCAAGTCGCTTTGAGGAGTGCATGCTTGTAGCAGCAGAGGCTCAAGATCTGTCCGACACCTTGTCCGATGTGGAGGTTTCCATCAGCAATTTGGTCCCCGCTTCTACCATGGCTCAGGACATCAGCTATCATTTTGGGCGGACATCTGTGACTCAAGGCGTCATTGACGATCTAGAGAATCGCGGGGTTATCCCGAAGGACTTTGGTCGTCTTCCGAAAACTGAAGAAGTCCCTCAGCCGAAGCCTAAAGAGGCAATTGTTTTTTGGGCGTTCTTTGACTGTGGTCTTCGCATTCTTGGCAGTAACTTCCTGATCTCCGTTCTCAAGGAGTTTGCCGTGGAGCTGCATCATCTTACCCCCAACGCAGTCCTCACGCTTAGCAAGTTTGCTTGGGCCTGTGAGTCTTACGGGAGCGAGCCCCTTCTCGATGTCTTCATGGAGCATTATGAGCTGTAGTGCCAACCTCGCAAGCTCTCCCCGGGTGACAACATAGCCTAGTTTGCGAGCTGTTCGTTCATCCCGAAACGCAAGAAGAAAGAAGGCTTGCTGGAGCTGTCTTTTTGTCAGAAAAACAAGTGGGACTCCAAGTTGGTGTCGGAGTGGTTCTATGTACGTGTTCCGGAGGCCATCAAGCTTGATGATGCTGGTCAAGAGATAGGGCAGAGCTTCCCGCTCACGAGCAAGTTGGGGCCTATGAGGCTGTTTTCTCAAAGGCCTTCCAGCTCCGAGCCTTCGGAAGCTGCGCGTGCCTGTGAAGCGGCTTTTGCTAGGGCGTGCAAGTACTTTGGGGGTAGAGATTTGGTGGAGGAGATGGTGGCCTCCAATTTTTGGTCGCTTGGCTCGAATAGGCCGGGGATGCGGCTGCACAGTGTTCGCCTTCCGATCTTCGGAGATGAGGAGGGAGTTCCTTTCCCGCGTTTTGAGATTGTGGTTCCGGGCGGCAACATTTCTAATTTTGTGTCGTTCGTGGAGTCTGTGGCCACTGATGTCGTCGGTCCTCTGATCGAGAAAGAGGTTACTTCCCGGTGCCTCGTCGCGGGCAACATGCCCCGACTGAACCGGGTCTTCGAGGGACTTGGTGTTGCTTACACCACCCGCCCTATCCCAGAGAAGGTTATGAAAAAGCTGGTTGGTCAGACCACTGGAACGAAGGCTGGCGCTGGTGGCTCCGGGACCACCACTGCTGCTTTGGAGAGGAAGAAGAGGGCGGGGGCTCCTGTGACCCGCACTGCTGTAAAGAAAGTTCGTATTGTTGCTGGATCCTCCGCTTCCGGTGCCGTGACCTCCGCGGAGGGGGGGGGGGGGTTGGGCACTCGAGCTTCGCGTTCGCCCTCTGTTGAGTCCGCGGCTAGTGAGCATCCTGCTTCCTCTTCGCGGAAGAACGATGACGGCCTCTCTTCCCCGGGCCCTACTACCGCGGTGACCTCTGCTGCGGAGTGCTCTCCCGGTCCGGTAAAGTTGCTCCCTCCTGTTCTCGGCAGTGGCTATGAGTCCAGTGGTAGTGACGATGGCCTGCGCTCTTCCCCACCTCGCAAACAAACTCCCCCGGCGCCTTCCACTGCGGCTGTCTCGGCTGCTTTGCTGCGCGCTCCTTCTCCGGTTCGCATCCCGACCCCGGCTGCCTCCGCGGATTGCGCTATCATGGAGACAGCTGAGGACAGTGGAACTATCTTTCTCAACAAGTATCAGGCCGAGAAGGCTGCTGAAAAGGCTCGGGCCGAAGCCTCTGCAAATGCGGGCATTGTTGCCGCTGCCGAAGGCATGCTTGCACTAGGTGAGCTTCTGCTTTCCTGTTCCCTTTGTTTTCGTTTTTCTTATGTTTGCCCTTTGGGTTTTAGGTGAGCTTGGAGCCAGTTTTCATGCCGAACTGGAGAAGGCCGCCGAGGAAGCTAATGTGGCCGGTACCTCCTCTTCCGAATCCGGTATGTTGCCTCTCTTTGGGTCTCCTGATTTGCTTTCAGGTCGTTGACCCTCCGCTAAGGTTTTCCTTGCTTTTTCTGTTTCAGCTCTGCAACCGGAGCTTCTCAGTGAGTGGGAAGCTGCTCTTTTTGCTGTGCAAGAGGTTACTAGAGGTAGCTTGGAGTTGTTATCTGATTTCCTGATACTCAATGAAATTGGCATTTTTTATTCATGCTACCCTCGCAGGTGTCGCCCGAAGGCATTTTGATAACTTGGACTTTAGTAGGCTTCTTCGGCTTAACTTAGAACAGATGAACGTTGTGAGTCTCCGCTTATCTTCGCATTTTCACCTCCCCCATTTTTTTTCACAAATCTTTTTGCTTGATCCTTCCCCTCCTAGAGCAGGGGTTGTACCTCGCGGAGACTCTCGAGCGTCGCGCGACTGCCGAGGTTCTCCATCGCGACGAAATTATCAACGAGCTCACCACCACCAACGCACAGCTAGCCCAAGAGGCGAAGGATGCCAAGGAGAGAGAGAAGATTGCTAATGCTGAATTAGTTGAATTGCGCGCGAAGGTTCTTGAGCTGGAGAAGGCCAAGGAGTCGGCTAGCGTGGCGGAGGCTATCTTAGCGACTCGGATTGAAAAGGCCAATGAGTCCTTGGATAACCTGCGCAAGCAGCTTGTGGCAGAACAGGCCTCCGGTGCGTCCCAAGCTAAAGTTCTTGAAGACGAGGAGATTTCCTCCATAAATGTTGCAGTGGCCTACAAAGAGATAGTGTCGAAGTTCGGCGGTGAAACTCCTCCGCTACCCGAAGGTGGGTTGCTTCCTACCCTCCAGTGGTTGAGGTTGTTCGTCCCAGCGCTTGGGGACCTCTTGGAGGGGGTCGGTGATTTTGGAGCTCTTTCTTGAGTCACCAATCTCTCCAGGATCCTTGAAGCCGTTGGGTGTCAACACATTGAGGGTATGAGGAAAAGGAAGGACTATCCTAGCCCAGCAGAACTTGGGGAGGGGTCAGATGCTGCGAAGGCCTTTGTTCGCCGCTTCATATGTAACTTTTGGTTCAACCATGGGCGCGCCGACGCAAAGGCTCTTGCTGAAGCACGCCGAGCGGAGGTTCGTTGAAGTTGGTTGTTTTGTTAACCAAGTTGTTTCTTCCTTCTGCCTGCTTGGTTTGCAGTAATTTCTCTTTCGAATGCAGGTTGCTGAACAGGTGGCTAAGGCGGCTGCTGCGAAGGTTGCTGGCTGCTCTCAGGCTTCTCCCCCCTGTGCGCCATCGAAGGTTGATACCTCGAAGGACACGGATCACTCCAAGGTTCAAGATTAAGTAGCTAGGCTGGAAATTTGTGCCCTTACTGGGTTTTGTGTATTTTGTACATGTAAGTCATGACTTTTATTAAACCTAGTGTGTCCTGCGCAGGGTTCCTTCGCTGGCCCTGCGCAGGACGTCTGCCCTATTAACTTTTGGAGTCGTGGTATTTTTGTGCGGGTTGAGCTTTGGAATTATTGGCGTGAATGCTTCCCCGAGTTGGGCGTCAAAGATATGTTTGACTTCGTCGAGGCGGAGGTTGTTGATCCGCGTAACAAGTTTGTTAGATCTTTAGCTTGGCGCGGGATTGATGTTTGATGCCGTTGTAAGATGCGTTTTGTTGCTGCCCTCGCGCAGTTTTGTGTTATGAATGATTTTTTACGTTGTATTTTGCACTACACTCTTTTGTTGCTAGTCGTTTGGATTAGCTAACAGCCTTCGCTCATTTGGTTGACTGGCAACGCAGTTGACCTTCGCGTTGGCCTGCTGATCCGCTGCTGACCCTCTTGTTTCTATCACGTTCTTGATCTTTTTGCCGACCCTTCGCTTTTAAGGCCGACTAGCAACGCAGGCAGCCTTTGCGTTCGCTTGGTGATCCGCTTCTAGGGCGGATGCTTGTAGACCCTGTTGAACTCATGCTCGCTGCCGTTGCTTCTATAGTTGTTGCTTTAGCCTTCGCTTTTCCTGTGGTTTCAGGAAGCCATGTAGCGCCGCTGCCTCGTCTTGAGGCCGGTTTTGAGCAAATCGTCTTGGCGGGGCCGGGGGGATGTTATGAGTCTTCGCTTGGTATCTCCCCTTGACCTTGCTGACTTGGTGGTCTATCGCGAAGGCTCGCTTTTTGGTAGCTCATAGTCACTGGGTTTTTACGAGTATTCGAGTGGTATCTCCTCTCTCTTTGCTGTTAAGTTCACGTCTGTAGCCATCCCCCCTTGGGGTGTGAGCTGTATGTCTATGTTGGTAGAGAAAATGGCTATGGCCGAGCTGAATTTGAAGCGGTGCTTTTATAGGGCACAGACTGAGTAGCGCTATTATTGCATGGTTGGTGTGTGTTATTAATTGCGAAGATCCTGTCCTTTGTTGGTTGTGGGCTTTTAAGCAGTTCGCTTTATTTCGGGGGATTCTCCATTACTCACGAGATCACTGCGTATCTTTGGTCTTTATTTCTTTGATTTCCTAGGCTTGCCTGGAGCCCGAGATCTTTTTTGGATTTTTACTGCGGAGGTATTTCCGCCCCGATTCTCCGGGATCTTGCCTCCCAGCGGAGGTTCATTTATCTCTTTTTTCAAGATTTTGCTGATGCCTGAGATTGGAAAGCGCTTTGGTAGAAAAGATACTTTCGGTCCCGTTTCTTCGGGGTTTTGCTGGTGCCTGAGATTGGAAAGGACTTTGCCAGCAGAGATGTTTTTCATCCTGATTTTTAGGATTTCGCTGGTGCCTAAGATTGGACAGGACTTTGCCAGCGGAGATACTTTTCAACCCGATTTTTTTGGATTTTACTGGTGCCTGAGGTTGGACAGGACTTTGCCAGCGGAGGTCGGCCTGCGCCACTTGGGGCTTTGCAGGTTGTCCTCGTTATTACTTCATCGAATGTTGTGGCCTCTTTGCCGACCACTTTCGACTTTCTGACGGAGACTGCTCTTGGGGGTTATCCTCTTTATATTTCAGAGGGTTTACAATAGGTACTGCCTCGTTAAAAACCTCACCTCCGTTAGGAGCCCCCGTTGTGAGGAAAAGAGTGCAGTCCTTTCCAGAAACTTGAAAAATGAAAAGTGCAAAAAAGGAAGGGGCCTTCGATTATAGTTTCTCGAAGGTTGCCCTGTACATATTAAATGTAAAATCTTCGGAGGTTGTCGATGTTCCAGGTATGCGATGTTGTGTTGCCCTGGGTGTCTGTGAGGTGGAATGATGCTGGCCTTCCTGCCTCTGTTGTTGTATAGGGCCCTTCCCACTTTAGCTGTAGCTTTCCTGCCTTTGCTGCATCTAGTCTTCGCCGGAGCACTAGGTCTCCGGTTTTGATAGTCTTTCTGACCACCTTGCCGTCTCTCCAGCGCTTCGTTTGGGCTTGGTATTTGTCAATTTGCTCCACGGCTTCTAGCCTTAGTCCTTCCACTATCTCTTTTGAGTATGCCTCATCTAAGGCGAGCTGGTTTTTGATCACGCGAAGGCTCTGGTGCTTGGCTTCTTCGGGTAGCAGGGCTTCTTCTATGTACAGGAGCTTGAATGGAGTGAATCCTGTGGTTCTGGAGGTAGTTGTGTTGTGTGACCACACGACCTTCGGAAGCTCGTCTATCCATTTTCCTTTTTGCATCCCATGCAGGGTCTTCGCGACCGCCGAGAGCACTGCTCTGTTTGCTCTCTCCACAGCTCCATTGGACTCTGGATGGTACACGAATGCGAAGGCTAGCTTAGTGCCTATACTGTCACAGAAGCCTTTGAAGCTGTCGGAGTCGAACTGTTTGCCATTATCCAGTGTAAGCACCCTTGGGACACCAAATCTGCAGACAATATTCTGCCAGAAGAATTTCCTCACAGAGTTCGACGTTATTGTTGCAAGTGGCTTTGCCTCTATCCGTCTTGTGAAATATTCTATTGCCACCACTGCAATTTGGTTCCCCCCTGCGAAGGAGGTAGGGGCCCGACTAGGTCCACTCCCCATCTCTGGAGAGGCTATGTGGGTGGTATCAATTGAGTCTCCGCTCCTGGCTTTGACTGGTGTGGTGCATTCAGCTGGCATGCTTGGCAACTCTTCACAATGTTTTCTGCGTCCTAGGGTTGGCCAGTAGAACCCTTGTCTGACTGCCTTTGCTGACAGGGCTCTGGCCCCGATGTGGGAGCCGCAGATTCCGGAGTGGATTTCATTGAGCAGGTCTATGCCTTCGCTCCTCGGCAGTGGCTGAACCACCCCCTTCTTGTACAAGTGCCCATCTATGACTGTGTATGATCGTGCCCTTGCTCTCAGTCTGGTCACTGCTGCTTCATCCTCTGTTGAGCTGCCGGAGATTGCTTCTATAATCTCTGCTCTCCAATCGTTGTCTAGGGCCAAGACCTCTCTTTCTGAGCTGCTGCCTTTGGTTGCAGGCTCTACAGCCTCATAGTAGAACACATCTTCGGGTAACTTGCATTGGGTTGTTGCAGCCTTCGCTATCTCATTGGCCTCTGCATTGTCTGCTCTTGGTATATGCTGCACTGTGAACCCTTTAAACCTCCGCTCTAACCTTCTCACTGCCTCCAGGTACTTTGCTAATTCGGGTTCCTTCGCTGTGTATTCCTTCTCTACTTGCCCTGCTATGACTTGAGAGTCTGTTTTTACCAGGACCCTTTGAGCCCCCGCTGCTTTTGCTCTGGCTAGGCCGAGCAATAATCCTTCATATTCTGCAATGTTGTTTGTGGCTTTGAAGCTTAACCTCTTGGCATACTTGAGCTTCGACCCGGACGGGGTTGTGATGACTGCGGCTACTCCCGCGCCCAGGAGCCCCCAGGCGCCGTCTGTATGCACTGTCCAATGCTGCTCGTGTTCCAACTTCTCCGTTTGCCTGGAGGGTGTCCAAGCTGCGACGAAGTCTGCTAGCACTTGTGACTTGATGGCTGTTCGAGGGATATAATTTATGCTGAATTGGGACAGCTCTGTTGCCCATTTGGCAATTCTGCTTGATGCCTCCTTGTTGTTCAGTATCTCTGCTATGTGTCTATCCGAAGGGACAGAGATTTCGTGTGTTTGGAAATAGTGCTTCACCTTTCTTGAGGCTGTCAGTATGGCATAGATGATCTTTTTGACCTCCGAGTAGCCGAGCTTAACTCCGGACAGAGCCTCAGAGATGTAGTATACTGGGTGCTGTGTGGTCTTTGCTTCCTCTTTTTTCTCCAGGACTAAGACTGCACTTGCTGCATGGTCGGAGGCTGCTACATAGAGGAGCAAGTGCGCCTCCGATGGCGGAGCCACTACTGCCAGTGTTTTTGCTAAGTACTCTTTTAGCTCCACGAAGGCTGATGACTGCTCTGGCCCCCACTGAATATTCTCTGCACTTCTTAGGACCTTGAAGAAAGGTAGGCTTTTCTCAGCTGATTTTGAAATGAATCTGTTGAGCGCACCAATTCTTCCTGTTAGCCTCTGGACTTCTTTTCTAGTCTTCGGTTCTGCCATTGCGAGCACTGCTTGAGTTTTTCTAGGTAGGCTTTGATGCCCTCTGCGCTGATGATGTATCCGAGCATCTTTCCCTTGCCGACCCCGAAGATACATTTCTCGGGGTTGAGTTTCAGGCCTGTTGATCGGAGGTTCGCGAATGTTTCTTGCAAATCTGCAATGTGGTTGTCCTCTTCTTCACTCATGACTACAATGTCGTCGACATATGCTATGATATTTTTCTGCAGCTGAGATCCCAAGACCGCCTTTGTCATTCTGGTGAAGGTTGCGCCTGCGTTTTTCAAGCCTTCAGGCATTCTTGTGAAACAATAGGTTCCGAGGGGTGTGGTGAAGCTTGTTTTTTCCTCGTCTTCCTTTTTGATCCAGATTTGGTGGTAGCCTGAGAAACAGTCCAGAAGGGAAAACCTTTTGCATCTGGCTACTCTATCTATTGAAGAGTCTATCCTTGGCAAGGGGAACTGGTCTTTTCTGCATTCCTTGTTCAGGTCTGTGAAGTCGATGCACATGCGCATCTTGCCATTCTTCTTCGGCACAAGCACTACGTTTGCCAGCCATTCAGGGTATTTCACTTCTCTTATGACCTTCGCATCAAGTAATCTCTGGACCTCCGCTTTGGCGGCCTGGATTCGGTCTTCGGACATTTTTCTCTGTTTTTGCTTTCTCGGCCTTATGTTGGGGTTGATGTCGAGACTGTGCTCAACTATGTCTCTTGCTACTCCCTTCAGATCAGATGCATCCCACGCGAAGGTATCCTTGTGGGCTGCGAGGACTCCTAGGATTTCTTGTTGCTCCTGCTGCGAGAGATCTTCGCCAATTAGTACCTTCCTGTCAGGTACGTCATGTTGTAGCGGTACTGCCTTCGCTCTTTCTTGGTCATTCAAGTCTGTCTTCCCTTTCGGCATGTCCGGTGGCTGCTGGTCAACTGAATTGATGTTTCTCTGGGATTTGTGAATGGCTCGCTCTATGTTCCTTGCTTCTTTCTGACTGCCTTTCACTGTAATTACGCCGTGCAGGGCTGAAATCTTCATGCAAAGGTATGCCATGTGTATAGCTGCATTGAATCGGTTGGAGAATCCTCGCCCAAATATGGCATTGTAAGGGTAATGCAAATCTACCACATCGAAGGTGATGTATTATGTCCTTGCGTTGTGCTGGTCTCCGAAGGAAACAGGCAAAGAGATTTTCCCGAGTGCCTGAATTTTCCTACCTCAGAAGCCTACTAAAGGCGATTCCAAAGGTTGCAGCTGAGCCCTGCTGATTTTCATCTGATCAAATGCATTGGCGAAGATGATGTCCGCTGAACTGCCGGTGTCTACGAGTATTCTGCTGATTTGCCAGGTTGCAATGTTTGCCTTGATCACCATTGCGTCGGTGTGTGGGAAGCTTTCTAGGCAAAGGTCTTCTTCGCTGAAAGTCAGTGGCATCTTGGACCAATCTGAATACTTTACTGGACCTTCGACTGCAACATTGTTGACTAGGCTGTAATGGTCTTTCTTCTGTCTCTTTGTTTCAAATTCCAGCGCGGAGCCTCCGGCTATCGGCAATATCATGCCAATGGTTGGTAGCGGGGCGTGGGTGTTGACTTGGTTCTCTGGCTGGTGATTTGGTTCTTGCTTTGGTTGAGGAGGAGGCAGAGCTTGCTGCACTTGCTGCTCCCTTGGAGCGTGGTTCTCTAAGTACGTGAGCTGCGAAGGCCCTGGATACTGGATGAGCGGAGGTTCGCTACGCTGACTCGTGATTGCCTGGGTGGGGCGCCATGCTAGAAGGAAGGATGGGTAGTACTGGGCTGCTATTGTCGATGGGTGAATTTGAGTGGAGTTCAGGCTTGGGTATACTGGACAGTATGGTTGCTGTTGCCACTGATTGGTGTGATTAACCTGCCTCTGCTCCTGCGGATGCTGGGGTTGTGGGTTGGCTTTTGCTTTCATTCTTTCTTGAGTTTCCTTGGCCTTCGGACAATCTCTAGTGACATGACCCTTGTCTTCGCCATGGAAGAAGCAAAATTGCTTCCTTTGGCGCTGCGGAGGTCCCTTCTAGTTTTGACTGTTTTGCTTGGCTCGCTTGCCCTGTTTCTTGTTGAACTTGCTGGCGACTGTTCTGCTGGCTCTGACGAGCCACATTGAAGACCTGTTGTGTTTGCTTTGGTTGCTGCCAATTTTGGTTTGAGTGCTTGTGCTGCTGCTGCTATTTTTGCTAGTGTGAGCTCTGTTGCTTGTGCTGATTCTGCTCCTCTATTCTCCTGCGGAGGTCATTGTCCGACCGACAATATTTCTCGAACTCGTTGTAGAGAGCATCGAGGGTCTGTGGCATCTTCCTTGCCAAATGGGCTGTGAAGGGTCCGATGCGGAGGCCCTTGACTGCTGCTTCGATTGCCAGCTCTTCTGGCACATCTGGAGCCTTCGCCTTGAGCTGAATGAACTTCTGAAAATACTGCTTTAAGGAATCCCCCTGGGCTTGTTTGCACTGGAACAGATCAGAGGTAGTCAGGGATTCGTTGGAGAAACCCTTGAAGTTGGCGATGATTTTATCATGGAGGTTCTCCCAGGAGTATATTGAACTTGGCTTGAGCATAGAGTACCAGGCCAGGGCATCTTCTTCCGCTGCGATGACGAAAGACTTGGCGAGGACTGCCTCATTTCCTCCAGCTGAAGCTACCGCTGCCTCGAATCCCATGAGGAACTGTCTTGGGTCTGACTTCCCGTTAAACTTGGGCAGTGTTGTTGGCTTGTACTTTGCTGGCCATGGGGTGGCCTGAAGACCTTGTGACAGGGGTGATTTGCTGTCGAAGGTTGTGTTAAACTGCTGGGTTGAGGGGCGCTGAGGAACACTTGCTTGATCCAGTATGTGAATGATCTGCAGAGATTGTTCTGATACTGGGATGGGTTGAGCGAATGCCGCGGAGGAGGGCGGAGTCTGGAGACTTTGGATCTCCGCCTGGATTACTGCAAGCTGCTGACGGAGCTCCGCTGCCTGCTGCGAGATCATCATCGTCTTCTGAGCAGCTGCGCACTCCTGCGCCAGCCTGTCCCTGTCCTGTTGAGCTTTCAGTATCTGTTCTTGCAGCTGTTGTAATACTTGGTCTGGGGTAAGGTTGGGGGCAGCTGGCTGTTGATCTCCGTTTTCCTTGTCTTCTCCTTGATCAGGACCTCCATCTACTGGTGGTTCTTGTGGTTGGTTGTCCGTCCTCTTTTTGCGAGGCGCTCGGGACGGGGGTCTCCCCACTCGTGGAGTCTCCGCCTCGTCGCGGTAGCGCGCTGGCGCTTTTCTTTTGGGTTTTTGCGTGGCCTAGCACGGTGGGCGCCAAATGTTGGGGAAGAGATCTCACCCTTCGCCGGGACAGAATCTCTCCCCAGCAACACAAGGGATGACCTCCGCTCGAAGGCGGATACTCACGAGAATCGCTCAGAGATGACAGAAGAGTAAATGATCTCAACTAACTCTGTACACTGTGGTTACATCGCTATTTATAGGCTACAGTGCACTATCTGAAACTAATTACACAGGAATCCCTAAGAGGGGGGAGAATATTCCCTGGATATCCTCACACGTAGCCGTTTGCCTCATGGGTATCTGAGTAAATTCCCCTTTGCATCTCAACCACCCACTTGCTTGTCGTGTAGCGCTCGCTAAGGCCTCTGTACCAGGACCCTCGGGCGATCATGAGGACAGTGCTCCGCGTCTAAGCCTCCGCGATCCTTGGCGCCATCCCAGAACCTCCGCGCGAAGATCCCCAATGGGACCCATCTGGCCGAAGGCTCAAAGCTTCCCGGAGCCTCCGGTCGAAGGTTGACGGTCTCCTAGAGCCTTCGCCTGAGCCGGGGGAACCTTCGCCCACCAGGCGGAGGTTCCGCACGGCCTACACGCCATGTCCAGAGTAAGCGAAGGCTGCCTTCCGTTTGGAGCCTCCGCGTCCCTGCAATCACCTGCACATTAGTCTTCATCTTGAGGTGGAAAGCACGGTGGTTGCTCCCACCGAAGCCCCAGTGCGATCCGCGACCGAGCCTCTGCTCCTGTTACAGCACTCATCATTTATGTCTCTAACAACCTGCAAGAATTTCAGGCCAATTAGACAAACAATAACTGATTGTGCAAAGCGCATCAACAAAGAAACCTATACGGTCTCTAGCACACTATTTTTGGTCATCCTTTTTTATATTATACTCTATGCATGTGCAACTAAGTAAAAAGAAAGAAAATACACGAATGTCCCTTCGGAGACAAATGTAACAAAGTAGTCACTTGCAATGTTTATCACCTACGGAAGTACAGCCATTCTTAATCTGTAGCAAAATCTGCACTATTATTCTTCACTGACATATTCTCAGCTAATACATTGTGTGCACTGTAGCTGCCACCTGTCGCTGCATCAATCTGAACCCAGCGGCATGATTCACTACCTACAGTGACCAATCATAAATTCTGTCTAATAAAGCTATAGTGCTCATGCAAACAAACCTCAATAATAATAAGGAAAAATATTCATTACAACTTTACAAAATGCACATTAAGGTACGGCCAAGCAAAATATTTCCCTTACAATTTCACCCAACAAAGCCGGTTGTTTAGATTCAAAATTTGCTCGAAGATAATTAATATTCAAAGTGGTACTAGGTCTATTTGTAATTTATGGGCCCACTCTTCATTAAATTTCACCCAATAGTCACTTCCAGTTTACAAAGCATGTACATTAATTGACACCAAGAGTTTGGCGTTGGTATGTGGATCCTTTGCTATATATGGCGCTTCCACCATCAGACTACCACATGGTCCACCTTGAAAAATCAATTTTAAATGCTCTTCTAGACAATTTCATAAGAGATGCCTAGCTTCTCACATATACTTGCAATCATTTGATAATTGATACAGTGGAGAATAATATTTTTATTAAGTAAATTATACCCGTGGTCCCAAGACTATCACATCTCTTATCTAGATCTCTAAACATAAATTTGCAGATTTAGATTCATAAACTATTTATAAGTATGCCAATTCTAGTATAAACACTACTACCAAAAGCATTTTTTGAGGCGGTTAAAAAGCATTACCGTAGGCGGACAGACCATGCACCTATACTTCTGCATCACTATAAGTTTAGAGAGATGAACATAATGCCTTCTGCTGTTAATTAATTAAAGAATAAAAAAAATCTAGTGAGCGTCGATGGGGCCTACTGAGCCTGTCACTCAAGCCTGACGAGCCAATCGACACGCTACCACCTTTGCATGCAAGATCCGCACGCGCCGTGAGCCCGGGTCCAGGATCTCGGCTGCATTATCATGCTTGCTTCTGCATTTCTGGCTGCTACTGCTGCTACCACAGCGAATTTTAGTTCACTCTTTGCAGCCACCACCTCTGCATGCAAGATCCGCACGCGCGGTGAGCCCCGGTCCATGATCTCGGCTGCATTAGCATGCTCGCTTCTGCATTTCTGGCTGCTACTTCTGCTGCCACAGCAAATTTTAGTTCACTCTTTGCAGTCACATCTACAGCTGCAAGGGTGGTGGCGGCTCTACAAGATCTAGCGAGCACACCGTATTCTTTGTCCTGGGTTTAAGACCCTAGCGCCAGAGTGGTGGCGGCTCACCTATGTGGCTACATGGCCACGATGGCTGCTCACCTGCACGCTTGTGCGGCGGTGGAGGCAGCTCGCCTATGTGGCTACGTGGCCATGACCGATTCTCACCTACGCGCTTGTGCAGCGCAGTGGCAGCGGCTCGCCTATATAGCGGCAGCTGTGCCTCACACGCTCTCGCTTTCGCCTCCCTAGCACCAATGGCGGCATTGACAAAGTCATGAACTCATGTAGCGTTTCTAACGTGGAAGAAGATTTTGTTTCAAAATTGTTTGTCATGAAATTTGTAAATATTTTTGTGTAATTTATGTATCTGGGCAATTTTGTCTATTACCTTGCCAATCTTTTATTTCAATCAAGTGAATCTTTTTTCTGCACGTGGGCATGATTCCATACCCATTTGTACGAATATGCGATCCAAACAAAGTTTAAAGACCAAAATGACACACTTTTTAAGTTTGGTCACCCGGATGACACAACATCACAAGTTCAAGGGCCCACCATGAAGTTTACTCTTGAAAATATTATTTCTAGTCTTAGAACATGTAACAGGTTGTCATCCACATCTAAATCGACCAAGACCTTTTCCATTCCTCAACATGGCATTCCATGGTAGATCCTTATCTGTGTGTTTGGATGTGAGGACAAACAGACATGGGATGGGATGGGACCACAACAGGATGAGTGGTGTTTGGTTGGGAGGCCGCCGCCAGGGTCGAGGACACCCCACATAGGAATATTCCCTTGAGATGTTTGTTGCACCTGTCCCTAGAAATTTGACGGACCTGGGTCGCACCAGGTGGGACGAGCCATGATCACTGGCGAGGAAGAAGAGGAGAGGACGTGCACGTAGCGGATGTTGACGATGAAGAGGAGAGCCAGGGGGCCACCGCCATGAAAGAGCTCAGGGGACCACCGCCATGAGCGAGCTCCACAAAGTTGCTCGCATGAGCTCGGGAGGCCGCCAACACGCGAGCTCGGGGGGAGGGGCGAAGGAGCAGCCTTGGGACGTTGAGGAGGCGCCGGGCGGCACACTGTGTGTAGGAGGCGCAGTGTGCTAGCCCTTTAGGCTGCTGCAGTTGGAGAAAGAGATAAGGAGAGGAGGAAAAATAAAGAAAATAAAAAAATCTGACAAATGAGCCCTATCTGTCAATTGTGGCATGCCGCATAAGGATGTATAATGTGTTAGGACTCATTTAGAAATGGGTGATAGCACGTGACAAGTCTGGGGGATCTTGCTGGCATTCTGATATATGTGTGGGGGGCATGCATTTTGAGAGTTTGGGACCAGATGACACCATAGAGAATAAGTTCAAAGACATTTTTTTTATTTTATTCTAAAAAGCATTGTGGTAAACATACTTATTATGATTTCCTTAGTTTGTGATTTAAATTTAGTTGCTGGGCAATGCTAAGGTACAAATATTACCTCTTAGAAGGTAATATCTCAAATGAATCTGGACCATTGAATATTTGGATTTTTGAATAACATAATAAATTAATAAATCTGGAAATTGATTTTTGTTTCCCTTTGAAGCTCCTAAAAACACGGCAGCAGTTGTCGACTTTCTCCGCATGTTGTTTCCCTTTGAATCTCCTCAAATCACGACAGTAGTTTGCGATAAAAAAAAATCACGGCAATAGTTGCCGGCTTTACTCCGTATGCAAAATACAAAATTTTGTATTATTCAATTTGGAGTTCATAATTGTCACGAGAGCTGCCGCCCCGACGTCGCGAGACTGCCCCCACCCCGTCGTTACAAAATTTCATTGCAGATTAAAAGGAGAATCACCACTTTTGTTCATGCACACACACTATCAAGAACACACGCACACACTGTCCACAGTCGCACGCACACACTGTCGTCACAGTCAGGTTGCAGAACTCAGATCACCCATGCAGCACACAGGCACGTCGCGGTGCATGCATCAATCAAATCTAAAAATAGATTTTTTATGTCCTACACTTTTCTTTTTTATCTTATTTTATAAAATAAATAAATAAATAAATAAAAATGTATTTAAGATATTATTACCTCCTTAGGAGATTACCTCCTAAGGAGGTAATATCTGATCATGACTATCTGATCGAATTAAATGAACGGCTCACAGTCATTTGGGGGCACAGCAGCAATTCTCTTAGTTGCTATTTCACCGTTTGGTATTGCCTACATTACAACCTATGACAGCTCCAATCGAACCAACAGATCTCAAGTTCTTTCAAAAAAAGGAGGAAGTGCAATACAATCTCCAAATTTGAATGCCTTAAAAAAAACAAGTCCAAATTTGAATTGCTTGAACAAAAAGTTGACTGCATATGCATGATATTACAATACTAACATATGGAAGTATGAGATTTTGTTTCATTGTATTTCGAAGGTCACCACCATAGAACTAGATATTTGAAACAAAAGAAGAGGGACTCTAGTTCCGACAAGTAAGATAGAAGCAAAACTAAAGTGATGCAGCTAGCAAATACAGTTACGTCAATAAAAAAAGAATAAATTCATGGATAAACTTTTACAGACCTGCTTTTTTGAGTAGCAACCAAGCATCTTCCTGCTTTAGTTTGTTGATCCGATAGTAGGGCTCCTCTGCCCCCATCCCACGTGCAACTATGCCATGCCTTGTGGTGACCAGGACACGGCTACCATGAGCTAGTAATGCATTGACAACGGGAGTTCTGAGCACACCATCCCATATATGGCTGTCCCAGACATCATCCATTATTAATAATGTTTTGTATCCCTTTAAGTCCTCTATTAGAGTTCGTTCCAATGTCACCTTTGCATTTCCAGAAACATGGTGGTCTCCCCCAACTTCACTAATAACTCTCCTCAACATTTCAATTCCATTAAAGTCTTTGTTGACACTCAACCATATTTTCTTTGTGAACTGATGTTGTATGACTTCATTGTTGGAGATCTTCTGGGCGAGTGTGGTTTTGCCAATTCCACCAACCCCCACAATGGCGAAAATCAAAATATTTTTATATTCTGGACAAGTCTGATTCTCATTTATGAGCATCTCCACTAGATTTGTTGTGTCCTCTTCGATTTGCTCGCCAACCAAACTAGACTCATCAAGCCCCCCTGATGTCTCACGGGTACCAAGACTAGATGGTACCATCTTTCTTCCACGGTCCTCATAAGTACCAAGGTTGATGAAGTTGAATGATGCACCACGTGCCTTGATGCCATCTAGCTTCTTGTTAAGGTTCTTAATGCGCCTTCCAATATCATGGGCATGCAGTGGATTCCGTATGCAGAAGAGCAACGGGTTGAAGCATCCGGCATCATGCTTTGGGCCTTGCTCCATGGCCTTGAGCTGGCACAGGTCAAGGATGTCAGTGGCCTCGTACATAGCATTCCTTAGCTCTATCACCCATGCTTGGACACTTTGGTCGGTGATGTTCCTTCTATCAGCATCAGCAAGAAAGTTCTTCAGATCCCGAAGCTTGATGTCCATGTTATCAATCTCACCAGACACCCCAAGCAACATATGCACCTCTTCTGCTGCCATCTCCATGAGAATTTTCTGGATGCTGGACGCCAAAACGTCTAGGACACCGGCCATGATTGAGATTTGTTTTTTGCTGTAATAACATAATCAGAACAGAAGTTAATTTCAACATGGCATTTTGATTTTATACAACAAAGATTCAATCATCTGCTACCATCACGGCACTACTACTGACTTCTCATTCATTGATAATACTATGCATGACAGTCGCAACTATATATGCGCAGATCTAGATATGTATGAGCATCTGCAGAAACGTAACAGTTAAGGAAAAGAACCTGAGACCGATGAGCTGAGCAATGGCTGGAAGCAGTGAGGTGGTGCTGGTGTTGTTCTTTCTTGGCCGTTGAACGTATGTACCGAATCTACTGGTTAATGGTTAGACAGGCATCGGCATGGACATCGTTGACATGACCCACCACATACTACTGATGGATTGTGGCGCGCCAGTGAGTGAAGAACGGAGGAGAAGCGAGATGGATTTAGGTTCCGATGTGAGGTTCTTCAGTTTTTGCCGGCAGCAATCGCAGCAACTGCTTGGTGGCTTGTCTTGGCTGTAGGAGCTAGGAAGGAAATGTTGATGGTTCAGGGAAGAAGATGGTGATTGGTGAATGGTGTAGGTCGTGGTGACATTGCAAGGTGTGAAGGAAAGTGCCTGACAGCTTCGATCGATTTGCGTGCGGCGTTCCAGTTTTCTGCACACCGGAGCCTTCGATGCTAGGGTAGCTCTGAGCCACCACACGTAAAACGCCGGCCAAAGTCTGCGCATGAAGGAACCGTGAAGATTATACACTTTTTTTTGCTTGCAGCGTCCTAGTTTATTCTACCCCGGAGCCACCTCACCAAGTTTATACATGTAAATACTAGGACCAGCCTATACCAAGGAGTTGCTGCCACCTCACCAAGTTTTTGCATACAACTCAGAGCAAGCTGTCTTGCAAGCAGATACCTCTTTCTATTTGGTCATATATAAATTACTCCTATTTATTTGGCACAACTCAGCTTCACCAAAAATTTTCGGTGAAACTAACCTGTTTTAAAAAAAATATTTGGTAAAAGTTTCACCAACCGACTCTGTCTCTCGAAGAGAGCACAGAAAAGGAGTTTCATCCATGACGTTTTGTTTTTGAAAAAGGATGTTTGGTAAAAAACGGCTCGAAACAGCTAATGAAGCTGCTGGTGAAGCTGTGCCAAACATACCCTTAGTTTGTACGCTCACCAGGACCATCCAGGAGGCTTGTATTTTTGAAACAACGCTAAGGCATTTGCCAAGTAAATTTTTATGACATTGGCATCGGTTCTATGACATAATTAGACTAAGGTCTACTTTGGATACAAAGACTAAACTTTAGTCACCCAAAGTTCAATTTAATTATAGTCTAGGCCATCCAAAGGGAGGGAAACAAAAAAATTTCAGTTCAGACTAACAAGTTATTTGTCTCTCCCCATAGTCCATGCTAACGGCAGAAGACTAAACTTCAGTCATGTAAAATTTCACCTAAACTTTTGTTGGACTAACAACTACTCCGGCCAGCTGATCCAAATGGATGGATGTAGTCGGTGCTGGCAGTAATCGTTTCTTTTCAAATGAAGAGTGCTGTGACCATGTGAAACAACTTATGTGTTCTACTGAAAAGTTTAAATACAATCACCTAACCAAAGTTCAGACTTCACATGACACAGTAACTGCTAATGTTGATTCTCTGCTTGTTCTTTGCCAGTGAGGCAGATGGTGCAAAATTCATGCATTTTCATATTGCTATTGGTTGATTGAAAGATGGAGCCAAACGAATTTGATAAAGCAGTCATTACCACAAGAAAAGAAGTCATGGATCTGAAATATCTCCTTATTTCAGAGAGAGAGAGAGAGAGTATGCACCTCAGTTCACTGGGGTTCCTTGTGGTCGCCAGATGCTTGCTCTGGGCGGTGGAAGAAAGGACCGGGCTCCTCTCTCTGTTCTTGCAAACCAGAGCTCTTGTGTTGGTGGTTTCAAAGGACAATTCGAAGTAGTAGTATTGTAGGCAGGGCTGTTTGTGTGCGAGCTCTGCTCTATTTCAGCACCACCGGAGATATATCATGACTCTAGAGAACAAGGAAGACGGGCATATGCATTATTGAGCTGACGACGACCTGGTAAGTCTCCTCTGCCTTTGTCCATCCACGGTATGGTAGGAGTAATGGATATCGCCATTTTTTCCATCGTCTATTCCTTTGTTGTGATATAGTAGAAATCTCAACGTCCAAAAAGGACATTGAAAAGAACACCGACGTGAAGTGATTTGGCAGGAATCCGGAAGGCTTGATGTATGGGTGCTCGACGATGACCCCATTTGTTGACTAGAATTAGAAGACTAATTCATATTCCGGCTTGGGGCTCTAATTTATTATTTTTGTTTTTTTAGAAACAACTTGCCTGGCTGTTCACCTAGCTGCAAAGCTGCTATGTTTTGCCAACTAATACCAGTACCCAAGAATATTAAGGACCTGTTTGGATGAACTAGAACAAGTAATTAGGTAAGACTAGTGATTAGCTGCATGAGTAGTTAGCTGACTAGTAGTTAGTTGCGTCCCGTTTGGATCCAAGGACTAACTAAGTGTTACTATAGACTAGAATTAGTTGTTAGACCAAAATAGTTGGGTTATATGGACTAGCAAACTAACAACTAGCTGGGGCTTGAACTTGTTGTTAGTCCACTCACTCGTTCACCTGTTTGAATCCTCAAAGGCTAAACCTTATCCTATTAGTTGTTAGTCCATAGGATCCAGACAGGCCCTAAATTTGTTTGTTAAACCCCCATGACCATGACGCACCGTTGGTTTATTTTTATGTTTTTTCCCCAAACCCATGCCCACTCCGGTCACTGGAATCCAACAGGCACACACCAAATATGCGAATGATACAAATATTTACCCGAAGGAGACATGCCCCAGGGATAGAAATGGTTTACATATTTTCCGACCAATAAACAAGAATACTGTGTCGGTTATGCAAAAAAAAAAAAAAAAAAAGCCATCACAGGTCCCCCCCCCCCCCCCCCAAGACTAACACAACAAATAAATCCGAACATCGCAGGAAAATAGCAGGGAGAGAGAGCACGAAGAACTTAACTCGCAAACCCTAGAAAATCGCCGTCGACGCGTCGGGGAGAGGGGACTCGCTTAGAGGGAGAGGAAACGAAACGAGAATGGATAAAGTCGGAAATGGACAACACATATTCAGGTGCGAGTCCCAAAAAATCAAAACAGTAACTCTCACCAGCGGAGCCAACATGTCACAGAACAAAAGAAACATACACCTGCGGAACAAAGATCGGACGCTCCAAAACGACGACACAAGACAGTGATCGACATCCATGAAAATGGTTGCTACAAAATCACAAAACAAACAAGCAGCGAATTGTTCGGCTGAGCTGATTTTGGTTGCGGCCGAATTCTATGGCTAAATTGTTGTGATTGTAAAATACTATTGTAAGGTTGAAAGTAAGCTGAAACTAGCTCAAGCAAACAGAATAATGGATGTCACAATCATCAGGTAATAAAGGACATGAATAATAAAGGACAATGTTTTTAACAGAGGTGATTGAATGAAAAAGAACAGAGACCATAGAAGTCCGTTGGCCGTAAAAAGGATGACCTGATGTACGTAGGGGTGAAAGTGACACGGATAATCCTCCGCTCCGATCCGTTTCGAATCCGAATTTTAAGTATAAAGAGAAGCATTTTTAATATCCGTGCGGATGCGGATAATCAGAATCCGATTACACGCGGATGCGGATTGGCAAACCTGACGGATACGGATTACCCGGTAAATAAACATGGATTCTCCGACACTTATAATAGGATATCCGAATATTTTTGCTTAATTAATGATATTTATATCTTTTAAACATTTATTTTGTACTCTTAATCTAAATTGAGAACTTGTCTTAATTTTGAGTTCTTAAATCGAAGTAGTGGATTCATTGTGATTATTTCGTATTATATTGATGCTCTATGATTTTGGTTAATGAATTGTTTCTTCTCGTAAAAAAACAACACGTAAGCATGTATTATCCGACTTAAAAAAATCCGCCTCCGCTCTGACGCCGGTCCGAATCCGTGCCATTTCCGACATCCGTAAAAATCCGTATTCGAGTCCGAATCCGTATAATATCCAATCCACTCCGAATCCGATCACAAAATAAAAATAAGGATATGGGGAATCCATTATCTACTCTGATCCGATTCGTTTTCATCCCTAGCTGTACGGGCGATGGGCGGTCAATGATGGGCCGATTTGATGGCTGCGACGACAACACTAATTCAGGTGTGTTAAATGTTGGATATTTAGAATTTTAGGTACCATAGCACATGTACAAATTTTGCAATAAGTGTCCAATCATGATCTAAGTAAACTTAAAAGATTCGTATCACGATTTGCACGTATATTGTGTAATTAGATTCTTTTTTCTGTTTACATATAATACTGCATGCATGAATCCAAACATTCGATATGAGGTGATGTAACGGGAAAGTTGAAATTTTAAAGGGGAACTAAACATATGCTAGCTTGGGTACAGAAACTTTACGGGTATCAGACCATTGCCGAACGGTTGTCCACGCACCAAAGGCCTGTCGGGAACCCTGTTTTGGCAACACATGGCAACGGTACCCTATATATCTTCAATATGCACTTAATTGAAATCTTAGCTTGCTTTTCTAGTTGTCTCACAGCATTATGTATCAACATTTTGATTTTATAAGTTGTCAGCGATTTTATTATCCTCATCATATTAGTTTGAAAATAATTTGAAAACTGGCAACTTTAGCATTAACTTGTCACGTTTGTCGGATGAATAAAACAGTCATATGCCGGACACGCTCCACAGCTGGGTAATATAATAATGGATGTCACAATCAGCTGGTAATAAAGGACACGAATAGTCATCGATTTGGTTGCTGGTATATGGAAATTTCGACGTTTTTAACAGAGGTGATTGAATGAAAAGAACAGAGACGATAGATGTATTTTTTTTGTGAATTCTGGCAAGACTTTATTGATTCCCGAAAACAGTTACATCGCTGATAAGCATGTTCAAGATAGAAGATCAAGGATCATCTACCCAAACCTGAGAATCTCCCTGAGATAAAGCTTGCCTAGCTAACTCATCAGCAACTGAATTACAAGATCTATTACAAAATATGAGTAAAATCCTGCCATAATTGAACTATTTCAATGTAAATTGCTGCTGCCGCCATAGCCGAGAATCCACATCTTGCATTGTTTGAAACACCTCCAAGCAATCCGATTGAATCTCCAATTTAGTACAACAGATTAGCTGAGCAAGAAGGAGATCATCCCTGAGTGCCGCGGCTTCAGCTGACGGCACATCCAGGATATGCTCTATGAAACTATGAGAGGCTGATATGAATGTACCTCCAGAATCTCTAATCACGGCTCCAGTGCTTCCTGATCCTCTAATTTCATTGAATGCTCCTTCAATATTCAGCATTAAGAATCCTTCTGCAAGCTTTCGCCATCCCATGTTAATCACAGCTTCCTTTTTCCTCGCCATAAAATAGTTAGTCGTAATCGCAGCAATCAACATGGCTGATCTTGGAGGGTTTTGGATTTCTTCTCCATGAACCAGCTGTCTTCTTTGCCACCATATGTACCAACAACCAGTGAGGATTAGCTCTGGTCTCCCAAGTTTTAGCTCATTAACTTCACCTCCAGCTCTAATGATCTCTTGGATGAAGACCGATCCTGATCTGTCCAAGCTCAGTAAAGTTTCAATATATTGCCCAATCCCCAAGGATTTCCAAATCTCTTTTGCCTGGCTACACTCAAACAGGATATGTCTTATATCTTCCGCTTCCGTCAGATAGATCGGACAATTAGCTGTGTTCATGATATGTCTATTTGCAAGAACCACCTGACAAGGGATACAACCATGCAAAGCTCTCCAACCAAAAATTTTGATCTTGTTTGGAATGGCTAGTTTCCACAATTTCCTCCACACAGCATCAGACCTGGTCCACCAGCTATCATTGGAAAGTTTTGGGAGCCAAACTTGTGCATCCATTGACAGTGATACGCTGATTTAACTGAGAAGAGGCCATTAGAGTTATAATGCCACGGAATTAGATCTTCACGACCACAGTGTATAGGAATTTGGAGAATCCGACTCACATCAATTGGCCAGAAAAGAGACCTGATCAGCGCCTCATCCAATCTTCCATCAGCCGGATTAATAAGTTCGTCCACGGTTGAAAGAAGGATATTACCTCTCCGAGTCTACACTTTCAAATTATGACTCCCCGGAATCCAGTGGTCATTCCATATATTTATCTGACTGGCATCTCCAACGTGCCAAATGCAACCTTTCTTGAAGCATTCGAGGCCAACCAATACACTTTGCCAAGTGAAGGAGCTGCCACTTTTCAACTTTGCTTGAAGGAGCTTCCCATCGGGGTAGTATTTAGCTCGCAGTACCCGTGCACATAACGAATCTAGATCATATAAAAGTCTCCAGACTTGTTTTGCTAGCATAGCCAAGTTGAAACTATGGAAGTCCCTCAACCCCGTTCCACCTTTCAATTTTGGGATACACAGCTTCCACCAAGCTTGCCAGTGGATCTTCTTCTTACCATCGTCGTCACCTCACCAAAACTGCGATATGGCATCCGTCATCCCTTTACAGATATTAATCGGGATTTTAAAAACCATCATTGCATAAGTTGGCACGGCTTGGGCGGTTGATTTAATCAGAATCTCCTTACCACCCATTCTTAAGAGCTTTTCTTTCCACCCATTGATACGCATATTAATTCTATCAATAAGATGTCTGAAACAATCACTCCTATCTGCTCCCACCATAGCAGGCAAACTCAAATATTTATCATTCAGGGACTCCGTCATAATATTCAACGATTCACATACTCTGCCTTTAACTCCGTGTCTGTATTACTGGAGAAGAGAATGCTTGATTTCGCTGCACTCAACATTTTTCCTGAGCTCTGACAATAGCTATCCAGAATACCCCTGAGACAATCAACGTTCTTCTTATCTACATGCATAAGTATGAGAGAGTCATCTGCAAATTGGAGATGAGACACCACCGGCACCTCTCTGCATACTTTAATTCCTTCCAATTCTCCTTGACGTTTCTAACTGAGATCATTGAATGAAAAAAAAAAAACAGAGATGATAGATGTAAAGTCCGTTGGACGTAAACAGGATGACTTGCTGTATGGGCGATTGGCGGAAGTTTTATTTTGTAGAGTGAACAAAGACTGAAAACAGAGCAAGTTTTGTTTTCTACTCCTATAAGCAGAGGGTAAAGATGCAGATCAACAAAAATGCCCAAAACACATATATTCACATCTAGCCCTTGACGTTTCCTCTTGTGGCTTATGTTCGTCTCCTCCAAATAATCCGTGTACACGCAGAATACACAGCTCCTTCGGCCCACTGAACTGACGGGAAAGCGATGTGGTCGGCTTCACGGCAGTGCAGGCACGCTTGACGAAACCAGCCAACCAAGTGACGATACGCGTTGCACCTGCACATGTCGTAAAAATACGTTACACGGGGTGAAATGGTAATTAAACAGCTCGCCTTGTACGATTATGTGTCAAGAGGTGTAAGCATGCACGATTCGTCCAAGAGGATTCACTTGCACAGTACATGCAGAGTTAGCTGAAAGAACTGAAACAGCACGAGATGTTCTCAGACGCAGGGAAGATATAAATGTGTAGTCAGATTTGATTTACCTGAAGCGCAAGCAGAGGGGCACACGTTTTTCCGTACACATGCATCGTCCTACCGGCCACTCATCTTCAATGGGACATGTTTCAGAGTAAGAAAACCATGCGCCATACAGGCAGGCTGCAGAAGAGCAGCGAGTCAGTTGATTGGAGGAAACTACGAAAACAGAGTACACGGAAATATAATGTGTTAGATGAAAGCTCTGTGGATTTACCTTGGGCAATGGCAGAGCCGCTCATATTAGTCTCGAAGTGAAAAGGATCTCTTGTGTTCACATATCTCTTCCTTGAAACCCCTTCATCTCTGGCATATCCGTTGACTTGCTAGATGTGGCTGAATTTATCCAACTCAGGACCAGATTTGCCAGCTGCATGCTATGGAAGTGAGCAGCAAATACCACCCATGCTATGACGAGCTTCTGCAGTTTTGGTAGATTACTGATCCTCTCCAGTTCATTGTTTCTAAACACATCGAGGTGGACAACAGAAGGAAAGTTCTCCAAATAGTCTAGTTGCTTGACGTCATATATGAATAATTTCTTCAAAGCATTTGCGTGGAAGCCAAGGCCAGGTGGCACACGCCTCAACTTGCACATTTTGAGTTTAAACACCTCCATGATAGGCAAGGCTTTCACTTGCTCCTCCCACGTCCACTCCAATCCGACCATTCCGCTAAAATTCAACTTCTGCAATCTAGGAAACGCAACCCCTACCTGATTATTTGCTTGAAAGAATTCAAGCCCAACACAGTTGATGGCTGGGGCACGTTCGACCTGCAGGAGCTCCAAGCAAGGGAGCTGACTCAAGCCACTAGGAAGCACTGTGCAGCAGGCCAAGTCCTCCATCATCAGAACCCTCATGCTCCAAAGGGGCGTAACTGTTGCTCTTGGCATCATCCAACGTTGGAGTCGTTGACCGAAATACCCAATGATATGAAGGTTTTCTAAGCCATGCGGAGGACACAGGGCATCAAAAACCTCCTCTATCTGCCTCTTCTCTTTGTCTAAGATCCCTTCTTCCTCTTTTACCAATGTGCCATCTTCTCCAAGCCTACTGGTGCAAAGCAGTAATAGAAATCTTAGGCGATTCTTTTCACCAAGTTTGGCCAGTATAGCTGATGACAAAGAAATTACATTCTCCAAAGAATGGATACTAAGATGTTTTAGCTGGGAGAGAGACCCTAGCTAGTTCTTGCAAACTACGTACACTGATCACAATCCATGTGGACTGGGAATCCATATAGTTTCCTCAAATAAGTTAGACCACGAAAATCCCTAGGTACAACACTTATATTTGTCCCTAAAAGTCGAAGAAACCTCAAGTCTTGTCGCATTCCAATCCTACTGGGAAGCTTAGACAAACTCTGACAACCACGAAGGCTAATGTACTGCAGGAATTTCAACTTGCCAATGTTTTCTGGTAACTTAGATATATAACTGTTTTCTATTGCCAAATACCTCAAATGTTTGAGCTGATACAAACATTCGGCTATTGCATCAAAATTTACACTGTCCAGATGTAGTGTTCGGAGACTTGAAAAAGAAACAAATGAATCACCTGGCTTAATCTTTATATCACCAACTGAAATCAATGTTCTCAGTGATACTTGTGTTTGTAGAGAACACCAATCCAAATCAAGTTGTCCCGATTCTTTGCTCTCTAGAGATATTTGAAAAAACTTTTGTGATTTAAGTTTTTTAATATCAGTTGTACTGTTGGAAGCTATGAGTGCTTCATCTCCAAACATGTTATGAGCAAATGATCGGACAATATCATGCTTGTTGCAAACTTCTTGATCAACATACCTCTCATCCAGATCAATAAGGTTCCGCTGTATTAACTCATCATAGTATTCCCTTCCAATATCTTCTAGGTCATGTAAAGTTCCATGAACAAATCCTTCACTAATCCACATGCCAACAATGTCTTGAACACGAAACAATGTGCCCCTAGGAAGTAGGGAGTAGTGCAAGAAACAAGGCGATGGATGGGATATGGCCCTAGGGCGACTCGGGCGGCACCTCCAAGCGCCGCCACTCGCCGCCGCCCCCTCCCCTCGCCTCCCCGGCCGTCGCCGGAGCCCAACGCCGGCACAACCCGGCGGACGGCCGTGAGGGCGACGGCTGGGCCGTCCTCGCCGAGTTCTCGCGAGGCGGCGTCTCCACCTTCTCCTTCCCTCGCGCCCGGCCCCCCACCTCTCTCCTTCATCTCCAGCCTCTCCGGCCAGCTCTCTGGCGGCAGATCGCGTATCTCCAGGCCGTGATCCGTGATCCGCGACGGCGTTGGATGCACCTCCCCGATCCACTGCAGCGGCGGCCGCGCCAACCCCGATCCGCGGCGACGCGGCCCTGCCCTGTCCCTCGTCGAGCCGCTCCGGCCTCACCAAGCCACCGCCGCGGCTTCTACGTCGACCTGCGGCGGAGCGACCTCGGGAGCAGCGTCCGCGTCGCGATCCCCCGGCGGCGCGGCGCCCCTCCCCCTCCGTGCCGGAGCCGGCCTTCCCGTCCATGGATCTGTAGCGTGAATGGGTGGTCCGGCTTGGGGCGGTGGATTCAGGGGCGGGGCGGCGCTGGGCTTCGTTGGCCGAGCTCGGTGCTACCTCCTCGGCTTGGGGTCGCGGTGGCATTCCAACCACCGCCGCGTCCTAGGCTTCCCATCCCGGCCAATGCCCGTCCGGGATCTCTCTGCCGGCCGGATCTCTGCTGGCCGGATTTGGGTGTCATCCTTCGCCCTCGAGTACACGGTGAACGCCACGGCCGTCCTCGACGTCTCAACGGCGTCTAGGAGAACCTCTGGGTGTGCTGGCTCGACCCATTCGTGGGTACGGCCATCGCGGCGCTCGTCTACAATCACATCGGACAGCGCCTGCATCACGCTTTCTGCTGTCTCGCGGCATCTGATGAAGACCCTGCCGATCATCCCCGGCATCTGTTGTATGTAGGTTCGGCTTGGAAGTGCTTTTGTTTGGACTTTGGATTAGGGGTGTAAACCCTGCCTGGCGGTGCTGGGCCGGCGGCGATGACGCACAACGTCATCTTCCCCCTTGGAGGCGTCGCTGCAATTTCCTCTTCCTTTCGTTGATGATGACGTCTGCGGATGTCATTTACCTTCTTGAAGGCATCAACACAAGCACACTACTCCTAGCCATGCCCTGCACAGCGAAACTTGGGACTCAGCTGCGGCGTCAAGAGCAAGCCAAGGACACCCTCTCGGATCAAATAGAGGGTCGAAGCATTTTTGCTGTTTTGTCCTGGTCAATCTATAAGACTATGGCTTTTCTTTCTTTTCTTTTCTTTTGTTTTTCTTTTGCTTTTGTAACTTTGGGCTGTGTACATCCCCGGATGTAGAGGCCGGATTTTAAATCCTTTATCGAAAAAAAAAGAAACAAGGCTTCAAACAAGGGTGCAGATCTTCATAGCTAAGATATACTACATAATTTAACTCTTTAGGCATCTGTGATACTGACCATAGAGAATCATCTAACACCTTTTGCCAATCGGTTCGTCCTATCCTTTTCTGACGCAGGTGACCTCCCATTACTTTGACCTCAAGAGTACCGATCACATTTTTCAACAAGCCTCATTCCATTATCCTTTAGTATTTCAACCTGAGACTCATCATTTATGTCTCTAACAATCTGCAAGAATTTTAGGCCAATTAGACAAACAATAATTGATTATGCAGTGTCGAGATATCCTATCAATGCAAACACGTCAACAAAGAAACCAATACGGTCTCAAGCATGCTATTTTTGGTCATCCATTTTTATATTATAATCTATGCTTGTGCAACTAAGTAAAAAGGAAGAAAAGACATGAATGTCGCTTCAGAGACAAAAGTAACAAAGTAGTCACTAGCAATGTTCATCACCTACGGAAGTGCGGCCATTCCTAATATGTAGCAAAATCAGCACTATTATTCAGCACTGACATATTCTCAGCTAATACAACATAATGTGCACTGTAGCTGCCACCTGCCACTGCATCAATTCTGAACCCGCTGGAATGATTCACTACCTACTGTGACCAATCAATATAAATGATGTACAATAAAGCAACAGTGCTCATGCAAACAAAACACAATAGTAATAAGGAAAAATATTCATTACAGCTTTACAACGCATGGCGCGCTCTAACACTTCCTGCCCTCTCTTTGCGCGTGCGGCCCCGCTTCAATCCTCATCGATCGTCGGCCACGCCGCCACCGCTGCCCACCACCCCAGCCCCGGCGCGCTAGGTCCCTTTGAGCTCAGGCGCGCCCTAGCGCGCCATGGCGCCACCCTTCTTCTCCTCCCTAACCCCACTCACGCCGCTGCTGCCGTTGTCGCCGGCAACAACACGCCTCAGCCTAGAGCTGGTTTGGCTGCCGCCGCAGCCGCTAGGGCCCACAACCACCCGCGACCTTCCAACCACCTGTCTTCCCTTCCTCCCCCAACCCTCTTCCTTCACCGGACAAGAAGACGAGAGAGGCAGAGACCTCGTCGGAGATGGAGGAGGCTCGTTGGAACCCTAACAGTGGCTAAATCGTCTCTGGCTTCATCGAGCTCGGGCGTGGGCGTAGTTCCGTGTCGTGGTCTGTGTCCTGTGGGCCACGTCATGTGGGCGCGGAGAAGAGAAACAGTGCTCAGCCACTTCCCGCGCTCCCGTTCGGCGCATAGCTCGGGTCCGAGCGTTCGGACCCAACGGTTTCCCAGGGATCGTCAGCAACCTCTCCCCAGCTTCCCCGACATGCCAAGACAGACAACAGGAACTAGGCGAAGGAGTCAGCAGCAACGTCTCTAATGGTGCTGCAGCAAGGTCCATGACGAAAACATGGTCCAGTAGGAGGGAGGGTGACCAGTCTGGACCAGACACAGTTTCCTGTACAAGTTTCCAAATGAGAGTTGAGAGAGGCACGATATAAAACACATTACTAGAAAACTGTGCCGCACTAGAAATGTATTTGTAGAGGCGACTAATATTTTTAGCTTCTCCTAAGATTGTATTTGAAGGGATGGATGGTACTATTAACCGCCTTTACAGATAATCCTATTTGTAGGAGGAGCTTTAGGTTCAGCCACCCAACCCATATAAATTGGTTTTTAGGGGCGGCTGGATCTGTGTAGCCATATCTAAAAATGGGCACCGAACTGCAAAATTATGTATTAAAATTCGTATTTTTATGCAAGCGGGAGAAATAAACATAATAGAAGTTATAGATCTCAAAAAATTATACAACGTTGTAGTTGACAACTTTTCATTTAAAATAATCCATTCAAGGAAAATTATGTTTGAATTTCTAAAATTTTTAATTTTTCAAACAATCTCGTATGGAGAAACAACCAAAACGGAAGTTGTACATCTCTAAAGGTTGTACAACTTTGAAGTTGACAACCTTTTCATTTGAAATCATCTATCCAAGAAAATTTCGCTAGCTTGAATTTCTCACATTTGAATAAAAATCAAATTTTTCAAATGACGTCGGATGAAGAAACGACCTAAAAGAAAGTTGTAGATCCTAAAAAGTTATTAAATTTGATGTTGACCCCTTTTCTATTTGAAATCATCTATCCATAAAAAAATTATGTTTCAATTTATGAAATCTGTAGTTCAAATTCTTCAAACAACCTCGGGTACAGAAATGAGCAAAACCAAAGTTGTAGATCTCAGAAAATTATTAAACATCATAGTTGACAACTTTTTATTTAAATTAATTTAAGGTTGTAACACCCTTTTTTCCAAAAAATACAAAGCGTCAATCATATCTATGACCAGGATGTCCACACAACACAAACATTGACAAATCTAGTAAATATCAGAAGCAATGCTTTATTACATAGCGAAATATATTTACATTAAGACTTATGTATATATCAAAGTACAACAAAAACTATTCTTAATCTTCCATCTCCGGATCACCAAACTCCATAGGGACAGTTGGCTGGGGGAGCACTCGTCTAGTATTCTTGAAACGGCTCATGGAAGCACCTTACTTGAACCACCATTTGGTACCCATTCGGGATTTTTGTTCATTGTAAAGCAAGTGCGAGTGCATCATATATACTCAGAAAGTACAATATGAGGGGATGCAAAGCTCAAAAGGCTGATACGGCTGGATTGCGGTTAGTACCTTTAGTTGGTCATATTTTACTTATTAAGAGCATATGTGAGTATAATAATTATCAACAATATTAATCATCATCCCAAAACCATTCACAGAACCATGTATCTCGAAAAGGATTTAGGCCACTTGTGTCCGTGAGCATGACTTATATATTATATTAGAGAACTCTATAGGATTTGTACACTTTCACCATGAGTCATGAATACTTTTTGCTTGAGGTGATTAGCCTCTTGACCCACTTGCAAGGAAGGTCAATAGGTTTGAATACGAGGCCTTTCAAAAACCACTCTGATAAGTTAGTGGCCGCGAGGTTTCAGCGTCTAGGCGAATGGAGCCCCCCTTCATGATTGGCACACCTTGACAGCAGCCCAGCACACATCTTGATAGGCAAGAAGCCGTTCTGTAACCTAGTCCTCCCCCCCTCTCTTTCGTCTTTCGGTAACCAACATGCTAGAAAAATCTAGTTACTTATATTAGCCAAGACCAGTGCCCATTAGTTCTCATGGTTGTACGGTAAATTCTGGGTGGCTGCTTTAAGATTCAGTCCCTACGGAGGGCAGACTAGAGCATTCAGAAGGACCCAATGCTCCAGCCCCCTTCTGTTCATGTTGCTAAAAAGCATCTTTTAATCCATTGTTGCATAAATCATTAATCAATATTATAGATCATTATAATTGATGATAGCAAACTAAGCAAGTCTACCAATATGCGAAAACCTAGGGTAACAAGGAACAGGGTACAAAAGTTCTTGGTAAAGTCCTTAAGGGTTTATCATATTAGATACATGCCTATGAAAACATGATTAAATTGTTATTAGGTAGTAAGGGAACTCTTGTTACACATGCCTCCACATGCTTGCTATCCAAACCTTTCGACTTTTCTTCTGGATCATCCTCGCGTAGCTTCTTCTTTCTGACTTTTCTTATAGATCATCCTCGCCTAGCTTCTTCTATCGTTATGAGCAACCAATACAAGCATCCGAAAATGACCCTAAAAACAGGGCATTATACATTTAAAAAATAATATAAAAATGATTTCTGACACGAGGGTGTGTGATCCTACAATTGTGTGAGCGATAAATCTAACTAAAACGGAGCTACTAGCATAAAAAATACATGAACTTTTGAAGTTTCAAGGCTATAAAATACAAAATTAACATATGTAGAATAATATTAATTCAAGGGAACTAAATGGCTTGATGAACAGTGACATATGAAACTTTATGGTCTAGATTTCCTAGAAGACAAGGTAAAAGATGGAAATAGAAATATGATTATTATTTATCGTGGACTATCAAAGAAATATTACAAAGGCACAAGAATATAGAAATTAAGTAGGATAAATGATAGGATTTAGATTGGTAGAGATATTTACAGAAATATTGGAATAATATCTATGGAGAAAACGAATGTGTGCATATTTGACATCAGCTTCATATGATGCTGAGATTAACGTGGTGATCCTGTTCTTATATATGGACTTGATAGATTGTATTGTACACTTTGGAGAGAATCTACTTACACGAACCAACATGCTGGCCTTGGTTTTGTGTAGCAAATCATGCATGCATGTCCGTATATTCAGTTCTGACAAAAAGAGAACAAGACCCTCATGAATAAAATGTAAAGATCATGGGCTACCTGATAACAGACAGATTGACTTGGAGGCTCTGAAATGTCTACGAGTTGTTGTATTGAATACCTGTGGTGCACCATGAAGCTAGCCTTGGCCAGCAGAGAAGATGGCGAAGCTGTGACACTGGTTCTGATCGAATTGCACAGACCCGAGGCTCTTTTACAACCACAAGGTTGGGTCGGCAGCGTATTCAGATGACAGCCAACCAAGGGATAGTTCTGATGACAAGAACAAAGAAGGAAAAGATCAAAATATCTCATAGCAGGAATCATGGTTAGATGCTACGTTCTCACCAAAGGGGATGACAACTGACGACTGCCATCAGAGGACAACAGCAATGTCGGCGCCATGTTCTTCTCTGCCAGTCTGTTCCTGATAACCTTGAAATATTTTTGGATGGAGAAGAGCCAGGGATGAGCAGGGCTGCAGCGTGGGAAAAGACTCCCGTACGTGGAGCAATGCATCACGAAAATGGCTATGAGGTACAACCTGCTGCCTTTATATAGGGCTCCGAAGAGATAAGCAGCAGGGGATGCATGCGACATGTATATTGAAGGAGAATTCTGTTAATACCACTAGGGTGCCCGCTCACCATTCTTGTGAGTGGAATTGAAGGAGAAGTGAGTGCTGGTTCCATACTGCTCATAATAAGTGGTCGTGGTGCTCTTTGATTGTCCACTTGCGAGAGAGAATGGTTATGCCATGCACAACCACTAGTACAGGATTGGGTTTTACTTCCGGTTGGAAAGGACCTTTGCTCCTGATTTCCCAACCGGGACTACGAATCCGGGAGTAAAGGGTGGACCTTTACTCCCGGTCTGTAACACGACCCGGGACTAAAAGTCCCTCTAGTCTAGCCACGTTGACAGGAACTTTTAGTCCCGGTTAGTATTACGAACCCGGAGTAAAGGTGTTTTTTCTTTTTTTTTTCTCATTTCAGCTTATTAATTCATATTTAGGGTTTAGGGTTTAATATAGGTATTTAAATACGCATTATATGCTAATGTTATATGTATACACGTATCAAGCATATGTAAATAATTAACATAAATATAGTAGGAAACAATATATATCACACGTATGATTGAATATACACATATTGTAATAATATATACACGTATTTGTCCATGTCCTTGACTTAGAATTACAAGCCAAGAAAAGTAATTCCCACCGCAGTAGTGCTCGTCATTGGGATTCAAGATTTGGTCACTAATAAAGCCTGCTATTGTCTCTTGGATGGCTTTGACGTGGTGCTACTGTAGAACCCTTTGCCTCAACCAATCAGTCTTCAATTTGAGATTAAGAGAAAAAAATATTAGTATGCATATGATTAATCATGTATACAAATAAATATATTTTAGAACTTACTTTGATCCTCTCTTCAGGAGTTCTATTAGAGTGCACCTTGAGGAACTCGCAAACATAATATCCACATAGGTTGTTCCTCGGCTCCTGCTGCAGACACCACTTTACGAGAAAAGAATCATCTCGTCATCCAGTGATTTGAACTATGGTAAATGAAGATGTTGGACACTAAATATAGCAAGGTACTACTTACTATGGGTGTGGCTATTTGCAGCAGCGCTTTGCACTCGGGACGATGTTTTGCAATGAATTCTGCCCAAACACTGCCCAATATTCAAAAGAATGATTCCAGAGTTAAGGGAGAACAGGTATCTATAAACATATAGTGAGTTGTGGAAGAGCGCAATTAGATTACCGGTGGATCATGTCTATTATTGATCGGTATCATCCCAGGTCCTTTTTCATCGAGTCAAAGATCCATAACTGATTGGTGGACAGCTTGATGACCATCAAGATCTAGTGATTGATGCATACGAATGATAACTCAATAAACTATAAGGGCCGCGTAAAAAAATACGCACACAGTCGATATGATTGACATTATAATTAATAACACTCACTCGCATGCATACGGGAAGAGAATCATTATCTTCTTGCTTTGTTTCTCTATGATCATCTTGAGATTCCCCTCCACTTGAACTTGCCAATCAGGAGTAACTGGGTCTTTGAATACGATATACGGATCAATGAAACCAATGGTATCGTCCCTTCTATTTTTTATGACCCTCATCTCATATCTGGATATATATTGAAGAATATATATATATATACATATGTAGTGTGAGCTGGGATATATAATTATATAGACAATAATAGATAGAATATATTGACTTAAAGACAATAGCAGCTCAAGAGAGACTTGTCAAGCGAGTCCTGGTGGCATAGCTGATGTAATTCACTGAATTCAATGTACATGGTATCATCGCCACGGAAGAAATGATGAAGAAATGATCGTCGCGAATTTTGACCGATATGTAATTCTCTTTCCTGGCACACACCTCTAGGTAGCACTTGTTTAACAGGTATATTTGCATAACTAGTTCTGAGTACCTCGCAGGGTTGTAGAGGGCCTTGCCATATTCATATTTCCTCCAAGTATCAACAACCTGCGCACTATCGATGTGTCCACCTTGGAAGAGTTGGTGAACGTTAAGACCGGTAGCTTCGAAGAAGTCACCAAGTTGATCCAAATCGACATCTGGAGGTATGTTCTCCTTGTACTCTACGTTTGAACCATATTCATCTCTTACAACTAGGGGTTCGATTGGTTTCGAATGTTCCCCGAGTTGTGGAACATCTCTGCCTGCACTCTTCTTCTTTGTCTTCTCATAGGATTTGATGAGAGTGTGGTCATAGTCCGATGGCGGCGAGGGCTTACGAGCTTCACGCAACATTCTCTGACGATCTTCCACCTTTTGCCTTAGTGCATTTGGATGTATGTAAAAGTACGTCTTCGGTGGATTTTCCTTAATTGCTTTCTTTGCTGTTTCATTTTTTTCAAAGTAACTAGCCACTTCTTTTTTTGCCTCAGCACTTTTCTGCTCTTCAGTCATGGCAGGAGGCAATTTCTAGGGGTTAGGATTGCTGGAAGTTTTTGTCTTCTTCTTCTTTAGCGGTGACGGGGACTTCATTTGCAGCCTCTTGGTGGCTATTTTTTTTTGACATAGGAGGGGCGGAGCGGGCTAAGGCGTCGGGGACCTCCTTGGAGGTGGCGGAGAGGGCTGAGGTGTCGGAGACCTCCTTGGATGTGGCGGAGGGGGCTGAGGTGTCGGAGACCACCTTGGATGTGGCGGAGGGGGCTGAGGTGTAGGAGACCGCCTTGGAGACGATCGTGCCAGCGCTGGAGATCTCCTTGGAGCACTGTGGTGGTCTGGGGAACGAATAATTGGACTTAACTCCTCCTCCAACCTGGGAGATCAGTATAGTACATAAACGATTGTGAGTCTGACTAAAGTCAACAGAAAGTAAGTGTGTGATTGTTTCTCATCTATACATACGTACCTTCGGTGAGGGAGCGGAGAAGGCGATGCCCCAGGAATGATGATGTAGCGCTTGCGCCAAAGAATGAATGCATGCTCTGCCTCTCCTAGGGTCTTCTCTCCATCACTTCTGAGAATGTCAAGAAGCAGATTGCTAAATCCGGAGCGTGCCCTATTCACTGACACCTTAGCATATCCAAGTGGTATTGGTTGCCCATGGATTATTGGCATAGTGGCAACAGTGGAAACAACAGCTGTAGCCACCATGACTGTGGCATTGTCCTTTGGAATGTGCAACTCACATGCTATCATATGTTGTGTGACGTCATCCTTGGGGAAGCGAAGCCCTGCATCTCCTTCAATTGGCATGTCCGTGGATGCACAACTGCTTTTTATCTGATTAGGGGGGCTAATGTTGACCCCTGGTCCCATCCCTGATGTAGACTGCCTTTGGGTGCTCAATGCTATTTGCACTTGTCGTCTGATTTCCTCCTGCATTGCTCCTTGCAGTTTCTTTTCCCGTTCTCGAGACTCCAAAACAAACTCCTCCATCTTGCGTAGTCTCTCGTTCTCCTCATCCTTCTTTCTCTGGCGGCTTCTGTACGTTCCTCTGTCTTGAGGAAAGCCATGCTGCCATGGGATAGCACCTTTGCCTTTTGTTCGCCCACCGTGCTCAGCACTTTCGAGGGCATACGTCAATTCATCTTTATCTCTGTCGGGCTCAAACGCACCGCTAGCGGAAGCGTCTACAGCAAAAAACAATCTTTCTGCTGCCCTTTGGATTTTTTCGCCATACACTACCCTCCCTATCTCTAGGTCCAGCTTTCCACCATGCGTGAAAAACCAATTCTTGGCGCGTTCAGGCCAATCGAGTGAAGCCGGCACGAGCCCCTTGGCAATTACGTCTGCTTCCATCTTCTCCCACTTGGGAACGGCACTCTTGTAGCCACCTGATCCTATGCGATGGTGGTATTCTTTCTGCCAGGCATTCTGTTGGTTCCTCCGCACCCATTGTTCACCTTCTTCTGAGGTCTTGTACTGTACGAACTCATCCCAAAATGGCCTCAACTTTGAAACAGGGTTCGGAGCGTTGAAATCCGGCATTAAGTTCTTCACGTAATCATTATATAGCTTTTTCTTCCAAGTCTAGAATTGTGTTGCCATCTTCTTCATAGCCCAATTCTTCACTAGCTCTTTCAAATCATCATCAGCTCCTTCGAGCGTGAAATGTGCAGTGATATCATTCCAAATTAGATTCTTGTCAAGATCCGAAACATAACTAATATGAGGAGCGTCTTTTTTCTGTTTCCACTCACGAGCATTGATGGGGAGTCTATCCCTTACAAGGTACCCACAATGATAAACGAACTTCTTTGCGTTCGGTCCAAATGGTTCGCCTATCTCCCTGTTGAAATCAGAGATTACGAAGTGGCCCTCCAACGGCTTTTCCGGGCCTCGTACATTACGAGTCTTCATCGTTGTCGATCCAGAGGGCAATGTATTTAGAAACAAAAAGATTAATAAGTGTGTTTGTGAAGGTATAAGTATTAATAACGAGTGGAATACATGTATGCATATATTACATATATTTATACCTCACCGACAATTTCTTGCTCATTGTGAAAGTCTAAGTATTGAGACCCATCATTTGCCTGCTGGTTATTATCATCATCGTCGTATTGAGCTCCAGAGTTGATAATATCCATCATGGTATCCTCCATGTTTTGATTAGGGTCGGCCATTGGAACTATATATGAAATTGAGAATTATGAAAATTAAGATACATATATGAAAAACCCTATATACATGAAATTGAATACCTATACAAAACCTTAAACCCTATATATATAAATCGTAAACCCTATATACATGAAATTTAGATACCTATACAAAACCTTAAACCCTATATATATACATGAAATTGATATATCAAAATTGAGATACCTATACAAAACCCGATATATACATGCAAATATACATCCATCATTTGAATATATTAAACTCCGAAAGCATGGAAATTGAAAGGTTCATGGAAATTGATATATATGCATGTATAAAGAACTAACTCTACAAAGATACATGAAATTGATATATCAAAAATGATATATATATATATATATACAAAAAATTGATATATATGCCTAAACCCTCTATATACATGCATATATACATCCATATATATAAAACAAAAGCTCTTATTCAATATATATATAAATTTATATATAAATAGATATATATATTTATATATATGTATAACAAAAGCTCTTATTCATATTTGTGTGCGTGTGTGTGAGTGTGTGTGACCGGCGTGAGGGGGAGCCGCCCGGCCGGCCAAACCGGCCGGCGCCGCTCACCTCTCTCGACGGCGGCGTGCAGGGGGCATGGAGGCGCGCGCGAAGCTGAGGCAGCGGCGCAGTGGGGCCTCGGGGTCTGGGAGCGTCGAGGCACGCGGGCAGGCGGCGCGGCGGCGGCGGGCCGGGGCGGCGTCGTACGCGCGCGCGGGAGAGGTGTGGAGGCGTGGAGGCGTGGAGGGGCGGCGGCGGCGGGCTCGGGTCGTCGGGGCATGGTGGTGGCGTGGAGGCGCGGAGGTGAGCGGCGCGCGGCGACGATCTCGATCCTCTGACGACACGAAGTGTGAAAACTGACGAAAGTAGGAGAATGGTTGGCTATTTATAGGGGGAGAGCTTTACTCCCGGCTGGTAACACCAACCGGGAGTAAAAGACCTTTAGTCCCGGTTGGTAACACACGAACCGGGACTAAAGGTCCCTTTCCGTTCTCCTAGGCTACTGTTTTGGGACCTTTAATCCCGGTTGGTATTACCAACCGGGAGTAAAGGTTACTGTTTTTTCTTTCCCGTCAGCTGCCATAATTTTGCCGTCCCCATTTAGTTTTTTTTTTATAAATGTGCAATATTTTCATAATTGCATAATAAATTAATTACTTAGAATATTTTTTAGTAAAAATAATCTTTATTTTTCTTTTGCTTTACTGTACATATGATAAATGTTAAACGTAAAAGTATTTTAGTTTTTCTTATACATGCCCTTTTTTAATATAAAATAATCACTATTTCATTAATGCAAAAATGCATTGTTCATTTAAATATTTTGAAACTTCTGGTTTTCGAAAGGATATTTGTTTTCGCATCATTTGCTTATTGTCCAATTCAGCCACACACCAAACATATAAATTAAATTTCAACATATAGAAAATATGAAAGCGCGACAGGAATTCTTGCATTCATAATTATTACATAATATATATTACACATTATTAAGCATGACTATATTAAGCCGTAACAGCAGTGAAGACCTTCTTGAGGTATGTTCCTTGATTATGATCGTGCCGTAACCATGTATTATCTTCATTGTTTGGCATGATGCTTGGATCCTTATTCACTGTGAACGCCGGAATTCGGTCATCCTTTTCATAATCCTCTGATAGGTCTGACTGATCCTTGATTCCCACGATGTTTCTTTTTCCTGAAAGAACAATATGGCGCTTTGGCTCATTGATTGAGTTGTCGTTTCTCCATCTCTTTGGTTTTGTAGACATATCCTTGACATAGAACACCTGATTGACATCCTTGGCAAGGACAAATGGTTCGTCTTTGTACTCAATATTGTTGAGATCCACAGTCGTCATTCCATACTTATTGTCGACTGTTACCCCGCCGCTGCTCCCTTTCACCCATTGACACCGAAACAAAGGTACCTTAAAACCAGGTCCATAGTCCAGTTCCCATATGTCCTCTATGCGGCTATAATATGTTTGCTTATTCCCGTTCGGGTCTGTTGCATCTATGTGGACACCACTATTTTGGTTGGTGCTCCTTTTATCTTGGGCCACTGTGTAAAATGTATTCCCATTTATCTCGTACCCTTTGTAAGTGAGAATATGCCACGATGGTTCCCTAGCCGACAAATACAGTTGCTCATCAAGGCTCTCATCACCTTGACATTTTTTTCGCAACCAACCGCCGAAAGTTTTCATGTGGTGACGTGTAATCCAAGCTTCATTTTTCCCTGCAAACTCGTTTCTTAGGATTTTCTTATGTGTCTTGATATACGGAGCCACTAAGGAAGAGTTTTGCAGAACCGTGTAGTGTGCTTTATTGAAAGAATCATCGTTCGTACTGATATATGTTTTCTTCCCTAGTGTTCCCTTACCACTTAGTCTCCCCTCATATCACGATTCAGGAACACCGATCGGGTCAAGGTCGGGAATGAAGTCAACACAGAACTCAATGACCTCCTCTGTTCCGTAGCCCTTTGCTATGCTGTACATATTTCTTCAGGACTCCCATGAACCTTTCAAAGGGGAACATATTGTGTAGGAACACAGGACCGAGAATACTAATCTCCTTGACTAGGTGAAGTAGGAGGAGAGTCATGATATTAAAGAAGGATGGGGGGAAACACTAACTCAAAGCTGACAAGGCACTGAACCAAATCATTCTGTACCTTTGCTAGATCCACTGGATTAATTGCCTTCTAAGAAATTGCATCGAGGAATGCACATAGCTTCACAGTGGCTAAATGTACATTTGGAGGTAGAATTCCTCTCAAAGCAACTGGAAGTAATTGTGTCATAAGCACGTGGCAGTCATGGGACTTCAATTTTAGAAATTTCTTCTCTGCCACGTTGATTATACCCTTTATATTCAAGGAGAATCCAGATGGGACCTTGATGCTATCTAGACATTCGAACATGCTTTCCTTCTCTTCTTTGCTAAGAGTGTAGCTAGCGGGTCTTAAGTAACGACGTCCGTGATCTGTCTTCTCTGGATGCATGTTATCTCGTTCTTTCAAACACTGCAGGTCCTGTCATGCTTCAATTGTGTCCCTCGACTTCCCATACAGACCCATGAAGCCAAGTAGGTTTACACATAGATTCTTCGTGAGGTGCACGACGTCGATCGAACTGCGGACCTCAAGGAGTTGCCAATAAGGTAGCTCCCAAAATATGGACTTCTTCTTTCACATGGGTGTGCGCCCGGCAGCATCGTTCGGAACAGGTTCGCTGCCAGGTCCCTTTCCAAAGACTACTTTCACATCCTTGACTATATTGAGTACATCCTCTCCAGTTCGGTTGCGAGGCTTGGTCCGGGTGTCTGCCTTACCTTTAAAATGCTTGCCTTTCTTTCTTAGTGGGTATGTCGCAGGAAGAAATCGGCGATAGCCAAGGTATACGACCTTTCGATATTTTTTAAAATATATGCTGTCGATGTCCTCAAAATAGTGTGTGCAAGCATTATATCCCTTGTTTGTCTGTCCTCAAAGATTACTTAGAGTAGGCAATCATTAATTGTTACGAACAACAATGCTCGCAGGTCAAAGTGTTCCTGCTTGTGCTCATCCCACACGTACACCAGGTTTACTCCACAGAATTAGAAGTTCGTCAACTAAAGGCCTCCGATAGACATCGATGTCATTGCCGGGTCGCTTTGGACCTTGGCTAAGCACTGGCATCATCATGAACTTTTGCTTTATGCACAACCATGAAAGAAGATTGTAGATACAGAGCGTAACAGGCCAAGTGCTATGACTGCTGCTCTGCTCCCCGAAAGGGTTCATTCCATTTGTACTTAAAGCAAACCTTAAGTTTCTTGCGTCATCTGCGGACTCAGGGAATTCTCTATCAATTGCTATCCACTGTGACCCATCCGCAGGGTGTCTTAACATATTGTCTACCTTATGGTCTTTTCTGTGCCATCGCAACAACTTTGCATGGTCTTTGTTCCTAAATAAACGTTTCAAGCGTGATATTATAGAAGTATACCATATAACCTTGGCAAGGATTTTCTTCCTGGGACGTTCTCCATCGCTCTCGGCATCACCAGGTTCATCTCTCCTTCTCTTATAGCGTGATGCATGATATATCGGGCATGCTTCTAGATTCTCATAGTCCTTACCACGGTAGAGGATGCAATCATTAGACATGCATATATCTTCTGGATTTCTAACCCCAAAGGACATATAGCCTGTTTTGCTTCATATGTAGTGGAGGGCAATTCGTTATTCTTCGGAAGCATTCTCTTTTGGATCTGCAATAACTGCCCAAATCTCTTATCGGATAAACCATTGTTTGCCTTCCATTACAACAACTCCAGTATGGTACCCAACTTTTTCTGGCCCGCATCGCAGGTTGGGTAAAGCAATGTCTTGTGATCCTCTAGCATGCGATCGAACTTGATCTTCTCTTTTTCACTGTAGAATTCTCTCTGTGCATCACAGATGACTCCGGCTACGCCTTCTTCGGCTTCCCCTATTGCAATATCATGTAAGGGACTGTATTGGGCAAAAATATCGTCATCCCCTTCTTGTTCGTCTTCGCACTCTTCCATTACAACCTCGTTTTCTCCATGCTTGGTCCAACATATATAGTTTGGCTTGAAACCCGACTTAAACAAATGTGAATGGAGAGTCCTTGAGCAAGCATACTCCTTCAAATTCTTACATACAGCACATGGACAACACATGAAACCATCGCGCTTGTTTTCCTCGGCCATACTCAAGAAATAATGCACGCCCGTAATGAATTCTCCAGAGCGGCGATCAGCGTTGTACATCCAATGTCAGCTCATTTGCATTACATGACATACCGTATGAAAACCTTGAAGATATTTACTTAATTGCATAACACCAGTCATCATGTTCAATTAAAATGTCAGCATACAGACATAAACTAATTAATTTATGTTAGCATCGCTACAATGTAGACAATCCCAACTAGCACTAGACAGACTAAAACTAAAATGCACTTCAGCAACATAAGGATCTGGTGACCAATCCCAACTAGAATAGATGGATCATTCGTTTCCTCTGCCTCTATGGGCTGCTTGTGCTGGCTCACTGCCTCACCCAACTGTACAAGATTGTTTTGCACGTATTCAACATACTCTTCTTCCTAGTATCATCCTTTACATCCGGTGTCGTCCCACTGAAAGTAGAATAACAAATTAACAATTTTAATCAAAACCATCAAGAGAATGGAAAAAAGTAACCACAGTCGTTAAATGGGATTCAATAACTCACATTGCGATCTGGACACTTGTAGAAGATACGACCTTTGTTGGGACACTCCTTCCTCACTCGGAACTCCATGACAATCTTCTGCTTACACTCGCCGCACGCAATGAGAGGGAGGTGTGGCCTAAGTCGCTTAGAGACCCTATGAGAGTTTGAGGACCCAGAATGATTCGCCATATACTCTTTATATTTATTTTTAAAATTGCTATAAATTTAAGTTTAAATGCCCACAAATTAAAAAATACACTATATAAATTGCATAAAATTCCTCATTTTGTAAAGTGATATATTAAAAAAAACCACTAATGATATATATATATATATATTCATTTTTATAAATTGCTATGCATATTCACTAATAATATAATTATTATGCTATATATGAAAACAACTGAAAGCTATATATGAAAATAAATAAAAGGTGCATACTAGTTGAAATAAACAGCTATAAGCTTTCACCATCCAAAAATATAAACTATCAAGTGAATACAAGCATAAATGCCCACAAATCAAGAAATGTACTATAAAACCAATGAAATTAGTATTCTATAAAATCTAGCAAAAATGACCATAAAATGAGATATAGAAGTAATGAAGGTGTGAGAATGATTAGTAACCTCTAAAACCAAAGAATCGATGTAAAAGTGAAAGAAATCGTGTGATGGCCGAAGAACATAGGAAGAACACAAGCAAAGAGGAAGAACAGACCTTTTCAAAAAAAAAGATGAAAAACAGAGCTTGCTTGGGCTAGAGGTGTAAGAAGGAAACAGAGCTTGCTCGGGTTAGAGGTGAAAGAAAGAAGCTTGGAGCTTATATAGGTGGGGACTTTTAGTCCCGTTTGGGATCACCAACCGGAATTAAAGACCGGTTTTTAGTCCTGGTTGGTGTCCCCAACCGAGATTAGACTTTTACTCCCGGTTGGGGACACCAACCGAGACTAAAAACTGGCTTTTACTCCCGATTCATAGCCCCAACCGAGAGTAAAAGTCTCCTGACACTCCTGCGCAGGCCAGTAGCCGTTGGACAGGGAGCTTTAGTCCCGGTTGATGTATAGAATCAGGACTAAAGCTCTCTTTACTCCCGAACACAAAACAAGCCGGGACTAAAGCCCAATCCCGGTGTCGGATCAAAAGTCTGTTCTCTACTGATGACACTTCAGCAAAATAGCAGTGACTGATGCCTTCCAGATGTGAATTACAGCAAAATAAAATATTACATAAACAAAGGAGAGTTTAGTTTTGCGTCAACTCGCCGAGGATGACGTCGTATGCACACGAACCGGTGGAGATGAGAAGGCACGACATGGTGTATCAAGGTGAAGCAGAACTTTTGTGGAGACTGGGCTGGGCTGTAGTTGGATGATTCAGTTACGCATGATTGTGGGCACGTGAGTGGAGTTGTCATTAATACGCACTAGTGGCATGTGATTAGAAGCTGAGAGTTTCAACGAGTTTTATTTACATTAAATAGGTTGACACATAGCCATATTCGATAATATCATAGTATATTTAAGAAGAGAGAAAAGAAATATGTTTCATTTAGATGAAACTCTTTTGATAAGATTACTGACTCTCCATGAATCATGAAATTTAATGCCGATGAAACTACAGATTAAAACACTCACTCTAAATACAAAGTTTTATTCGAGTTTTATTTTATTCTATATGATATGACAGCCTTGAAACATTTGAAACGAAACTCTCCACTCACTCAGACTGGCCTGAGGAACGGTAGAAGGGAACAGCGGCAACTTCACTTTTCTGGGGCATTGAAGTGGACCATGTTATAAATGAATAAATCAGAAGGCCAAGGAATAGTAGAAATACAGAGAAAGGAGAGTTTTGGAGCTTCGAGCCAAGTTGCAAGTGTATACGTGATGGATCATGGGTGTGAGCTGGCAACTCCTTGCATGCTACTCCCTCCGTCTTAAAATAAGTATCGTTTTATGATTTTGACTATTTTCTTTTGATCATTCGTCTTATTCAAAAATTTTATGAAAAAAGTAATTATTTTATTACAAAATGATTAATTATTACAAGTACTTTAATTTTGATTTGTTTATTTTTTTTATTTTCGTAAATTTTTTGAATAAGACGAATGGTCAAACATTAATTTCAAAAAGTCAAAAACGACACTTATTTTGGGACGGAGGGAGTAGATCATAAACAACGTAGTAAAAAATAAGGCCAAAAGAAAAGGAAGGAATGTGTGAAATGGTGATGGATAAGAAGTGATAACGTGAAGAGAATACAAGATGTATGTAAGGGATAAAGAGAGAATTGGTTTGAGCCTAAAATAACTTTATCCAAACACGAATTAAATATTTTTTTCCAACATTTAGAAATTACATTTTAAACCCTGAACTTGAATTTATTTTCTGAAACATGTTTTGAAATAGAATAAAATATTTTCGGAGCATAATCTAGATTTTAATAAATCATGTTTCACATGAAAATTTAATGCACTCGCCATGAATGCAACATAAATGTCAAATTTAAATTTAAATTTCAGAAGTTTGAGAAATCACATTTTTTCACTATTTAAATTGCAAACATCATTATTAAATATTGAGAAATTTTACAAAATTTCTAAAATCATTTTTTTAGTGTTTTCTATGCATAGCCCAAAATAGAAATTTTGGGTTGTGACAAAGGTCACAAATACTCATTTTAAAATTGGATGAAATAAAAATGAGAGAACGAATATCTTATGTGGAAACAAGTGCAGCATAGATTGAGCGGTTATAGGATGAGGGTGGAGATCTCACGAATGGCATGACTTGTGGTTTGGTCAGGAGTGCCCGTGTGGTTGTCCGGTAGGGCCACCCACGAATTAATTTTTTATATATTTTTTGGCCCTAGATCTATGACTTGTGATAGATGATATGTAGGGGCAGCTTGTTTTTCGAGCCGCTTCTAGAAATTGTTGATTTCTTGAGGCGGATGGGTAGAGGCGTCTGACCCAACAGCTCCTGTAAAGGGTCTGCAGCTGTTCCTAAGGTGCGTTTAGTTCGCGAAAAGTGGGATAAAAAGTCACTGTAGCACATGGAGAATCTTCTCCAATAAATGTCTAATCATGGCCTAAGTAGACTCAAAAGATTCGTCTCGAGAAAAACAGGTAAATTGTGCAAACATGCAATAGCTGCTACTACATTTAATGCTTCATGCATGCGTCCAAAGATTAGATATGACGGGAAATCTGAAAATTCTTTAGGAACTAAACAGGGCCTAAAGATCATGTGTGCAGTACCGAGAACTCTGAACATCTGAATACAAATCCTGTCCCGACTATTGCTGCTTCTTTTGTCCCTTCTCCAAGGTTTCCCACCCTGCTCGGTTGCCAACACTTCTCCTTCCCTAGGGGCGGATCTAGGATGAGTTCCTTTGGGGAGGGGGGGCTAAATAGTGAAGGTTAGGGCTAAAGTTATGCAAACAATGGTGTTTTAAAGCTAAATCTACACTACTTTGTATAAGAATGAAGGCTGCCAGAGAGGGCTGCAGCCCGGGCAGCCAACCCTCTGGATCTGCCCCTGTCCTTCCCGGTCCTCTTCCTTCCTCTCCAAATCGAGGGAAGCTGTGAACTTTCCATGTGCAGGGAAGGTAAATGGAACCGGAAAAAAAAATATAGTGCAAGGAAAGCATAAAGCATAGTATAATAAATTGTTTATAACTAAAAACAGAGGACGTCTTGCTCCGTACACCAGCTCTACAAATTGTGCAAGTCTGGGCTCTTGTCAGGCCCAACACAGCGCAGCAGCCTCCATATCACAGTACTTACAGGCTATGTTCGCTTCAGCTTATAAGCGACTTCTTTATAACTCTGAAATGGTATTTTCCTCTTATAAGAAACCAGCTTTCAGCTTTCAGGGAATAGAGCCTAAGTGTTTCGTTTAATCGCTGCAACCTCCCATACTTGTCTCATAACTCATAATATCCGTATGCCGCATCCCCCGCAGCTTCAATCCATTGATCCGTCGAGGCAGCAGCAGTTCCGTCAGCTTCACAGCAGTGCAGGCAGGCTCGACGCAACCAGTAAGCCAAACGACGCTACGCGTGGCACCTGCATTCACGTGTTTTCCTAAATCTGTTACACTAGATGAACCAGACAACCAGTAAGTAACTTGCAACGTACGACTAATTAATAACCATCACAACAACGGCATGTAAAACGTTGAAACCAAGGAAGCACGCAAATTGGATCCAAGGGGAATCACTTGAAACGGCAAATTGAATCCAAGGGGAATCACTTGAAACGGCAAATCCGGTTAGCTGAAAATCTCTACAACTAAAAACACCGGAATAGAACCGACCAGGGACGCAACCGCCCCCGAATCAATCATTCCCGACACCTTCCCACGAGGCCACAACCACCCAGTACTGACTCCCACCTCCTCGCTTCCACAGCGGCCTCATCTATCCCACGCCGCCCCGCCTCTTCCTCACGCAGGCGCGCCGTCCTCTTCCCCACGCATACGCCACCGCGGCTCTCCCTCCCCACGACGAGTGGCTGCTGCCCCGAGACGAGTGGCTGCCGTCCCGCGACGAGTGGCTGCTGCCCCGCGATGACACGGCGCCCCGGCTCTCCCTCCCTGCCATGACGCGGCGCCACTCTGCCCCGCGACGCTGCGGCGCCCCGGATCTCCTTCCCCGCGACGACGCGTCACCACGCCGCCCCGCCTCGAGTAGGGCGGAGTAGAGGCCGCGACTTCTCAGTACACGCCGCGCCGCCTCGCAGGCTCCTCCTCGCCCTCGCCGGCTTCTACAGGTGAACCCATTTTCTTTCCCCCTTTGATCAATTTCTGAGCTACGTCTTGAGTGCTCCCTGATTCACCAGTTCTTGATGCCAGGTCAACACCACTCGGTCTCGTTGGATGCCAGGGTCACGGCGTTGGTAGAGTAGAACAGTAGAAGCCCAATCCATCGTTGGCCCTTTTTCTTCTGATGAATAATTATTCATTTTGCAAAAAAAAGAAAAAAAGAAAAGAAAAAGCAGATCTATACATCTGTGCCGACTTTTAACTATCCTTGCACATCTGTGTCCTGTTTCTTTGCGGAGGCTAAAGTTGAGCTCAGGGCTCAGGCACGATGCTTAGGAAGCCAGTATCAGATTGACATTGCAACATAATATGATTTCGAGCAATATTTATAGTAACTTTATTGAGATTTCATTGCTTTCTTCATGTGTTGCTGGGAGCTAGAGTACCTTCAGGTCAGGAGGATGCTGGTGGGCTGCTGGCAGCGGCTCCCATGGCAATCTCCCTATTAGTTTCAGTGAACCCTGAACACACTCCGGCAGGTTCTATTTTTTCCTGTGTATTGGTTAAGAGACAACCTACATATGGTGGAGGGGGGGACTTGTCTTTGTAGAATACACTATTTTTCTGAACAGAAAGGCATGGTGTTTTTTGGGATCTTTGAAGAAATTTAAGTTTAATCGCCACATATTTTGTTTTAGTTTGTTGGCTGACAGCCTGATAGCAGTGATGCAAGGATGGGTGGATTAGGCCTCTTCACATGATGCAATATAATTAAATTCCAGTGATATCATGCCACTGTTTCTAGCTAGTTGAAGTGATAGCCTGCACAAGCAATTCTCTTTATGAATCAAAACATGTTATATGGACTCCGAGAGTGATATGAGATGTAGACTGGGAGGATGCTGTTGGGAGAACTAAAATAGGCATATAATCTGTTTACAGAGCATTTTTTATGTATAGACTGGGATTTGGGAGGATATTATTTGCTTTTGTTTGTTCTGTAAGCTATATGTGCAGATGAAAGCCTCCAGGACTTTTTTTTTCTAAAAATTGATTAGGATTTGGGTTTGAAATGGTAGTTCAGCACACCTGCAATTTCAGTTTGCCACATGATTTTTGCTTCTGGGTTGAGTTACATGGGTTGTGGTGCCTGAATTTTTTTGGCTTCTGAATTGGGTAATGACTCAAAAGGCTAACTATTATTCAGTATAGCCTATCTGAAAACTTCCGTGGCCGGGGTAGAGCTGTGGTCTTTCTGCTGAATGACTTGGTTTCATTTGATTATTCAATGTTTGATCAGCAAGGGTGTTCTCTCAGAATAAAAGTTGAACTGCTGGTGACTTCCCACTTCTGTTTGGTAAAAAATGCAACATCATTTTTATTATGCTGAATAAACTGTATTTGTTAAAGACCATTACCATTTTTATTATGCAACATCATTTTTACCCCCTATACGTTCTCGTTGCAACGCACGGGCACTCACCTAGTAATAGAAAAACAGCAGCAGATGTTCTCAGGGTGGAGGGAAGCAATCAACATGTAGCCAAAGTTACCTGAAGCGTATGCAGAGGGGCACAGGTTTCTCTGCACCCATGCGTCGTTCTGTCAGCCGCTCGTCTTTAGTGGGGCAAGTCTTAGAGTAAGGAAACCACGTGCGGTCCATGGGGGCTGCAGGAGACGAATTTAACTGAATCAAGGAAACTAAGAAAAAAAATAAAACATGTTAGATGGACATTGGTTTAATTTACCTTTGGCAATGGCAGAGCAACTGATATCTGTCCCAAAGAGGAAAGGATCCCTGGTGCAGAGCACGTACCACTTCTTTGGACTGCCTTCATCATCATCTACATAGGATTGCTGGATGTTGCTGAGCTTGTGCCACTCAGGACCAGTTTTCCCTGCTGCTATGCATGTGAGCAACGATAAGGATCAATTTAGCAGCAAATTCCTTGGGTTCACATCCTGTAGATACCTAGGGACCGTTTCCATGTCATAATCCTCCAGTAGTGTAGGCATGTCCTCCAATACCTTCATCTTTGGACACATGACGATGACGAGCTTCTAGTCTTTTTTTTATATAATAATAGACGAGGTTCTAATCTTGATCAATGTCTATCTTTTGTAAATGTAATGATGCACGTTTGCCCAACTTATCCAAAGTTAGCAAGCACATAAAAAATAGAAGGATAAAGAAAGTGGCATATAATGCTTTGGGTCCACATTTATGCCAATTAGAAAGAGGCATGAAAAGTAGAAGGATAAAGAAAGGGGCATATAAAAAGAAAGGTGGAGCCCAGCACAGGCTGCCAATTGATTGAACCTAGCACCAATCTAAGCATATATTCATAGGAGTTGTTGGGACCTTAGGCTATCTCCAACAAGCTATCCATTATGGTATCCAAATTCAAAATGGATCTCCTAAAATATATTTATAGTTTCCAACAAAGTATCTATACCAAAGACCCATTTTGGATGCATATACGATTTAGGTAATTACGCAATGATTATTCAATGATGATTGGCAATTACAAATAGGGACGCCACCTATTATGGCTAACCCTAAAGCGTGTGGGCCAAAGGCCTACTACAAGAGGCCCAAAATAATATATCTAACACCCCCACAATCTCAACGTCATCCTCAGCCACGAACATTGAGACTGAAACGAGGTCGGCAGTCCTTTGGTAAAGATATTAGTCTACTGAAATGAAGTAGGTGTATGTCATACTGAGATGCCAGGACACTGAAGCTCAAGGAGTTGGCACAACTAGGTCGCCTTGGAAACAACATTAGGAATAGTCCTTCCCTCGGCACTAGAACAAAAGACTATTGTCCACTACTACAAAAATTGTTTTACGAGACGGTGGGTTTTAATTAACGGAGGCGAGCGAGCTGGGCGGCCACCTCCGTTAACTGGTGGCAGGGCTACCGGCCGAGTGCCTGCCTTGGTTAAGACTTAAATGGAGGCAGGACACATTTTTTTTTTCGAGTGGATATTGTACCCGTATTTCATTAAGAAGAAGAGAATGTTACAACCCTTTCTCCAACGCAACTGTTGTTGCGAGATGCAACACCCGGTTTCGGAAGAGTACTTGGCGGAACCCAACAAAAAACACAAGAACAAACAAGTAAATTCTCGCTAAATTATCTATGACCGGTAGGAACTCCCTTTGGCGAGCCAAAAACCGGCTGAAAGACGCCAAGGCTCACAAAGCCTGCCTGAACCCATTGACGCCCTTCGTCGATCACCCCCTGAACCACTGCCACAACTGTCCGTGAGATAGCTCTGAACACCTTCTCATTCCTACAGTTCCACAACGACCAAGAAACCAGCAGTGAATCGAACCCCGCCTGCTGCGATCTGCCGAGACGTCTTCTCTGCCGAAGGCACCACCCCGTCATAGCGCTACTGATGTCAAACAGTAGGTCCTCCAAACCCGACAGCTGTAAACAATGACACTCGCGCATTGAGAAGTTCCACGACTTTGTGAGCCACGCGAGCAAGATCCCGCCAGCGGTGCCAACCGACGGCAAAACGCAATAATCAAACCCAGTTCCCAATACTTCATGCAAGACAGTTGTGGACACCACGGACAACTTCGTCTCCTGAAGACAAGGAGGCTAGCCCTTTGCTGCGACGCTAACTCACGCACCACACAACGACGAGCCCGCATATTCAGGCCGCGTACATTTCATACAATCAAATTTTGTATATCCCACTACTACACAAAATCTTTTGAGAGGCGCTTGGAAAAACATAACCGATGCGGGCAGCCTAGCAAACCGCCTTAGTTAAGAGAGGTCGGCCGAAGGCTGGGCTGCCTGCCTCCAACCGCCTCAGTTAATATGTTTTCCAAGGCGGTCATCCTAACGTAACCGCCTCGATAAACCAATTAATTGAAGCAGTCGGCATAACGCAACCACCGCGGTTAATAGGCGATTAACCGTGGCGGTCGCCTTATGTTGACCGCCTCGGTTAACCCTGGACTATTTAACAGCAGCCAGCCCCTTCTTCCCCCCATAGCTCCTCATCCATTTTTTAGGGTTTTGAGCTCAAAACCCTAAAATTAACCATTTTAGGGGGAGCAGGTTTTGCCCTTAGATTTAATCAAGGGTGGCACTGCAAGAGGTCTTGTGTGGATACTATACTTGCGAGTACCTCAAGGCTTGCGGCAGTTTCCACCAGAGCTGGCGGCAGCTAAAGAATTCAATAAAATGGTGGCAAAAAAATCAAAAGGTGGACCAAAATAACATCAAGCAAACAGTAGTCGACATTTGCAAGTGTGTCATGGACAATTGTTGTCATGTGGGGGGATAGTTCTTCTACCCTCACAGCGAGCTCGCGATAGCAGATAAGTACGAGAAGCTATGCAACTGGAGAAACAGTGGTCTAAACATGAATGACTATACGTTGTTATGCGTGATTTGCTTATATGTCGACATTTTGTAATATCAATGCTGATATAAGAACGACATATGATTTAATGTAATATACATATGTGTTTATTCTTTGCACATGGATTTTGTGCTTTACATGTGTTTGAATATGAGAAATTTCGGTTTCAAATTCAAATTCAAATATAATAAAACATTTTTTTATTCTTGAAAAATGTTAACGGAGGCGGGCAAATAAAAGTAAACGCCGCAGTTAATATAGTAACAGAGGTGGGTGGCTTAAGATAACCGCCTCGGTTAAAGACATTAACCGATGTAGTTAACTTAAACTGCGCGCCTCCGTTAATGCCATTAACCGTGGCGGTTGGCCAACCGCCTCGGTTAAGGCCACGATTTACCGAGACCTTTGATCCGAGACGGTTGTGCTGCCCGCCTCGATTAAGAAATTCTGCTCGCCTCCGTTAAAATCTGTGTAGTAGTGTCCATCATACCCACCGAACGACAAGGCTGCAGGGAGGCCTAAGCCAAGCACAGATCAACGGCCCCAAGCGCCGTTCCCACCCCGGGAATAACTCACGCATGCCAGCACGCTTGGCCGAGGATAGTGGAGAACGGAACAACTCCTGCCACCTAATTTTAATGTGTGATTAACCAAAAGCAACCACCTCGGTTAAAGGAAAGCAACCACCTCAGTTAAAGGATTATTCGTAGTCATTGACTTAACGCAACCGACTCGGTTAATCGGACATCAACTGAGGTGGACAGCTTTAACTGACCGCCTTGGTTAATTGATCAACTAAGGCAATTGCTTTAGGCCAGTCTCAATTGGAGTTTCAACTGAGTTTCATTTACATTAAATAGGGTGCCACATAGGCATTTTTGATGACATGACAGTGTATTTAAGAAGAGAGAAGAAATGAGTTTCATCTAGATAAAACTTTCTTGACACAATTATCAACTCTCCATGAGTCATGAAATTTAATGCCGATGAAACTACAGAATAAAACACCCACTCTCAATGCAATGTTTCACTTGAGTTTTATTTTATTTTTCGTGACATGATAGTCTTGGAAACAACAAAATGAAACTTCGTGCACTGAGACTGGCCTTATGGCATCCGCCTCCTTTAGTATGTTATCAATTGAGGTGAGTGCACTTAATTTGACCGCCTCGATTGCTTTAAGGCAGCAAGGACATCGTCGACCTGACCCACAACATACTACTGCTGGATTGTGGAGCGCGGATGAGTGAAGAACGGAGCAGAGAAGCTAGATGGGGATTTATGTTCCGATGTGAGGTTCTTGCCAGCGGCTGCTAGCTTGGTGGCTTGTGTTGGCTGTAGTAGCTAGGAAGGTAATGTTGATGGTTCACGGAAGAAGATGGTGAATGGAGTAGGTCGTGGTGACATTGCAAGGTTGGAAAGGTCGATCCATTGGCGTGCGGCGTCCTAGTTTATTACACCCTGGAGCCTTGGATGCTAGAGTAGCTTTGAGCCACCATTTGCGTGAAGAAGAAGCGTGGAGGCACCGCAAGATGCTTTCTCGTCACACGAGATGACAAAGCCAATACTCACTGTGGAGAGGAGAGGTAGGATAAAGAAATGAATGCAACTTGCCAGTGGCCTATTGCCGCCGCTTTAATCTTGTACTTGTACGAGGACGTAGCATGGTGCTAGAGGGAAATTACGAAGGATACAAAGGATTTTCAGTTACGACGCTGGAGATGGCAATGGTAGTCCATTTCCTTCACAAGTGTATGGATCCTCGTATTGGTACAAATTCCTCTTTGGAGCCTCAGTAGCTAATAAACGAAGTTAACACAAAACCAAGTTCCAACCAAGTTAACAATTTTATTGCCCATCTGGATGTCTAGATGTACGCACCGTGTAGATGCTGTTGATCTCTACACATGACCTGCACCAGCCGAGTGCTGGAAGCTTTCACGTGTTACTCCATCGGGCGCAGATACCATGCCAGTAAGGACATCGGGTTGCTTTACACTAGTACACAGAAACTCTACACCGATACTACTGTTTTATTTGTACAGGCGGTTCCTGTTACCGGACGCCAGCAGAAAAAACGGTGGGGCCAGAGATAAGAACCACCAGTGCAAATTAGTTTGCACAGGCGGTTCACTTAAGGAAACCGCCAGTAGAAATGTCCTATTTCTACTTGCGGTTCAGTTAAGTGAACCGCCAGTAAAAATCAGTTTGCACAGGCGGTTCACTTAACTGAACCGCCAGTAGAAATAGGACATTTCTACTGGCGGTTTCCTTAAGTGAACCGCCTGTAAAAATGGTTTTCTACAGGCGGTTCACTTAAAGAACCGCCAGTACAAAGCCTGCTATAAATGCCCCTTCTTCCTCCCCGAGCCCAGCAGTAACTCGCAGCCAACTTCCATAGTTGGCGATTTTGGTGGTCCAGACTTTTCCAAATATAAGGGGAGAGGTTTTGATCTTTATTTCTTTGAAGGAGATTGCTAAAAAAGATTAGTTTACTTACTTCTTACCTCGTTTTAACCATTCTTTGCTCCATTTAGCCAAATTTTGGATCTAAGGTTTCACCATGAGCTAGAGAGAGGAATAGCTAGGTTATTGTCTGTTTTTTTTCAAATGAGGTTGCTCAACACGGTTAGATGAAGTTTGCCCTCTCTCCCTATCATGATTGCTTCTTAATTTAAATAGTTTCTCCCCTCTCTCAACATGGTTAGTTCACCTCCATTAATATAAGCATTTAAGCCATATTTGTATGACTTTGCATGTGTAGTATGATTAACATAATTTAATGGAAGATTATAATAGTGAATACCCATTCTTCCTCCCCGATCTAAGCAGAACTCGCAGCCAACTTTCATTGGAGGCGATTTGGAGGTCTACATGCATTTCACCCTCTACAAGGGGAGAGGTTTTCATCTTCATTTTTTGAAAGGAGATTTCTAGAAAAAGGTTAGTTTATACCTCTCACATCTTTTTGAACCATTGTTGCTCTATTTAGCCATTTTTTGGATCTCAGGTTCCACCATTATTGTCTCTCTTTTCATTTAATTTGTTATTTATAGGTAATGATGGAGAGGCCATACTGGATGTATAAGTTACCAAGAGTCGATACATCATGCCTACCTGAGCTCAACAGGTTCATTGATGCCGCTAAGAGCCATGCTAAGAGAACAGACATGAAGCACATATATTGTCCATGCACAGACTGCAAAAATATTGTTGTGTTCGATGACACAGAGCCAATCCTTTCTCATCTGGTCCGTCGAGGATTTATGCAGGACTATTTGATTTGGACTAAGCATGGAGAGGGTAGTTCTGTACCTTATTTAACTGAAAACCGTGAGAACATCGGCGCCGATGGCCTGGATAGGTTTGTACGAGGGACACATCAGCCTAGTACCCAGAGTGAACATGTAGTGCCAAATGTTATTGATCATGATTTCGTTGGAGGAAATGTAGACGACAGAACTGATCATGTCCTACCAGATGCTGAGGAAGATGCAGAACTCTTAGACGCAATGTTGCGTCGTCATACTGATCCATCAATGTTCTTCGTGAAAGGTATGGAGGCCATGAAGAAGGCAGCAGAAGAGACTTTTTACGATGAGTCGAAGGGTTGTACGAAAAAGTTCACGACCCTGTGGTCCGTGATGAAGTTGTTGATGGTCAAAGCTAGATATGGTCTTTGTGATGCTGGTTTCGATGCGTTCTTGAGTATTCTAGCAGACATGCTTCCAAAGGAGAACAACGTGCCAGCTAATACCTACTATGCAAAGAAGCTAATCAGTCCGCTTACTATGGGTGTCGAAAAGATCCACGCCTGTAGAAATCATTGCATCCTTTATCGAGGTGATGATTATAAAGACTTGGAGAGCTATCCAAATTGTGGCGCAAGTAGGTACAAGACGAACAAAAACTATCGAGAGGAAGAAAACGTAGCCTCTGTGTCTACAGCAGGTAAGAGGAAAAAGAAAACCCAGCAGAGCTCAAAACCCACAAAGAAAGAAAAATGGAAAGTAGACTACTATGCGCAGAAAAAGATTCCGGCTCTGGTGATGTGGTACCTTCCCGTGGTTGATCGATTGAGGTGTTTGTTTACAAACCCTGACGATGCCAAGCTTATGGGTTGGCATGCTTCTGAGGAGCACAAGGACGATGGAAAGGTAAGACATCCAGCTGATGGCAAGCAATGGCAAGATTTCAATGCAAATCACCCAGATTTTGCTAATGAGCCAAGAAATATTAGGTTCACTCTGAGTACGGATGGAATGAATCCATTTGCCTAGAGGAGCAGCAAGCACAGCACATGGCCGGTGATCCTCACCATATACAACCTTCCTCCTTGGTTGATGCAGAAACGAAAATACCTTTTACTAACACTTCTTATTTCTGGACCTACACAACCTGGAGTTGACATGGATGTCTTTTTGGAGCCCTTAATGGAGGACATGAAAAAATTATGGGAAAAAGGTGTCAAAGTGTTGGATGAGTACCGCAAAGAGACATTCACACTGAAAGCAATTATATTTGTTACCATCAATGACTACCCTGCTCTATTCGTGCTATCAGGGCAGTTCAAGGGGAAGGTTGGTTGTGTAATATGCATAGATGAAACAGCTTGTGTATACCTAGATGAATCAAACAAGCTAGTTTACATGAGGCACAGACGTTTCTTACCGAGAGGACACAAGTTCCGCTTGCGTAAGATGGATAAGTACATTGACAATATGGATGAACTACATTCTACTGCTCCATCAGGTAATCTTTTGCTCATTGGTCGGTGATAATGTTGAACATATCCAACCATATAGCTAACTTTTCTACTGCTCAATTAGCTAATAGCAAAGGTCAAAGAGTTTTTGAAATTGTCAAAAACATCAAGTTCGCTTTCGGAAAGAAGACAAAAGAATGGAAGGCCAGAAAGGATGTCAAGCCAACTCCAGGGGCTACATTTAAGAAGATGTCAGTTTTCTTCAAGTATTTGCCATATTGGAAAGAGTTGGACGTACGACACGCGATCGATGGCATGCACGTTCAGAAGAATGTGTTTGAGAGCATAGTTGGCATCTTGCTAGACATGAAGAGCAAGACGAAGGAAGGACTGAAATCACGTCTAGACATGGTAAACTTAGTCATAAAAAAGGAACTTCACCCTATTCCTCTTGAAAATGGGAAGTACCACCTCCCAGCAGCAAGCTACAACCTCAACAAAGATGAGCAGCATGCGATATGTGTGTGCTGGAAGAATTTGAAAGTTCCATCTGGATTCTGCTCCAACTTAAGGAGTATTGTGTCAATGAAAGACCTTACACTCACCAACTACAACTCACATGATTGTCATGTCATGTTGACTACCTTCCTCCCTCTTGCCATCAGGGCTATGAAGCCAGTGTTCTTAAAGATGGCAATCACAAGGTTGTGCTACTTCTTCAATAAGATCTCACAGAAGGTAATTGACCGCGATGAGTTGCCTTCTCTACAAGAATTCGTAGTGGAGACATTGTCACAGCTTGAGATGTGTTTCCCCCTTCTTTTTTCGATATAATGGTACACCTCATGGTGCACTTAGTGGGACAAATAGAAGCATTGGGCCCCATGTATTTGCATGAAATGTGGACATATGAGCGTTTCATGTCAATATTGAATGGCTATGTTTCAACTCGTGCTCGTCCTGAGGCATCCATGATAGAGGGGGTACTTGACTGAAGAGGCCATAGTGTCCGGAGGTCCTTTCTGCAATAATGTCCTAAAAGACCAGATTGCAATAGGTTTGCCTCCCACACGACATGAGGGTAGGCTGCATGGACGTGGGAGGATGGGACGGAAATCATTCATCCCTTCAGATTACAAAATAGTCCTTGAGGCACACCACAGCATCCTACAATAGCTATCATTAATTGACCCTGTCATCGAGCAACACATTAATGAGCTTCGAAAACACAATCCTGGATGCACTGATGATTGGGTAATGAAAGAACACAAGCAGCGATTTACCACATGGCTAAGTGAGAAGAACATTCCAAATGGGGAAACAATTGAGGAAAAAACCATCAAGAAGTTGGCATCGGGACCATCATGCCAGGTCACGACATGGCAAACCTATGACATTAGTGGTTTCACGTTTTGTGCCAAATCCAAGGACCAAAAGAGTATGTCACAAAACAGTGGTGTTCGGTGCGAGGCCTTAGATGATGGAACTGGTGAAATCACTACTTACTTTGGCTTCATTGAGGACATATGGGAACTAGATTATGGTACATTCCAGGTCCTCGTGCTTCGATGCCAATGGGTTGAAGACAAACATGTCACAGTGGATAACTATGGGCTCAGAGTTCTTGATCTAAGTAAAGTAGGTTACAAAGATGACCCATGGATTCTTACTAACCGTGCTGCACAGGTCTTCTATGTTGAACAGGTCCTTTCCAAGAATGAGAAGAAAAGCACCGACAAGCCGAAACATGTTGTTTTTCCTGGAAAACAACAAGCCATAGGAGTTGACGATGTAACTGATCTGGAGGATTCTAACCAATTAGACGAAATGAGTGTCTTTAAAGACCATCCAATCAAGATAAAGAATGTTGAGCGAAGCATCCCATCAACTGCATTGCCATGGGTGCGCCACGATGGAGAAGGAAGAATAGTAGCAGGATAGCTAGCTAGCTAGGATCATGTGTCTTGTACCATTTACGAGTCTTGTAATCCATTTGAACATAAATATTACCGTCCCTACCATCATGTGTGATAATATGTCAATCGACGCTATCTTATCTTAATCGTACGTAAACCCTATCTTAACCATAGCTAAACCCTAGGTGAACCACCACTTTTGAAGCTACCAAACCCAAAATATGAATAATTAATAATTGATTAACCCAAAACTAACCATTGCATGATTTAAATATAGCATAACTAGTCTAGAATAACATATAGCAACATATTTATATTATTATGTACAAAATAGAATATGATTACTTGTAAAAATAAAAAATCATTTATGTAGGCAGTTATCTTAGAGAACCGCCTGGAGAAATCATTTGTGCAGGCGGTTCTCTAAGTCAACAGCCTGCACTAACTCGATTTGTGCAGACGGTTTACTATGTCAACCACCTGCACTAATAGTTTGTGTAGGCGGTTCCTTAAGAAAACCACCTGCACAAATGATTCCCATTTATAGTCACGGAGGCGCCTTTCTTCTCTCTGGTACACCGTCAGGCTGCCGAAATTTCCCGCCGAGCGCGCCACCGCTATCTGCCGCGCCTGCCACCGCAGAGGCCTACCGCGCCTGCCGCCGCCGAGGCCTGGTAGGTCGCTCTCTCTCTCTGCTCCTCTCTCTTACATCCCTCTCCCTCTCGCGCACAGTTGCGGCACGCGGCTGTGGCGGCAGTGGCGGCACGCGGCTATGGCGGCGGTGGCGGCACGGCGGTGGTGGCACGCGGCTGTGGCGGCGGTGGTGGCGCGCGCGGCGGTGCGGCGGTGGTGGCGCGCGGCGTGGCGGCTGTGGGCCTTAGCAGGCCGGCCGCTGCTATTGGGCCGGCCTGCTAGGGCTCGTTAGTGGTTTTTTTTTAAATTAGTTTTTAGTTTTATTAGTTAGATTAGTTATTAGGTTTAGTTAATTAGTTAGATTAGTTAGGTTTAGTTAGGTTTTTTAGTTAGGTTTTTTTAGTTAGGGTTTTTAGTTAATTATAGTTAATTAGGTTCTTTGAATTAGGTTATTTAGTTAGGTTTTTTAGTTAGGTTTTTAGTTAGGTTTTTTATTTAGGTTTTTTTAGTTAGGGTTTTTAATTAGGTTTTTTGAGTTAGGGTTTTTAGTTAATTATAGTTAATTAGGTTCTTCGAGTTAGGTTACTTAGTTAGGTTTTTTAGTTAGCTTTTTAGTTAGGTTTTTTAGTTAGGTTTTTTGAGTTAGGGTTTTTAGTTAGGGGTTTTAGTTAATTATAGTTAGGGGTTTTAATTAATTATAGTTAGGTTTTTTTAGTTAGGGTTTTTAGTTAGGGTACATATACATATACATATTCATATACATATACATATTATAAATGATTGTTTCTTTTTGCATTGTAATTTATTGTCTTTGTATATGCTAGAAACATCGCCATGAGTTCTCCAACGAACCAAGGACAAGGGTCGCCCCATAATGATGACCAAGGACAAGCACGACCCTCCCACAACGACAAGAGTGGCTCTACTTCGGAAGACGAAGGATACCACACCCCTAGCGATCCGTGCCTTACCATCGATAGGGTGGCTCGCTGTGAAATGCAGCGTGACCCAAATTACGATCCGGCAAATGACGAGGTAAACACATCTAGGATTTCATGTGTTTACATTACACATGATTAACTTACCATGCATGATTTCATTTGTTTATTATTTTACACCTTACATCTCTGATATAGGAGGTGATGTCTCAATTCCGCCAAATTGCTGAAGAAGATACCGTGACACCTGGAGACGCTGCACCAGAACCAACCAAGACGACCACCAAGACTGGTTCAAGGAAAAGGAAGCAGAGTGATTGAGCAAGAGGTGACAGGGGAGCGAACAAGTGGCCGGACAAAACATATCGGGTTACAGAAGTCAATGCCAAAGGACAACCTGTAGCTCCTCAACCAGTGCCAGCTAAGTTTCGGAACTCAGTTGGTTTCTTAGTTAGAGATATGCTAGACTGCACAATATCTAATTGGAAGGATGTGCCAGCTGATACAAAGACGGTCATGTGGAATAAGCTTTGCACGAGGTTTCTTTTTCCTCAGGGTTCAGAAAACCTCGTTAGGGCACATGCCATGAAGCAGATTGCGATCTCGTTCCGAGGCTGGAGGTATGAGCTCAATGTAAAATACCTGAAGCTCGGGTTGGACCCGACAACGAAGTACAAGATCATGGCAGGTCAGTGGGCTGTTTTTCAAGAGCAGAAGAATCGGCCGGAATTCCTAGCTATGAGCCAAGCCGCTTCAGAACAAGCAAAGAAGAACATGTACCAGCACCACCTTGGCTCAGGTGGATATGACCGTCAGCTAGAGAAATGGAGAAGAGAAGAGGCTGAAAGGAAGGCGGCGGGGTTGCCTGTGCTGTCTGAGCAAATTGGTGAAAGGAGCGTGAATTGGCTTCGTGCTCGAAAACCTAGAGAAATAACAGATACAGGCGCGTCCTTTCATGATCCATTGGTGGAAGAAGCTGCAAAGAACATCTATGCGGTGGCAGCTAAGGAAAAGGAAGGATCATTCAGGCCACAAAGGGAGAAAGACGTCCTGACTATTGCTCTAGGTAACCCTGAGCATCCTGGACGTGTACGAGGGATCTCATCCAGGAAGGGATGGAAAGAAGGATTTGGTCAGGAGTGGGAGGACATGTACAAGAAACGTGATAGATACAAGGAAGAGATGAAGAGTTATTTTGATCAAGAGGCCAAGAAGGACTTCAAAAAGATGATGTCTGCAATGCTAGCTAACCCTGATCCTGACTTGGTGCAGCAATTGGTGAGCGTGGTGTCCAATCAACAGATGACGGCCACTCAAGCTCCGTCCCAGATGTAGATTGTACCAGCAACTGATCAACAGTTAGCGAGTCCACCGATTAAAAGCAGTGTCGCGTCTACGGCCAACAAGGTTCGCTATCCAGTTGATGACATCACAGGGCCAACACCTTGTTCCCTAGTCATAAGGTACGGTTTCAATAATAATCGTACAAGGGAAGTGGCCAGTGGCTTTGCTATCCCAGGACGCAGGTACCATAATAGCGACATTCCAGATGACTACTGCAAGGTAGAAGTCTCGACGGTCGTCCAAGGATATGAGGACGACATGCTAGACATCCCAGGCCCAGAGGATATTGAAAAACTCGGTCAGGCTTTCAAAAATTTCATCCTGTGGCCTCGACGAGACGTCCTGTTGACTCAGGAGCAGCCACTAACTAAGGAGTCTACACATGCCGAGTCATCACAACCTGACCCACCATCACCTCGTCATCCTGACCCACCATCACCTCGTCTTCCTGACCCACCATCACCTCGTCTTCCTGACCCACCATCACCTAAGCAACAAACCCCGCCACCACCGCGACCTCACTCTTCCCCACCAGCCAAAGAATCCGAGCAGTTGCTTACGACCCCGCCAGCTCCGTCGCCGCCTAAGAAGAGAAAATTCCCGATACCCAAATTGGTTTCCCCACATGAGCCAAAGAAGAATTTTGCTGGCACGGCTCTGTTTATGAAAAGAATTGGAAAGTCTCGCACGACACGTGTCGTTGACTTGGCTGCGCACGAGAAGGCAGCAAAAGAGGAAGTCATACAGATCAGGAAGCCAACGAAGAAGGATTATGAAGATGTCCCAGAAAAATATGTGTTTACCAAGCCTCTTCTCAGTTGGAAGCGACTAACAAGCATCCCAGCTGGTATAAAAAGGATGCACGACTGGTACATGAGAGCTTCTCACGCTGGCCTCGACTCGATAACTGTAAGTATACCATATGGGGCTTTTCTTTGTACCCAGGGTATGGCCTATCTCAGCTTCGAGGACATCTGGTTGATGATGAACCTCAAAAGACTTGACGTACAGACCGTCACATTATTTGCATTGTAAGTATATGCTTGTGTGTCGTTATCATGAATTTGTTGGGTTGTGTGAACAAGTTTGATGAGGATCTCTGACATTAAAAAAAAATGATCCTCTTGCAGAATGAATATGATGAGCAGGAGAATCGTGGGGAAAGAGACGAAAGCAAGTTGATTGGGTATCTTTCTCCAATGAAACTATGCGAGGAGCAGCATACATTAAGGATCGGGCCGGAACATGATAAACTAAAGGGCTTGAGTGAGGAAGAAGCTTCCTTGAAAATAGTGGAGATGCGTAAGGACCTTGAAGCCAAATATGCCATTTATATTGGGAACGCGCTGAAGCAGTGGAGGAACAGACAAGTCATAATGGCCCCGTACCACTTTGGGTAAGTATAATATATATAATGTGTGTGAGCTTAATTGTGTATATTACAACATCATTAATATGGATTCACAAATTTGATTTGTGCAGGGACCACTGGATCTGCTTTTATATTTATCCAAGGGATGGACGGGTGGTGGTCTTTGACTCTGCAAACTACTTGCCCTCAAAATATGCAACTGTCCTGGTTCTCATAGAGCGGTAAGCCAAGTTTTCGTGTATGCATGCATATATATACTTTTGTCGATGTGTGATCAGCTTGAGAGATTAATTAATTTGATGATGATTAATTCGAGTTGTTATATATAGGGCTTGGCGGTGGTCCAAACTAGAAAAGGGAAAGGGAAAGAAAAAGTCGTTGGGGAATATTCCTCCAATGAATATAATTTATGATTACCCAGTATGTATACCTTATTATATATGCTATACACATAACACATATATGACAATATATGAAGTTGGCAACTTAATTATTTGTCTTTTATATATAGTGCCATAAGCAACCATCTGGATCGGTCCACTGTAGATATTACGTGTGCGAGTTCATGAGAGTCAACGGGCGATATGTTAACAACCCTGAGGTAATTAATGCACAAGCAATAATATGCCATTAAAATTTAAATTAATGTGTAATAATCAAGTTAAAAAATTTGATGTTTATACAGGGACAGGGATGTAAGATAGAAAGGGCAAATAACATGTCAGAACAAACTTTGCTAGGCATCGTCGAGGACATGTGCAATTTCATGTTGAAACAAATCATATCATTCGACGGCAACTATCACGATCCTACCGGCGCCTTAGCACAGCCCAAGTATAGAGCACTAACAGATATTGGCAGTCTAAATCTTCAGCGTGAAGATTACTAGCTAGGGCACGAACAATGTAAAAACACTGATCGATGCATGTGTTTCTGTATATATATATATATATCTCGATATCGCATGTGATGTAAAAACTTAGAAGTATATATTAAATATGTTTGTACATATAATTAATTAATTAATTGCATGTTTGTATATATATATGTATTGATAATGACTGTATAATAGGACCTAATATATTCAATATTATATCGTATTATAATATTAAAAAACAGTGCACAACCTGTTTTGAAAAAAGGCGGGAAAACTAAATACAGGCGGTTAGTTATGTGAACCGCCTGTGGAAAACGTGCTTCTAAAGAGAACCGCCTGTAGAAATCTATTGTAGAAATACCTTTTCTACAGGCGGTTCACAGGAAACCGCCACTACTGGCCTTTTCCGCTGGCAGTTAGGAGAAACGTCTATAAAAATGCGTTCCCAACCACCAGCACAGAACTTTTGTGTACTAGTGTTAACAAATGAACATTAGGGTGCCCATGCAAGAGTATCTTATTGTCACCCCGCGCTGGTATGAGAACAAGGCACGCTGGTAAGTCAAACGAGACTGGCATTGGTAGGTGCAAGTGCAAGTCAGATCGACCAGGTTCGGATTCAAATTCATGGCCAGCCGGTGACTTAAAATTCTGTCGAGCGTGACCAGTACTCACTAGTAAAGCAAATGTTGTACTGCGCAGTGGCCACCGCAAATAACCAATGGAGTGAGCACATGGTCTTTCAAAGCCAAACGAGAACTGCCTGTAGAGATACAAGATGTGCTAGCGCAGCTGCCAGCTAGTTTTCCAACACCGCTGGCGGAGCTTGCAGCCCAATCGGGGGAGGGGGGGGGCCGCTATTTTGCAAGCAGGTTTTCCAAGACCACTGGCGGAGCTTGCAGCCCAATCGGGGGGGGGGGGGGGGGGGGGGGCGCTATTTTGCAAGCAGGTGCTGAACAATAAGAAGACCTTACGGCAGTCCTAGAGCTCTGTAGGCTGGCAAGAGCTCTTGTTGCTGCATACAAGTGCAGGGCCATCTGCGGTGGAGAGATGTAGTGCAAACTGATTACTGTGAGCCACGGAGACACCGCCGCTTTGATGAAGAAAAGCAGGAAGTAGAAATAGAGACTGAATACTTGCGTGCTTGATATGCCTACGGATGGCCTGATTACTTGCTAGCTATCATAAACTCCCGACTCATGCAAGGAGGTCCCAAAACTTCCTGTGCTGTTTTCATAAAAATAATAATTTTTTGAGGTTTCATTTAGTTTTTTTAGTAGCCAAAAAACACTATTACGCTCAGAATTTGTAGAGGCCATATTAAACCGCCTCTACAAGACAGGAAAACACTCCAATGTCGCTTGTGCTTAGTAGAGGCAGCACACTCTGCGGCTGCTCCTATAGTGGGTGAGCTCGGGAGTCGCCTAAAATGCTAAGCGCGAACACACAAAAATGCTAAGGGCACACGACAAGCATACACAGAAAGTTAGAAATCCATTTTCCTATTATAGAATAATTCCTAGAAAATTTCTAAATAGACTAGATGCACCCCAGACCCTACCCATACCATTTCCATCATCCCAAATACTAACTGAAAATCATATCCTTTGCAGCCTTATAATAAAATTAAACTTCCAAAAATCATATCTCTCCCATCCTAACTCCTTTTTCCGCCAAACCACCACCAAAACCCTTCTAAAATCAAACCCGACCAACTTTCGCTAGTACCAACATATAGTTCTATGTTTTTTTATGATTGTTTTATTTTCCTTTGAACGTTAGTCTCACCATTTTTGCGCCAATCACCAGAGGAGGCCCACTACCAGGAGACCGACGACCCAGACTACACCGGGGACCTTGAAGGAGACAACAACAAAGGCAAGTCCTAACCCCACCTTCCTTCTTCGTCTCTAATTTAATGAATTTGATATACTCTATAGTAATTTTGTGAACTTGCGAATAATTAATACAAAAATGGAAAGCGAATATGAAATGAATCATTTCGATTAGTCAAGCAGGAGGTAGTTTTGCGAGAGGAATTACCATTGCAGTAGGTTCTCCTAGTGTGGGTTCCTACATGGAGACGCTTGCCCTAATCATGTAAGGACCGGTTCATAAGCCACGTTCGACTGGTCAGAAACTCGTACTGCCACATGTCTATATCGGTAGACCTGCGATACACACCCTGTTAGGTTGAAGTATGACATCTATTTGGAGGCTAGAGGTGCATTTAGCTGTCAGGAGCCAACATGGGGGAGAGTAGCCCCCATGGTCTGGTCGGCGTGGATGCTAAGTGATCTTCCACATTAATGTTTGATTAGGCCGAGTGCGAACCACTTATTCTTTGGGCCGGGCACTGCTACAAAAATAATTTTACGAGACGGTGCAAAGCAAAAACCAAGGCAGACTTAAGTACAACTGACTCCAAAAATATTTACGGAGACGGTTAAATGATACCCGCCTCAAAAAATATATTTACGGAGGCGGTTATTATGAAGAAACCACCTCCAAAAATATTCTATTTCTGGAGGTGCTCATCTTAAGACAACCATCTCAAAAAATAGATTTATGGAGTGGTCATTTTAAGGCAACCCCATGAGCTCGCTCCTCCCTCTCTCTTCCTCTCCTTGGCAGCAGCAATGCCGGAGCTCCTCTTTCTGCGGTAGATGCACGCCCATCCCCTCCCTCGGCAGTGCAAAGGCAGAGCAGCACGCGGGGCAAGCAACTTGTGTAGGTCTAGGTGGCAGTGCATGGCCCCCGACTGAGGCATGATGGATCTACGCAGCGCAGGGCACCCGGCGGCGGCGCGTGGTTGATCTAGGCGTCGCGTGGCCCCTAGTCGATGGAGTGGGGTGGATCCAGGCGGCGCGCGGCCCCCAACATTGGCTCGGGCAGATCCAGGCGGTGCGGGGCGGATCCAGGTGGTGCGGGTTAGCGGCCGGGAGGTGCAGATCGAGGCGGCGTGTGACCCCAGCATCGGCTCGCGGCGGATCTAGACAGACTACTATCGAGCTCACCTGTGGGCTCGAATACGAGCTCACTGGCGGGTTTTTTTATTTTTCTAAAATCATTTACGCAGAAGGACAAAAGTGTCCGCCTTGGTTAACATAATTTACGGCCATAGGCAAAGCAATCGCCTCCGCTAATCGGTGACTAACGAAGGCCTTTTGTTGGAGGCGGTTGCTTTGTCCGCCTCCGTAAAGCCAAAATGCCGCCACTATTTCTTCGGGACGAGTGGGAACCCCGTGATTTCTTAGGGCCATGTGCAAGCCCATGGTTTCTTTGGGCTGGGGTATTTGTGGATCCTCACCGAGTCAATAATAACGGTATGCCTTTCTCTTCCTACAACTAAGGCTTATGTGGAGCTCATAGGAGTGTAGAAAGCATGAAAGAGTATACATGCAATACATATATTGTAAAGTGAAACAATGGATTCAAAGAGAGTTAAGTCGTACAATCAAATCAATATGTGCATGTTTATGGAGTGTGATGGATATATATGGTGGTTACCTAAATCTACTTTGCTTCTTGGAATCATATCTCTCTTTTGGCACATAGAAATACTTTTGCAAGAGATTTCTTCCTCTTTCTTCCTCTTTTTTCAGGCAGGCATCTCAGTACCCATTGTTTTAGATATGTTGGACATGCCCATTCTTACCTCTCAGGCGGGCATCTTTGTACTCATTGTTTTCTCTGTCTCATCTTTTACGAATAGCTTTTGCATAGCCACATGCTTCTTTTTGCTACAAAATCTTTGAGAGATAGCAACAATAACTTAGAGAATTTATTTAGTGGATGGAAAATCTATCAGGGAATTTTTTTGGTGTTCACTCCTTGTGTAGGAGCAAAACATTTTTGGATGGATCTAGATGGAGTGGCATGTTTGTGCGCCTACCCCAATGTAGGAGTAGTGCATGTGTGGGTGGAATGTGCGTGATCTAGATTTTATGAGCACGACAAACCTCTCATAACGGTCAACAAATCTTAACTAAACTCAAAGCATAACAAGCAAAATATAAATGGAAGTTTTCTTTTTTAATCTATCATATTTGGGTTTGGTAGGAATTCAGGCTTCATCATTGTTAACGGTAGTTATTGTTCATTTTAAACCATCAAGTAAACATGAAAAAGGGCATAAGTCAACCTCAAACATAGAATTAGGGTTTACACTGATAGAATTCTATAAGTTTTGGTGAATCCATGTTTCTACAGGGGGTCAACAAATCTATGTTTCTATAGGGGGTTATAAGCATTGTGATAAGGAACAAGGCTCTATTGGTTACACAAGGTTACACTCAAGTAGATGGGCTTGATTTTGGAGAAATCTATGCACCGGTTGCTAGATTGGAAGCAATTAGAATCTTGCTAGCCTATGCTTGTGCCCACAACATCAAGTTATATCAAATGGATGTCAAGAGTGCTTTTCTCAATGGGTACATCAATGAGTTGGTATATGTGGAACAACCTCCCGGATTTAAAGATGCAAAGAAGCCCAACCATGTGTACAAGCTAAGGAAGGCATTGTATGGTTTGAAGCAAGCACCTAGAGCATGGTATGAGAGATTGAGAGATTTCTTGTTCTCTAAAGGGTTCAAAATGGGAAAGGTTGATACAACTCTCTTCACTAAGAAGCTTGGCAATGATTTGTTTGTCTTGCAAATATATGTGGATGATATCATATTCGGATCAACAAATCAAGATTTTTGTGAAGAATTTGGGAATATGATGGCAAGTGAGTTTGAAATGTCCATGATTGATGAACTTAGCTACTTCCTTGGTCTTCAAGTGAAGCAAATAAAGAATGGTACATTTGTGAGTCAAGGCAAGTACATAAAGGACATGGTGAAGAAATTTGGATTGGAATTTGCAAAGCCCATGAGTACACCTATGGCGACTAATGGGCACTTGGACTTGGATGATAGTGGCAAAATAGTGGACCAAAAGCTATATAGATCAATGATTGGAAGTCTCCTTTATGTGACCGCATCTCGACCGGATGTCATGTTTAGTGTGTGCATGTGTGCTAGATTCCAAGCCTCACCAAGAGAAAGTCATTTGAAAGCCGCAAAGAGAATTTTGAGGTATTTGAAGGGCACACAAGATGTTGGTTTGTGGTATCCTAAGGGGTCCAACTTTGAGCTTATTGGTTATTCGGACTCCGACTATGCCGGTTGCAAGGTTGATAGAAAGAGCACAAGTGAAACTTATCAATTGTTTGGAAAGTCACTTGTATCTTGGTCATCAAAGAAGCAAAATAGTGTTGCCCTCTCAACGGCCGAAGCGGAGTACATTAGTGCCGGTAGTTGTTGTGCACAATTGCTTTGGATGAAGGCCACTTTCAGTGACTTTGGATTGAAATACAAGATAGTGCCTTTGCTATGTGACAATGAGAGTGCTATCAAGCTAACCAACAACCCCGTGCAATATTCAAGGACAAAGCACATTGACATAAGACATCATTTCATTAGAGATCACCAAATCAAAGGGGACATTGCAATTGAGAGTGTTGGCACCGAAGATCAATTAGCGGACATCTTTACCAAGCCACTTGATGAGTCAAGATTTTGCAAGTTGAGAAATGAACTAAACATACTAGACTACTCCAATATGAAGTGAAAGCATCCCACATTATATGAAATGCCTCTTCTTCGACTAAAGTAAGGTAAACTTGGTTGACATGGCATTCATACTTTGCTAAGGACTTGTTAGCGCATATAGACGTTTCTTGCATCTTATAGGCTCACTCATGAAAAATCAAATGTTTTGATGGATATAGGGTACCACTATTGTTTTATATGCTTGGGCTTGCAAACCTAGTGTTGAATCTAGAACATGAACTCATGATGTGTAACTTAACATGGTCAAGATAACCCTGCTAGTGAGGTGTGAAGAAGCTTGTCCTTGGATCAAACTTAGTTACATATTCTAGGCAAGTGATCTAGATTGAACCAAAGTGGAAAATGAACTAAACCCCATTAATTGACTTGATACTCCCATAATTTGCACTATTTTTGGTGATTGTTGACAAAGGGGGAGAAGAAAGTCACACAAAGATAAGAAAGAAAAGGGGTCACTTAAAAATTTGGAAGCACACAAGTAGGGGGAGCAAGCTCATGAATAAATTGTTGCATTTGTGTGTGCATTAACATGTGACATGTTGCATTGTCAAAATTCAATTCCTATGACTTGTTTGATTGGTGTAATGCATAGAAATAGGAGTTGGATGGTGTTTGACAAACTAGCATGCATAGGACTTACCTTTCTTACAAAGTACCTCTCTTTCTTAAATGTTGATCTCACGGGATATTTTGAGTTTGTGATGCATGACTAGTGAACAATGGTGCTAAGGATGGTATATTTCTGCAACTCCGATGGTATCACGCTTCAAAGGTCCATTCTATATACCTTAGCATCATTTGGTAGTGGTAGCTCACCCAAACTTTCAAATCCATGCATATGTGACAATTTGAACCAAACACAAAGAATCACATATGTAGGGGGAGCTAATACTACCAAAGTGCAAACTTGGATTTATTTCATATCTTTGTGAAGGTTGTCATCAATTACCAAAAAGGGGGAGATTGAAAGCCCATGTTTGGTTTTGGGTAATTGATGAAACCTAGTTTGCTAATGTTTGCTCTAAGTATTTCATGAGATTAATTAGCAAACATCAAGATAAAGCAAAAGGACCTAGTCGGTGGAGGCCACAAGTGTAGGGCATTGACGGCATCCATACAAATGGTATACGTCCATCAACAAAAGAAGAAAGCCCTAATGATGGCATCCATGCAAATGGTATAAGTCTATCATCAAAAGGTGTCCACAAGCTTCATCGAGAGAAGAGGTGAAAGATGGAGAAAAGCGGGAGCTCAAGGCAAAGGTATAAACAATAGGAGCTCTTTTGCTTTTGGTGATCAGACTCTATAGAGAGAGTGATCACATTTAGGATAGATAGCCGTACTATCAAGAGGGGAGAAATCGTTCGTAAAATACGGTTATCAATGTGCCTCTAGTTGGTCATGATCATTGCATATGCATTTAGATGCTAGAGACACTAACAAACCCTTTGGAAAATGTTTTGAAAAGGCTAACACATGTGCACAAGGTGAAGAACACTTGGTGTTAGCACTTGGGAACAAAGGGTGGAAAGTTGGAGAGAAAACTTGTGAAAACAGAGCGTCGGACGTTGGTGAAGACGTAGCGTCGGACCAATGACTTGTGTCTGATGCCTAACCCTAGTTCTGCTCTGTTGGCGAGCGTCGGACGCTCAGTTTCTGAGCATTGGACTAAAGCCCCTTAGTCCGATGGTGCAGAACAACGATAGAGCGACACGTGGTGAACTGAGAGAGCGTCGGACGGTGCTGATGGTCCGGTGCTAGGCATCGGACGAACATCCGACGGTTTTTACCGTTTCTGGAGCTCTCTGGTCTGTTTTTGCAAGCGTCGGACGTTCGCGCGACTTAGTCCGACGGCTGACTTTGCGAGTGCATCGGACTATTTCTTTGTCGTCCGACGGTGCAACACAGTGACTGAGCAAATGACTGACTGACACGTGGTGAGCTGTGGAGCGTCGGACGCTCTGGCTTGGTCCGACAACAAGCGTCGGACACCGTCCGACTCAGTTTCTGCTCTCTGGTCGCTCTCTGGTTTGTGTCGGACATTGGGAGTCTTTAGTCCGACGGTTAGCCCTCCGACAGGTTGGTTTGGCGCGAGAAAAGAGCCGTTGAGATACAACGTTCGTCTTTGAATGGCTACTGACATGTGGCTCACATCCGGAGAGTTGGACCGAGAGAGTTGGTCCGACGGTGGCACGCGCGGGCGTTCGACGCTTGCGTCCGATGCCGCACAGAGAGCCTCAACGGCTATAACTCTGTGAGGAGGTTATAAATAGTGGTGTGGCCGGTTTGGGGACCCTCTCTTGGCCATCTTGAACATCATAGCATATTTGTGAGCCTTCCCACTCCTCTCTCACACCTTCTACTTGATTGAGATCATCATTTGGTGAGATTTGAGTGCATCAAGTGCATTGCATGAATGTGTTCATCTAGAGGCACTTGGTGAGTGTATTTCGTAGCGATTTCTCTTGTTACTCTTGGAGTTTTCTGACTCCTAGACGGCTTGGAGCTGTGAGGATCGTTGAGGGGAGTTGGTGATTGTCTCCGCCTCCGATCGGTGAAGTTGTAAGGGGTTCTTGAGCCTTCCCCGCGGGAGATCGCAATTGGCTACTCTAGTGGATTGCTTGTAGCTTGGTGGATCCCCATCTTGTGTTGGTTGTGCGGCACCCTTGAGAAGGGTTTGGCGTGTGATGCCAATTAGCGCGTGAACCTCCAAGTGGGTGTATCGCTACAACGAGGACGTAGCTTGCCGGCAAGCAAGTGAACCTCGATAAAAATTATTGTGTCATCTCGCTACCGAGGATTTCTATTGCATTGTGATTGATTGATCATTTGGTATTCTCCACTCTTCACCGGCGATATAAAAATCATCCTCGACTCTTTACATTCTTGTATTTACATTTGTGCACTTACTTTTGTGTAGCTTACACTTGTGTAGTTGTTCACCTAGGAGTAGTGTAAAGTAGTGACATAGTTTTGTTGGTGTGTGTGCTAGAGACAATAGCCTAGAACGATTAGGTGGCTTGCACTTTTAGTAGGCTAGCGCAAAATTCGTTTCGCCGCTTATTTATCTAACCACCTTGCTTAAGTGTTGTTTGTAGAAATTTTTTTATAGGCTATTCACCCCCCTCTAGCCATTTAGGACCTTTCACTAGGGTGGTGTTGGCGAACCTAGGTGGGCCCTACCTGTCAACCGCCTTCTACGTTGGTTCCTTTACTGCCTTAGGGTTTTGATCTTCACCGTTGATTAAATTTGGTTTGATCCAAGGGCTCTGGTGCATCCCACCGGCCTATATAATTAGGCAAGCCCCTGGCCCATGGAGCTAGGGCATCAATTCAATCATTCCATCAAGTCATCAGAGCTAGAAACCCTAGTTCTCATTAGGGGCGGTCCACCATATCTACAGCATAGCAACATAGGTTAGAATTAGAGGGAGGCAAGCTTCGGTTGGATTCCGGATCATGTCGTGAGCGCGGCTTGGCAGAACCTTCTGTAAGCTCTGTCTTGTCTATCTTTCCGTATTTATTTTGCTAGTTACAATAGATTTGACATTACTCTATATATTTATTATGTTCTCAATTATGCAACTCATTGTCTACTCTGATTATATGCTTAACATATATAGAATATCTTTATATTCAAACATAAGATCGTATAGTGCTCACTCTTTGGTGTCATGATTAGTGGGCAACATTGTGAAAGCATGGTGCTTCTACATTGTTTGCCTGCGGATGCATCCTATATTCCGAGTCATGTGGTAGATCGCGGATGTGATAGTTGAGTCTTTTGTAGTCCACTCCCCGAATATAGGTCTAGTAGGACATATTTATGAAGGAAGTCTTGCTCTGTTCCTGATATTCCTTTGCAACGTCCCTTCTGTGTAGATATAAAGTATTCTTGCCATAATCTACTAGTATATTCTGTGTAGTTACACTAATCTTAGTATATTCTGACAATATGATTTAGAATGTCTTAGGAATATTTCTCTATTTTTGCCTACTCCATGCTAATGCCTAGATGGAGAGTGCTCTAAGTGAATTACATTATATATGACTTGAAGTTATCGTTATTCATTATCATTTATCTTGTGACTTATCTCTGTTATGAGTAAATGGACCATACATGGTTAATTCTCCATTGCATGTGCGAGTGAGTCATCATATTCCTAAACAAGCAAACCCTTCTCGGTGGTATAAATATAAATCGACAACCCTAAAATACTCTTGGGTAAAGTAGTACAATGGTATAATTATCTGTGCGCTTGCAGATACATAGTATTCATATTTACTTATCTATATTCTCTCTCTTGTTACTTGCATTAGTAATAACTACATAGTATTATTCTAAGTAGTATCCAAACATATCTCTTATACTCACACTAGGGATGAAAAATCTAATAATTCTAGGAAATATAGGTTTATTAGAGGTGGCTAAGTATTTCAACCAAATGATATGTTAATAAATACCTTAACCACTATTGGCACCATTACTATTGATAGGATTTATCCTGTTCGGAGCAGCGACGCTAAAACTGACAACAATCACACAAAAAACTTATCATGTAAGATTTTCACATTTTTCAAAAGATAAATCTTCAGAATTTTAGTGTTACATGGAACAAGATAAATAACAGCTCAAACTTTCTCATATCATATGAGTCAATTACATAGACTTAGATCATATGCTACCCACGAGTTACGAGTTACAAACCTTGTATATCTCTCTTGGGTTTCATAAACTACGAGAGAGAAAGATAAGATTTGTGAACAAATTTACTTTCACTTTGTTATATGAATAAATTACCAAAATAAACATTGTACATCTTGATGAGTTAAACAACTTTATAGTTGAAAACTTTTTCATTTGAAATCATTTACTGCTTCAAAATGTGCTTTGAAAATTGCCTTTGCCGAGTGTAAAAAAACACTCGGCAAATGTCGACTAGATATTGTCGATAGTCTACCAAGGGTTATGCCCAGGGTAGTAGATGAATCAGTGGAGGTACGCTTGAAACGGGCTAGCGTAACACAAGAGCGTAGGACACACGATTTAGACAGGTTCAGACCGTCCTGGAGCGTAAAACCCTACGTCCTGTTTTCTGTGGATTGTATTGATATGAGATCAGTTGTTTTGAGGGGATCCCCTGCTCGCCTTATATAGTCCGGGGAGCACGGGTATAAGTCGGTTGTTGCCAAGTATAGCCGATTACATGATCTGCCGCATAAGGCAACTAATCGGCTAGATTTTTAGAAAGCTATTTTCTTGGCCGCCAAGACTTCCTCTGATCGGCGGGATACGCATGACCTTCTGGCGAGCGCGTAGTCGGTGCGCCCTTGATGGCTTGGGCCTGATCAGATGAAGTAGCGCCATGCGGGTATACCGGTCTATACCCACACAACAAAGAAGCCTCTTTGCGAGGGTCAAAAAAAAACACTCGGCAAAGAGGTTTTTGCCGAGTGTTTTTTTTTTGACACTTGGCAATGAGGCCTCTTTGCTAAGTGTTTTTTTTTTGCCAAGTTTTTTTTATTTGGCACTCGGCAAATCTTCTGACACTAGGCAAACAGCCAGATTCTGGTAGTGATAGGAGGCATTTAATAAGGAAAATTTATTCTAAAATTTGAATGGCAAAACATTAGGAGAAGCCCACCTCACTAGGAGAACTCTAAAATTCTAGTTGTGTATAATATTTTCAAATTGCCCCGTTTTGATCTAGATGAGACTCGAAACACCGTCGACTTAGGGACCAATGGTGATGAGTTACAAGTTTAGGGACGTAGATGACACCTGAAGCCAAATTCATGACCCAAATATTGCATTTAATGGTTGAGGGACCTACATGACATATTTTGTCAAGTTGAAGGACCAGCAATGAATTTTCCTCTATATACAGCTAGCAGCCGGCTAGGTTATTATATATCCTTGCTGTGGGCGACCATGTGAACCGGTGTCCAATGGATTAACTGCAGTAGTAGAGGTATCACAAGATGCTTTCCGGTCGGACGAGATTAAACCAAGACTCGCTCAAAAAGGTGGTAGAACATACCAATAATGCAACTTGGCAGTGGGCGCTCCTGCATGCCTCTTGTGCTTGTAAACTGGGTTACTAATGACAAATGTAGACTGGGTTTTTAGTGCGTTCGAGATGACAAGTGGAGACAGATCCTCATGGTACAGATTCCTCTTTATATGGAGCCTCGGTAGCTAGGAAGCAACGACTTCGGCAGCATCTCTACATCGGGTCTAACACAAAATTAAAGCTAGAGATGCGTTCACCGCGGCAAAGTCGTCGATGTGTTAATATTGCAATCTGCAAGTCAACAGTTTGATCGCCATCTGCATCTGTGGATGCACAACCGGTAGATGCATATTGGTGCTCTACACTAACCTGCACCTGCCTGGCTGGAAGCTTCACATGTGTGACCGCATCGAGTGTAGGACATTATTTAAGCAAGTAGAGTAAAGGGTGGCCTGTATGCTAATGAAGAAGAGAGGAGAGCAGAAAAAGGAGAATTTATCTGTGAGTTTACAGCCAACTTAGACATAAGAATTAAGAAACCTTGTGAGAGACAAATGGACCATCTATTATTAGTAAAGACCTAACTACTATATATCATTTAATCCCTATTCTGTTCGTTTAAAATTAAAGTATTGAAATTTCTAAGAATTCATTTAGTCCTCTCATTGGCTAGAAGTTACAGAATTAGGTCTCCGAACTTGTCTCTGGTGTCATTAAGATCCTAATGAGAAAACTGGATATCTGTTCTTACAAGAATGGTTCAACTCAAATAATATCAAACTGGTGGAATGTGATTTCTGTATTTTGGTTCTCATTTAAGCATATTTTGGTTCTCCACATCGGGGCATTTCTTCTTACAGTTAACGTAAATTTCCCAATTTTTTCCCATTATGAAATCACAATCCTCTTAAGTCTGTCTGTGGTTGTTCCTAGTTTGTTCCTTGGATAGCATTGTGACCTGTCGACCTCTGCACCGCCGATATAGCTTGTCCACCAGCCCAGCTACTCCCAGGGCCTTATGACCCTCCACCCCAAACCCGACGTTTGTTCGGTTTGATGTCGACTGTGGCACACATGGCTACACCCTCTTGGCAGTGGCCACAGCCTCCATGATTCCGAATCGAGTTACTAGTCCTTGTTGTGGCACCATGATGTGCCAGGTCCATGCAGTTCCAACTCTCTTTTGCAATATCTTAATGAAGGTTGCTCCTTGCCAACAACGGTCGGTTAATATCATAAATGTTGATGTATTTTTTCTAGAAATTTGATAAAAGTATAAAAAGTTTGACTTAAGACAACTCTAAAGAATCTCTTTATTGAGGAACAGGAGTATCTCAATATTTACGCTTGACATAGCAAGTCCTATCATTTGGTGTGAAGGCCTTCGCTGTCTCAAGTTGATTTTTAGCAGGGGCGGATCCAGAATTCGGGGTCAATGATGTCACCTAACGTTTTGTGCAAATTTTGACGTGATTTGCAAAAAATGATAGGACCATCTATAGATAACAATAGTACACAGATGATTTGTCTTGACGCCTCGATTTTTTTTATAGGCGGTTTTGATTAACGGCCGTCAGTAAAAATAAATCGGTGGGTCCGAATAACGAACCGTCACTAGAAATCTATTTTTACTGGCGGTTTTCTTACTCTATTTCTAGTGGCTGTTGGTAATGAAAACCGACACTAGAAATCGGTCGGTGGGGCTCTCCCCAGATTTAAATATTTTTTCTACTATTTTTAAAACCCGATTTTTGGAAAAACATTAATACTGGCAGTTTTATTAGGTGAACCGCCAGTAGAAATCGATTTGTACTGGCGGTTCACTTAAAAAACCGCCAGTACAAACCTATTTCTACTGGCGGTTCTCAAGCCACCGCCTGTGAAAACTTTTATTTTCACTGGCCTCTTCCACTGGCGGTGGGCAAAAACGCCAGTGAAAATGGGTATACCACCGTCAGTGCAGAGCTTCTATGTACTAGTGTAACTAAGTATATTGTATATTAAACAATTGACCTAATGATACTTAATTATGCACCATAAAAATTAATAATGTCTTGTATATATTAGGTCAAAATTCAAAATGTTTTACTTCCTAAGAAGTGATTACGCTTTTTGTGAGACAGAGGGGGTAGCTACCTACTAGCATGTTTGTGGTGCTGAAATGAAATACACTGGAATACTTTATTGTTATGATACCTTTAGGCTAAAGTGAAGCAACATTCTCTCATTTTAAATTGTAAGTTGTTTTGCCTTTCCTATATACATAACTTATGCCATGTACCTATGATATACATTACGTCTAGATATATAGTAAAAGTAGAATGATTTACTCCATTGAATGGAGGGATCAATTTATATGAAACTTTATAATAATCAAGATATCCAATAATTACATAACTATTGAAGCGCGTGTTTCTCGTTGGACTGATAACCCTAAAGAAAAAATACGTCAACATTGCTTCAAACTTTTATGCTGTTCATCTTAGATGTTCTGACTTCAGCCACGCAATACCAGAGCAACTCAAATGCTGTGTAATTCATTGTCTGCTGCTGTCACAAGGTCGTCAGATCAACTGATGTCACATACAACAGGGAGGGCTACATAGTTGGGCACAAAGTTATTGTTTAATTTCATGCATGTGACAGCATGGCTTATATGTTGACTCCGCTCCTAAGTTTTAGCAAACCTACTACCCTGTCGGGATCCGCTTATCCCGGCAGCTTGCAACTTTGCTCACATGGTTATCTTTGTTCATTCTTGCTTTCACTGTAACTTGCTCTGTCAGCCTATTATACATTCTTGCCAGTTTCCCATTTCTCACTGCTAGCGCCCAACCCTAGGCACCACCATCTTGCTCACCCTGCCTAACCCAACTAAACAATGTAGTCAACAGAACCACCATATACACCGACCCGATTGATCGCTAGCTACTGGGGTTCCCACCACTAACTATACCTCACGTTGAATCCTAATATATAGCCCAGCCAGTGATCCTCCCTTCTCCAGTAAAACCGAATAAAAGTCGTGCCCACCAGTGCCGCCCTTGCCATCAGCGTTCACCATTCTCCAGACTTTGTCTGCAACTATATGGATCAGGCGGACAACAACCACGCTGAGGCCTGATTCAGCCACCTCTAACCACGCTGAGGCGGCAGACAAGACCACCACGATTCTGGTGGTTGCTCCTATTGGCTGTCGAGAACCTCGGGTTTGTTCCCTTCACTGCTTTGGGTAACTTTCGATGTGTATATGCTTACCAAAAGCAACTAGCTACACACTGTGTTTGTGCTCGTGTAATTATGGTAAATTGTTTTCTTTTAATTATATTGATATGATGGCTCAATTTATCATCTTATGTCAATTAGGTTGCTTTTTGTCGGCCACAGAGTTCCTGTAATGAAAAACTAATTAGAAAAGAGAAAACCCTGTCCTGCACATCCACACTTCACAACTATCAATTTACTTTCGTTTTTTGTCAAGTTGCTTGCTTGTTGTCACTACGGGAAACAGGGTCTATGCCGCCTGCTAGTATCTTTGCCGACTGCCATATCTAGGGCAGTCGGCAAAGACTGTCTTTGCCGACTGCATAAGGCAAAACAGTTGGCAAAGAAAGGCAGTCGCCAGCCTGCTCCGAGCAGCTGGCAAAGAAAGGCAGTCGGCAAAGACAGTCTTTGCCGACTGCCAGCTTGCTCCCGGCAGTCGGCGAAGGGAAGCAGTCGGCATATCTTGCAAGGAGCGGGATGGCGTCCGTCTCCGTCTTCTTTGCCGACTGTCACGCCGTTTGGCAGTCGGCGAAGGGACTCTTTGCCGACTGCCAAACACGGCAGTCGGCAAAGTTTCAATTTTTTTTTTGAATTTTGACTTCAAACTTTTTCTGTGACCTACGTGTATTGTTTACAGGAACATGTTTTAATTTAGGGTCTTTTTACAATATTTTGCTATATTCCGTTGATTTCTTTTGTTTCCTTTAATTTTTTCGCATTATCCAAGTTTGAACTGCAAGTGCTTCAAATAATGAAAATTAGCCATTCCAAAAATGGTGTTGATGTTGGAGAGTGTACTTTGAGGCCGTGTACAGAAGCTCACCCAAAAGTTTGAAGTCCTTGTCCACGGAACAGGACTTTTTAGACGTGGTAGAGGAGCTTTTTAATTATATAAAATCCAAACGAAGTCGAAAAATCACGAAACTTGTCGAGGTGTCATGTTACCGCATGTGGAGCCTATGATAAAAATTTTATAAAGTTTGGAGTAAGTTGCGGCGTCGGATATCCAAAACCTAGACATCTCCACATGTGATCATGTGGAGATGTCTAGGTTTTGGATATCCGACGCCGCAACTTACTCCAAACTTTATAAAATTTTTATCATAGGCTCCACATGCGGTAACATGACACCTCGACAAGTTTCGTGATTTTTCGATTTCGTTTGGATTTTATATAATTAAAAAGCTCCTCTACCACGTCCAAAAAGTCCTGTTCCGTGGACAAGGACTTCAAACTTTTGGGTGAGCTTCTGTACACGGCCTCAAAGTACACTCTCCAACATCAACACCATTTTTGGAATGGCTAATTTTCATTATTTGAAGCACCTGCAGTTCAAACTTGGATAATGCGAAAAAATTAAAGGAAACAAAAGAAATCAACGGAATATAGCAAAATATTGTAAAAAGACCCCAAATTAAAACATGTTCCTGTAAACAATACACATAGGCCACAGAAAAAGTTTGAAGTCAAAATTCAAAAAAAAAATTAAAACTTTGCTGACTGCCGTGTTTGGCAGTCGGCAAAGAGTCCCTTCGCCAACTGCCGAGATATACAGTCGGCAAACCGCTTCTTTGCCGACTGCTACGGCAGTCGGCAAAGTGCCTGGACCGGATAAGCACGCAACGCCTCCAGAACCCTAGCCCGTACGTGCCCACAGCCGCGCCCCCACGCCCCTCTCCCGCGTCGCCGTCCGCCGCGCGCCGCGCTCCCCGCGCCCCCGAGCAGCTCCGCCGCCGGCCCTCGCCACCGAGCCGCGCCCCCCGCCCCCGGAGCAGCTCCACCGCAGGCCCCGGCCGCCGAGCCGCGCGCGCGCGCCGCTCCTCGCGCCGCCCGCCCCGCCCCGCCCCGCCGCGGCCCCGCACCTCCGCGGTCTGCGCCGCCGGCCCCACACCGCCGGTCCCGCGCCGCCGTCCACGCACCGCCGCGGCACCGCGGCCCCGGCCTCGTCCCCGCGCCGCCGTCCTCGCCCCTCTCCCCGCGCCCCCGAGCAGATCCGCCGCTGGCCCCTGCCTCCGAGCTGCGCCCCCCGCCCCGGAGCAGCTCCGCCGCCGGCCCCGGCCGCCGAGCCGCGCGCGCGCGCCGCTCCTCGCGCCGCCGGCCCCGCCCCGCCGCGGCCCCGAGCGTCTGCGGTCCGCGCCGCCGGCCCCCACACCGCCGTCCACGCGCCGCCGCGGCACCGCGGCCCCGGCCTCGTCCCCGCGCCGCCGTCCCCACCACGCCGGGCCCACGCCGGCGTCCCCGCCCCGCCGGGCTCCACGCCGCCGCCCCTTCTGCTCGTGTAAGGTGGAGGAGGAAAGGAGGAGGAAGGGGAAGAAGGAGGAAGGGGAAGAAGAAGGAGGAGGAAGGGGAAGAAGCAGGGAGGGGAAGAAGAAGGAGAGGAGAAGGAGGAGGAAAGGGAAGGAGGAAGGGGAAGAGAAGAGGAAGAAGGAGGAGGAGGTGGTGCCGACGCAGCGACGTCCCGTCTCGTTCTTGGTGTCGTCTTCTCCGCGTGCACGCCCCTCGTCCACCGAAGGTATGCTGATTGTTGTGAATGTCGGCCTTCGTGCCGTTTGCGAATGTCACCCTTCGTGCCGTTTTGGTTGTCGGCCTTCGCGCCGTTGAAAATGTTGGCCTTCGAACCTATGTTTTGTGCAGGTTTAATTTTGGAACCTCCCCGTGCAGCACGGGGAGGTGCTGCCAAAATTTTCAATTGATTCTAATCTATTGTCTTTTTTTGCAGGACCTGTGGGAGGGACTCGGCCACCCTCATCGGCTTCGTCGCCACTGCCCCGCTAGCCTCTCGCCATCGCCACCCGAGGTATAAATCACCTCCTTTTCTTACCCATTGTCGTACTTAGGTCGCGTAACCGAGTTAGGCGTCTCCCGTCCGAAAGGGATACGCGGTCGTTGGTATGCTGGTCAGTGCATATCTGCGATGGTATCTCTTTCGGATTGTCCACGTTTCTTGGACTGCCCGCGGATGCGTAGATGGGTTAGCTTCCATGTTCCGCCCCCGTCCGAGCTGGAGTTTCAGCAGCACCTCCCCGTTGTTCTCCGGATACACACTCTCCCCAAACCGGGACGTGTATCGGGAGAACAGCGGGGAGGTGCTGCCGAAATTCCGTCTCGGTCGGGAGCGGAGCATGGAAGCTAACCTCATCTACGCATCCTCGGGTGGGATTAGGACCTATCCTTCACCTATTAGATGGTAGGAACGCCTTGTACATGCAAATGCTGGTTTTATTACTCACATACATTGGCGTATGACAGAAGATGGCTGGCCGTGAGTGGATGTACACAGGCTGGACAGAAAAGAGGAAGAGCGCTGAATGGGTTCACGGGACCAATCAGTTCCTGCAGCAAGCATTTGGCCCGGCTGCTCATGGGTCCGATCGGACGCTGTGTCCCTGCAAAGACTGTAAGAACCAAAAAAGAAAAGTAGAGAGGGAGGTATACAAAGATCTTGTGAAGCATGGATTTGTGGAAAACTACGAGAGGTGGATCTTCCATGGTGAAGCGAAAGCGAATGTTAGAGAGGAGGAGGTTAGAGCATGCCTCGAGGAGATTGATGGAGATGCCGGGGTGGTCGACATGGTGGTAGACTATAACGAGGCACGTGGCAATGAAGGATTGGTGGAGGAGGATCCAGAGGAAACCGCAAAGGCGTTCTATGAAATGATGTCTTCGGCACAGAAGCCTCTTCATGAGAAGACAACAATGTCCCAACTGGATGCCATTGGACGTCTTCTAGGGTTGAAGTCGCAGTTGAGCCTGAGCCGAGACGGCTTCAATCTCATGTTGAAAGTGATCGGCACAATGCTTCCGAATGACCACACGCTGCCGAAGAGCACGTATGAGTCAGTGAAGCTCCTCCGTGCACTTAAGATGCCATATGAGTCGATCCATGCTTGCCGTAACGGGTGTGTCCTATTTAGGGGCATTGAACTAGTGGCAGCAACGCACTGTCCAAAGTGCAAAGCCTCTAGGTATGTGGAGGTGGACGTTATTGATGGCAAGAAGGAACAGTCTAAGATCCACGAGATGGTCGTACGGTACCTTCCACTCACACCGAGGCTCCAACGGATGTTCATGACAGAGGAGTTGGCGAAGCAGATGACATGGCACAAGGATGGCAAAAGATACAGTGACAAGATGGTACACCCAGCGGATGCTGAGGCATGGCAGTACTTTGACGAACAGTATCCTGAGAAAGGTAGGGACGCTCGGAATGTACGCGTAGCGATAGCAACAGATGGGTTCAACCCGTATGGAACACATGCGGCCCCGTACACTTGTTGGCCCGTGTTCGTGATCCCCCTCAATCTTCCCCCTGGCGTCATGTTTGAACCCAAGAACGTGTTATTGTCGCTGATAATACCTGGACACCCGAGCAACAATATGGGTGTGTTCATGCAGCCACTGTGGGATGAATTGGAGCATGCTTGGGAAAAGGGGGTACGGACGTACGACCGAGCTACAAAGAAGAACTTCACAATGCATGTATGGTATCAGTATTCAATGCATGACTTCCTGGCGTATGGCATATTTTGTGGGTGGTGTGTTCACGGGAAGTTCCCTTGCCCAGTATGCAAGGATTCTGTGATGTTCACCTGGCTGAAGAAGGGTGGCAAGTACTCTTCGTTTGACAAACATCGTCAATTCCTGCCTGAGAACCATGCATTGAGACGTGACACCCAACACTTCACGAAAGGTCTTGAAGTCACTGACCCTATTCCTCAGATTATGAGCAGTGAACAGGTCCTTGCCGAGTTAGAGGCTATCAAAATCGACAAAGACAAGGGTGCCTTTATTGGATATGGTCAGCAACACATGTGGACACATATATCGGGCTTGACTAGGCTCCCCTACTTCAAGCACCTCCTCCTTCCACACAACATCGATGTGATGCACACAGAAAAAAATATCACCGAGGCACTTTGGGGAACACTCATGGACATAAAACAGAAGTCAAAGGACAATGTTAAGGCTAGACTGGATGTGGAGGCGATCTGCGACAGACCAAAGCTAGTGATGAAGACCCCTGCGCCCGGCAAGACTTGGAGAAGGGGCTCGGCCGATTACATCCTAAAAAGGGCCGACAGGAAGGAAGTGTTTGAGTGGATGAAGACGTTATTGTTCCCTGATGGGTATGCGGCGAATCTGAGCAGGGGAGTGAACCCTAAGACTGGCAAAGTCTTGGGGATGAAGAGTCATGACTTCCACATATGGATTGAGCGACTCCTTCCTGCGATGACCCGTGGATACCTCCCCGAGCCAGTGTGGCGCGTTCTGGCAGAGTTGAGCTATTTCTTCCGCCAGCTTTGTGCCAGGGAATTATCTCGGGAAGTGATTCGTGACCTGGAGAAACTTGCACCTCTGCTGATCTGCAAGTTAGAGATGATCTTTCCACCCGGCTTCTTCCTGCCGATGCAGCATCTGATACTACACCTACCGCGTGAGGCACGGCTGGGGGGTCCTGTGCAGGCCCGTTGGTGCTATCCAATCGAGAGGTGTCAAAAGATTCTTCGAAAAAAGTGTAGGAATAAAGCCAAAATTGAGGCTTCTGTGGCGGAGGCAGCAAGAGTGGAGGAGGTGTCGAACTTCACAAAGGCGTACTATACCGAGAACCTTCCCAACATGAACCCACTCCCTCGTTACAACGAGGACGAGAATTTATCGACTCTGAGCCTTTTCAAAGGGCAACTCGGAAGGGGCAGCGCAGGTACCCCTAAGACATTGCAACCACCTGAGTTTCGCACCATCACACTCTACCTGTTGATGAACCTTGACGAAGTGGTTCCTTATCGAATGTAAGTTCTCAAAGAACTTGTTACATACGTAGTCAATATCCTCCACTCTACCTGAGTTTCACCTCTTGTTTTTTCAGGGAGTTCATTAGGCAATTCTGGAAAAGGAATACGCCTCCTACCAACCAAGAAGAAGACCATTTCCTCAAAACTGCCAGGCCCGATTTTATTGGGTGGTTGTGTACAAAGGTACAATCCAACTTACCTCGTTCCATCTTTGAGTTGCTCGTATGAGCGAGTAATGTAATGATCTACGTGGCCTCACCTTGCAGGCACGCACAGATAGAGAAATGAGTGCTGAATTGAGACAGGTTGCATGTGGCTTCAGCACTAGGGTCAATGCATTCACCGTTTATGATGTGAATGGCTATCGCTTTCGCACGAGAAGCTACGAGGAGAGTCGGCCCGGCCGAAAGACCACGTGCACAGGAGTTTGTACGCCCGGCAACGATGATCTCGACTATTATGGCATAGTCGAAGAAATATACCAGCTCGACTTCCCGGGCCCCAAAGCTCTTAAGCCAGTGGTGTTCAAATGCCAATGGTTCGATCCTCATGTCATGAGAAGAGCCGATGACATTGGGCTAGTCGAAATTCGACAGGATTCCGTCTATAGTGGAGATGATGTCTATATTGTGGCTCAGCAGGCCAGGCAAGTTTATTATCTCCCATGGACGTGCCAAAAAGACGAGAGGCTTACGGGTTGGTACCTTGTGCAATCGGTATCGCCACGCGGTAAAGCGCCTGTCCCAATCGATGATGACTACAACTTTGACCCAAAGGCGGATAGCGGAGAGTTCTATCAACCTGAGGGGCTAGAAGGGCGTTTGGAGATAGACATTCTTTCGCTGATGAGCATGAAAGCAGACAACGTCATCGATGATGACGAGGACGAGGGTGAAGTGGTGCAAGATGCTAAGGACCTAATGATGCTTGAGCGATGGAGGGCTCATCGCAACCTAAATGTTGAGGACGATAGAGGTGGTGAGGAGAGTAATGGAGATGATGAGGACTTAGGTTTCGATAATATTGATAGTGAAGACGACAGTAGTGATTGTGATGACAGTGGAGGAGGTGATGACAATGGTGATAGTGATGACCAGGACTTCGGTTTCTAGTTCATGTAATACTATATTGTTCTGATTATTATTACTTTGCAATTATGTTTCGTTCATTTGGCATCTCTTTACAAATACTTATCGATTATTTGTGCTAATTGGTTTAATGTTTGTCATTGCAGGCATAGGACAAAATGCCGGGCGGAAGTAGACGACGACAGAAGAGACCGGTGAGAAAGGTCCACTCGCTCTACCAGAGAGAGGAGGAGGAGGCGTTGGAGGAGGAGGAGGCCTTGGAGGAGGAGGAGGCGTTGGAGGAGGAGGAGACTTTGGAGGAGATGCGGGGTAGAACTCGCTCTACCAGACGCCTGTTTGCCCCGGTCGGCGGCGAGGACGGGGGCGGCGAGGACGGGGGAGGCGAGGACGGGGGCGGCGGCGGCGAGGACGGGGGCGACCAGGGCGGGAGCGAGGCGACAGCAGGGGACTCGTCTTCCACTGCTTCGAGGAGGCCCTACCAGCGTGGGATAACACGCCTCCCAAGCGCCGCGCCCACGCTAGCCTTCCGTCCGGTGATTCGACCCGACGGGCCAAGGTAAGTAACCATTCATGTTTTCACTTACTTGTTCATATGCCATGTTGAAAATTGAACTTCAAGATTAACAGTTCTTCTTAATGACTTGTGCAGCAATTGGAAGCGTGTGGATGGAAACAGAGGTGGACGCCATCCTAATGGCATTCTGGGCCTCCTGATTAAGAAGAATTTTCCTGGCCTAGTCACCATAGATGGGAGGGATAAAGTGCCCCAGCACTGGCCAGACTTCTTCAAGGTAGTGCACGGAGACGTCACCCTTGCCGACAAGATCAAGAGGGAGTTCTGGGTGAGTCTTCATTGCACCGCTTTGCCACTACTAAGCATTTGTTGGATGTCCTTGAAATAATCAACTCATAAATGATATATGTATGCAGGAGTATTTCACGTGCGACCCAGGGCACGAGAATGAGGCGTCGGTAGTGCAGGACAGGGTCTGCCAGATCAGGCTCAAGGACATGTTCTACGAGGCACACGTCCAGTGCCTCATCAGCTACCACGCCAACGTACTCAAGGAGAAGCTAGACAAGGCGGATGCGAGGAAGATGATCCAGTGGCCCGAAACTGACATGCCCAGGGAGGCCTACATGCTCGTAAGTAGGAAACAATAATTCTAATTTCATTCCAATTCATCTTCTTACTCACCTAAATGCACGTTGTAGTGCATGCAGTATCCTGCTGATTGGTGCAAAATGCACATGGACTGCTGGGAGACGATTGTGGACGGGTGGAGAACACCGGAGGCTTACGAGATGCGCAGGAAGAAATCTGGATATGCCAAGGCGAAGGCGGGGCCGTCACACCACCAAGGGTGCCGCTCTCTCGGAGAGTACATGGACACATGGGTACCCTTCACACCAATTTGTTTATTTATTCAATTGATTGAGTCATTCATTCTCATTACGTGTAATCGTCCTTGTGTTTTCCTCGCAGACCCAGTCGCATGACGGCCAGGTGATCAACGAGTTCACGGGCTATATCCTGTCTCACCAGGGCAAGGCGACAGATCCAGAGAACGTCTACGACACGGCGAGGGGGCCCGACGCCATCACCAACCAAAACGTCTACGATAGGGTGGTCCAGTACACCGAGGCGGTTCGCACGCGCCATGGTGCCGACTACGACCCGTCGACCGAGCCCCTCGATACGGACGTCCTGATGAGGACGGGAGGAGGGAAGCAGCACGGCCGGTACCTTATTGCCCACAGCGTCATCGACCCGGCCACCGTTCCCTCCCTTCGTGAGGTTCGTCGTTCGGATAGCAGTGCCGGTACCTCCTCCGATGTCCCCATACAACCTCGGCGGGCAAGCTCCACACAGATGATGGCGGCGCTTCAGGTAACTATTCGTCGTTCATTGGTTTTACATATGTTGCCGAATGTTTATGCATTGTTTAAACATCGCTTGTGTAATATTGCAGGTCCAACTGGAAGAGATGCGGGCCCAACAGGCGGCCCAACAGGCAAGAGAGGCGGCCCGAGAAGAGGCCTATCGGCAGCAGCTGGCGGCCCAACAGGAGGCCCATCGGCAGGCGATGCTAGCTTTCCAGCAGCAGTCCCAGCAACAGATGACGCAGTTTGCCTCCTCGATTTCCAGCTACTTTCAGGGCCTGGAGATCCCTAACTACAGACCCCCTCCGTTGCAAGTGATGTTCACTCCACCCCCGGTTGTTCTCCCTCCACTCCCTGATCTTTCGCCTGTAAGGACTCCGGTGAGTTACTGGCAGCCTATCTATTGTTTTCGCTTGTGCGGCCATCCCTTAGGTACTAATGAGATCGCTTATCCATACAGCTGCAGTCGGCGGCTTCGAACCCATCTCCGACAGTTGGACCTTCTCCACAGCCGCAGGTCGGACCGTCCGGGTGGTCTTCGTGGCCGACAGGGAGCTCCTCACACCACCGTGGTGGCGACTGGTCGCAGGACGAGTGAGTGGCTCGGTGCATGTTGTTGGATAATGGATGTAACTTTGTTATGTTAGACCCTTTTGCAACTTTGTTGGATGTTGGACTTGTGCGACTTGTTGGATGTTGCATTCGTGCGTGCGACTTGATGGATGTTGTGGTTATGGATTATTTGTGAATCTCTGTGATGTATATGTGGATTTCTGTGATATGTACATATATGTGTTTTGGTTGCTGCGATACGTGAGCTAAATCGGCAAAAACAGCAAAAAAAAAAAATTGCAGTTTCCAGCTTTGCCGACTGCCACGGCAGCTGGCAAAGCTGGGAACAAAAAAAGCAAAATACCCAGCTTTGCCAACTGCCACGAAGCAAGGCAGTCGGCAAAGCCTTTGCCGACTGCTGAATTGGCAGCTGGCAAAGATATACACATTTTTTTAAAAAAGGAAAAAATCTTTGCCGACTGCCAATAAAGGCAGTCGGCAAAGGTCTTCGATTAAAAAAAGGAAAAAAATATTTGCCTCGATTAAAAAAATAAAAAAAAATCTTTGCCGACTGCCACCTAGGCAGTCGGCAAAGAAAACTCTAACGGCTGTGCGCGTTTGCTTTGCCGACTGCCAGAGCGGCAGTCGGCAAAGGCTTTGCCAACTGCCTTTCATGGCAGCTGGCAAAGGTGGCCTTTGCCGCCTTGGGCTTTGCCACCTCCCCTTTGCCGACTGTCTCAAGAAATGCAGTCGGCAAAGCCTTTGCCGACTGCATTTCCTCCTTTGCCGACTGGTTTCAACAGTCGGCAAAGAGGGCGAATCCAGTAGTGTGTGAATTGTGACGGATATGGTGCACTCTAATCAATCTATACATCCTGCTTCCTGCTTTAATCTATCCTACAATAACATCATGGGAAATGAGGATTCTTCCATCAATATTTTCTTTTTACGTCTCGCAATTTCCTCGGGTGCTCATTGTCACGTTACCATGACCAGATAGAGACCTGATTCATCCACCTTTAACCCTGAGCGGCGGACAACACCAGGTGGATTTTGGTCGTCCCTCAATTCACCTATCGGCTGTCGGCAATCTCAGGTTTGTTCCATTCACCGCGTTGTGTATCTTTCGTGTGTATGTGCTTCCCAAAAGCCTCTGCACCATATTTCTGCTCGTGTATCCACAAGTCAGACTTTTGGGAAGCATATACACAAATCATGTTAAGTATTTTCCTTCTGTCGACACAGTTCCTGTAATGAATACTAAAAAAGAACCAAACCTTGCCCTGCAAAACCACACTTCACAGCTATCAATTAATTTTCTTATTTGGTTAAGTTGCTTGTTTGTTGTGAATTGTGACCACTAAGGCGGACGCTCATCAATCTATCCATTCCTGCTTCCTGCTGTAACCTATCCAATAAGATTATAGGAAAAGAGGATTCTTCTATCTATAATTTCTTACTTCTCACACTTTCCTCACGTGCCTCATTGTCGTGTTACCACGGTCAGACTAGAAGGCTCCGGTCAGTTAAATAAGTTTCTCTCCGTATAAGTTTCCATCAGATGATATTTTGGTTGCGTATGAAGAGGACACTAGAGAAAATACCAAACATGCATGTTGTACTACTCTAGAAATCTTTTCGTAGGCAGTAGTTTTGGATTTATTGAGTCAAAAGGTCTTCGTTAACACAGACCTATGATGTTGGTTGCTTTGCTCACCTCAGTTATATCCATTAACGCAGGCGGACATCTTAAGGTGTCTATCTCCATTAATTAAAATAAAAAACTGAAAAAACCAGACTAGTCCAAGATCTTGGCCGCTAGCAGCACCACCACACTGCCGTGCCATCGGCGTCGTCAGTCTGCACCTCCCCACCAATGCCACGTTTGCCGCCGGGCTCCTCCCTGCTGGATCTTCCGTCGGCGTGCTCCTCCCCTATGGATCCTCTGCCAGCATGCTGCTTCCCGCCGGATCTGCCACGGGCGCACACGATCCCCACTGACTCCGAGATCAGAGGGAGCGCAGGCAAAGAGAGGAAGAGAGAGAGAGCAGCATGAGAGAGAAGTGTGCGGTGCCTGAGAGCAGTGTGCACTGTGAGAAGAGAGAGATCGGTGATAGCTCGGGTTCCATATCGTATATATAGTCAAGACAGTTAAGTGGGCTACAATGGTTCTTAAGTTGGATACTGAATTGACACAATTTTTTAAGGCGGGCTTTATAGATGCCCGCCTCTAAAAAATAGATTTTCAAGACAGTCGTCTCAAAAATAGCCTATTTCTAGAGGCGGTTGTCTTAAGACGTCCACCTCCATAATTATTATCAATGCAGGAATCTCATGACTGTCTTCATAAACAAAAACTACTACCTCAATAAATCGATTTTTACAAAGCGGTTATTTTTTGTGTCTCTGTAAATAAAACGACCGCCTCCATTAATCGTCGGATATTTTACGTGGCGATTGGATATTGCAAATGTTTCGGTTGATGTGATTTCATATTGTCTGAACTCCACAATGGTCGGTTGATGTACACTAATGTTGTTGAGCTATAAAAGGGTTGCCCGAGTGAACTGAGCCATGTTGCCTCAGCAACGCCATTGGCCATGGCATGATATTCGGTCTTAGCACTAGGGATACCATGTGCTGCCACTTAGAGGACCATGAGGCTACGCTGTCGCCAAGTAAAGCACCACTGCCTGATGTACGTAGATAGTGGGCAACCTACCCAATCAGCATCGATTTGAACAACCAAATGCTCTAGAAAGATTTTCTATAGAAGACTGATCGAGCACTACCACGGAAATTCTTGTCGGCCAAAAAACCCTAGGGAATGACCCAAAAGCTGTCTGGAACGAGTTTATCGTGAAGATAACGAAGAATTCACTTCACTAGTGAGAGATGAAGTGCCCTTGTATTAGACAAACCTGCTAGACAGTGTAAGCAATATCAGGTCGAGAGAAAATCAAGTACAGCATCATCAACTCGTCCACCATCAGCAGACAACTTTGGATGTGTGTCAACCGGAATAGTGCATGGCTTGCATTCGGACAAAGTGGCTCGCTTAAGAATCTCAAGAATATAGTGATGCTAAGGAAGAAGGATTGCTCGGTGTTGCTTAGCCACTGATAGTCTGAGAAAATGATGAAGAGGCCCAAGGTCATGCTGAGGTGTAGTGATTGGTTCGACCATGGAGAACATCAGACAAGGCTGTAAGCACAATGTCATCGACATAGATAGGGCTGAACGAAAAGCTCGTAGCTTGGTAACTCGCTCGACTCGACTCGTTAGTGGCTCGGCTCGGCTCGTTTATATTTTTCAATGAGGTGAGCCAGCATTTTAGCTCGTATAGTTAACGAGCTAGCTCACGCACTGGCTCGAGCCAATCTTGCATTTAGTTTGAGAATACACAAGAAAATAGAATCGGGCTATGACACGTGGGACCCGCATGTGATCGTCTCTTTTATATTTTTCTCCTGTTCTTGTCGACCTCACCCCCGCTCGCCGGGCTCCAAGCTCGAGCCATGGTGCCCGAGCAAGCGAGCTCAGGCCGCTACCCCTACGACGTCCTCAGCACCTCACCAGCGAGCTCAAGTCACCATCCTCACACGGGCCCCACACTAGTGTGCTCGGGCCACCAACCCTCACGGTTGCCCTTAGCCCCATGCAAGCAAGCCGCCCTTAGCCCCCACGCCCCTCTTTCTTCCTGATTTGCCTGTACCCAACGACGCTCATCCCACATGGGATGACTATGTACATCATTGTTATGGGGACGGAGTCATCCCACTTGGGATGACTATGTACATATATGTTCCTTGGTGGGACGTAGGAACGACTTTGCGAGACCAGCATTTTCTGATTGCATCACCCCCTTGCTGAGGTCCCACACAACAAGATGCAAATTGACTTCACCGAGCCTTCTTCCCTGAACACAACGATCAAGATGTACACACTACATCAAACAGAGTGTAGGGTTTGCATCTCAATAGCCATCCTCTAAGTATGTTTCCACCCACGAGACAAGACTGAGTTTCAGAGTTTTGTGCGAGGTACACCACAGAGGAGGGAAGATCGGAGAAGATTCCAAGCAAAATGGGCACCACAGGCGGTCCAGTCATCAGCGTGGAGCAGTGGGTGTTGGTGAGCGCGGTGCTTCTGCTCGCGAAGTTCGTTGTGGGCACCGCTGGGCCCCGGTTCTTCTCCACACGGCAGATCATACGTCCCATGGCTCAGCTGTTGCATATGCTCAACCACTACTCTGTGACCTACACCCTTGGGCTCATGAAGCCTTCCTCCGATGAAATACACCAAACGGGAGCTAAGGTGGAAGATTTCTTCCAGGTGTGGGCTGTTCTCATCGTCACCATGCAGGACAGCCGTACAAGCCTGTGAAGATGACGTTGGTTGATCTCCTGTCCTCGATCTGGGCGGCCAACCAACTACGGGTGCACACAGAGATGCGACTCAAGGTGCCCATCTGGCTCATTTGGTCCATTCATGCTTCACGGGTCATCTGGTTCTATGTCTCTTCCAAGCAGGCGGCTGAGGCCAGTCTGGACAACATCAAGCTTGTCAGCGATTACATGATGACATTGGAGCACACCGATGATAAAGCGTGCCCAAAGACCATGCACGGGTACAAGTATATTGTCATTGGAGAAGAAGAACAGAGGCTGATGAGCGTTACACTGCCTGACTTCAGGCTTAAGGTGGACTCGACGAGAAAGGAACTGCTCACCTTGGATAAGGTATGGGAGAAAGCTCAAAACAGCAGCGACAGGCTGCTGAGCAAGGATTACGACAGCGACAGTCGATTCAAGGACGTGTGCCTCTCCTTCGCTCTGTACAAGCTGATCCGACGCCGGTTCTACGACTTCCCCATCGGCGAGGCAGCCCATCCTGCTACTGCAAGTCGCCTGGTTGATGAAGCCATCTTGGACGAAGGGGAGAACGGCTGCTACGAGCGGGCGCTCCGCATCACTGAGGTAGAGCTGTCCTTCCTCCATGACTCACTCTACAGCAAGCACGCAGCGGTGTTCTCTGGCGGATTCCCATGGGTGAGGCTAGCTCTGTCTCTGCTCATGACAGCTGCAGTACTCCACCTGGTCCATGCTGTTCGCAACATACCTACAACTGGTATTGTTGTCAGCGGCAATGAAAACAAGACAGTGGTCATTGCTCACGGAGTGGCCATCACACTAGTTGTCGCCGCTATAGTCGTCGTCAGGGAGCTCGCTGAGGTCGGCGTCTATGTGATATCGCAGTGGTCCAAGGTCCTGATCATCTGCCGCTACATCAGGCTGAAAGAAGGGAGCTGGCAGCGCTTCGTGACAGAGAAGGTGGCGAGGATCATGTTCTTCTGCGTCGGCAGAGGACGATGGAATCAACAAATTCGCCAGTGCAACCTACTAATGCCGGCATCAAGGAACAGATGGCAGCCCGTCATGCTCAGGAAGGTCGAGCTTCGGACAGAGGTAAAGAAGGCGGTGTTCCAGTCCCTCAAGGCATTGATCAGGGATATTCCATCTGCTCAAGTCAACCGTTCGTCTCAAGGTCGCTCAAAAGAAGAGATGAACAAACTGCTGGCCTCTTACTTCGGAAATGCGTTCGCCATTGTCAACGAGCGCACCTCTTCACGGTCTCCACCCCTCATCAACGAGCCCGCCGGCGATCTTGGTGGTAAGGGAGAGACCTACAAGATTCTGATCTGGCATATGGCCACAAGCTTCTGCCAGTTCAAGGCCATCCAAAGTATGGAAAAGAAGAAACAAGCAAGGATGGATCTGTACACTCTCCCAAAGGCGTCCGGTGGCGACCTGTCGGCTATGTGGCAGCACTACATGACTGCAGTGAGCCTGTCAAATTACTGCGTCTATCTCAGAAATGGTATTCAGTGAAGTGCGAAAAGAGCTCAGCCGTCAATTGGCAAACTGCTACACGATGCGACAGATTCACAAGGGTTCAATGCTAGCGGCTGCCAAGGAGAAGGAGCAAAGCAAGTCAGCCCCCGGCAGGGGTGCAGAGCCGTCGGAGGATAAGGAGCAAAGCAAGTCGATCCTCTGCATGGGTGCGGAGCTGTCGGAGAGTTTAACGTCCAAGTATGTTGACATGGACAATCTCTGGGAGAGATTGGCCAAGTTCTGGACGGGGTACCTGCTGTACTTGTCGGCTTCGACGAGGGCGGCCAAGCATCAGATGCACCTGCAAGGGCGGGGCGAGTTCACCACCCACTTGTGGGTCATGCTCTCACATTCTGGCTTCCTGGGCGCAACCAACCATGGAGAGCAGATGCTGGACCCGGTGGATCGGAATGATGCCTGATAAGTCTGCGGTTACATCTGGAGATCAAGTTTGGATACTTCTGCTCTTTTGGCTATATCTGAACTCCATTTCTGTCTCTGTTCGTCCAATAATCAAAAGCTTCGTGTCACTTCGCTAGTGTATTTGTTTATCTTTTGTATTCTTTTCATTTCCCTGAATACAAATGTAATCGAGATTTTCACATTATTAATGGACATGATACTCAGAACAAATTTGCCACTTAACTCATAGCCGACCTAATGCACTATTTTACTTGTTCGTACCCTAGACTTGGGTCACAATTTTACTATGTATCACATGCGCTGTAGTGCAGCTGGCAATACAACTGGTAGAACTAGGTGACGGACCGAGCAGGCGACCAGAGGACGGCGAATGAGAGCCCATTCAAATTTCTCGAGCGATAAACAGGCCTGTATATGTTCCAACAATCTCCAAGGTGCTCGAAAGCCCAAAATCACAAAACAAAGTCATACAAGCCAACTAATGACCGGTTGACAACTAAACGGCACCCAACAACAGACAACTAAACAGCCTGGCTCAGGGGCTCGGCCGGGGTCCATGAATTCCAGGACAAAGAGGGGCTCCGGCCAAGCCATTCCCACGGAGGCCATCCTAATCTTGGCTTAGGGTCAACTACTGTCCTAAGACTTGACCAAAGACCAACTCTGAAATCTTTCAGCGCTTAGAGCCTGACAGGTGTAAGAGAAACACTCTGCCATGCTGCGTTGTCGGCCACTCCTTCGGCAGGGTCGCGCCCGGGGCATGAAACATCAAGACAAAGGACTTCCCCAAGACAACGGAGCGGATGGTTCTGGGCCTACTCGTCAGCCCCTTTAGGAAGGGGCTGGGTGGGGAGATCCTTGCGTATCAAGGAAGCCGGAGAAGGATTACCAAGCTCCAGACACTAGAGTACCACCAGGCTATCCCCTACCACTCTCTATATATAGGTTGTCTTTGGGAGGCCGGCTCCGACTCCTCTTTTTTGCACTGAAAAAGTGCTTAGAACAGTTCCTCCATCAAGATTATTGTTTTGGTAGGGCTCCTCCGGAGGAGCCAGAGCCAGAGCTGGCAAGGAGCCTGCCAAACAGGCCCATATATTCCTCCATTGTAAGAACCCTGTTTGAGGATTCTTAACACATAAAACACCAATACTATACGTAGGGCTCAGAAGCCTGTACCTGGATAATCCGCTCGTATTCCAAGTGTTTTGAGTGATTAAGCAACTGCAGGAACACAAATCGTCCTTAATGAACAACTAGACACTTGCTGTGGTTACAAACAGACGACAACTAGCATGCATCATTAGACTAAATCGTCATGTTGTTCGTCAATCACCAAACTCACTTAATGGCCCATGCAGGGTGCCATTTTCCATACACCAAGGATATTTGACAACCAGGTCGGTGATGTTGACCTCTAGGAAGTTATCTTCTGCTAGGTTTATCACGACGATGAAAGTAGAGTGGTCCTTCTCACACTCAATTTTAGGGACAAAAATGCCAACTATATGAGTGCCTAGGAATACAATCACACACATATAGAAACAAATTATAAAAGAAGAATACCAAACACAGTGCTTTATTACATCATGAGTATCAATCCATTACATAAATAAATGGTGTCTCCTTAGCCACAGGTCTAGTAATCCTCAGGAAACTCAGCATAACCATCATAATCTATTACCCATCTAGGATTTTTATACGAGCAAGGGAAATAAACAAGCATAGGTATATCTCATACTCAACAAGAATGACATTGCATTCATGATGCTCAAAAGGTATATATGGTTTAACTATACATTTAGCTTTTAATAATAAGTCAATAGTTCTAAGAAATTGAGTAGCAACAAATTATCATAATCCCAAGTAAACACCTGATCAAGTGAACATGATTAATGAATAGCAAAACCATAACATTAATAGTTATCATCTCTATTCCATGAGACGTCCAAGGCCACTTGGAACCGTGAGCACGGCTTTTATAGTAGTTTTACACTCTGTAGAGGTTGTACACTTTCACCATGAGTCATGCAACCCAAATGACCAGGTTAATTACTCCCATAACACATCCATGCTGAGCAGGCAGGGTGCACTATGAAGTCTTTCAAAGGTTTGTCTAATAAGTTAGTAGCCATTAAGTTTGCAATCGGCAAGCTGATGTAGAGCTCCTCTTGCCGATGGCACATTCCATGTAGTCTATACACATAAGGACAAAGGGCGCACTATACCCAAATAGACGAGCCCCTCTTGCGCCTTTTAGTAACTACAAGAAGCTAGAAAAGGTCCTTCTACTAAACTAAAGGTAGATCCATGTAGCTTTCATGATTGTACTATTAGTTCTGGATTTCACTTACAGATATGTCCTTAAAAAGAGTAATCTAAAGCATCATCAAACTATGCTCTAGGCCCCGTGTTCCATGTTGCTAATACAATGCATCTTTTAGTGGTTCTTGCATATTCCATTAGCCGCCTTACAATATCGTGGTTCTCATTAAAGCACTAGCATCATACTACCCAATGCATAACCCATATGTGTCAAGGTCAGAGATATCTAATAACTTGGAGAAATTCCTATGGTTATCAAGGTAGACACGAGCAGTATGAATTAAATGATTAAAAGTGAATAGCTAACAAACAATTATTCCATGCTATACTTACTTTGCTCAACAAAATCTTGACGGTCCTGGTCGTCAAAGTATTGATCTTGATCACCGAGAAATTGCTCACCGTCTATTCAATTGATCACATAGCAACATACAAGCACCATAGACCAATTATGCACACTAAACAACAGAGAAATAGTTAGAACATTACACCAACATTGGGAAAACATGTTGAAAAGTTATGATCACAAAGATGTGAAGATCATTGAAATCGGTGCTAAAACATGCAAGTTACGATGGTTTTAAGCTGTGGAAGGCAAAATTGCAAATACTAGGAACTAAATTACTCTTTTGAAATAGAAAAAAGTGTTTTCCAGAAGACGTCTTAGGACTGCGGGTTTTATTCTAGAAAATTTCAGGGTCCCTTTAGCAAGTTTACCAGCCAGGATTAAAAGAAGTGAGATGGAAGAGCTCGACCGGGAAGAGAAGAAGGCTGGCATGGTGGTTCGCCATTGCCTAAGACGAGGGAGCTCACCAACAAAAATGAAACAGGGCCTACGTGCCACAGATCCAAATGGGAAAGGCACCGGCGTTTGGGGGATAACTTACCAAGTACGTTCATGACTTTGTTGAGGGCACAGAGACGGTGTGGGGCTCGGAAAACTGGGTGATGACATCCTGCAAAGTCTATCATCGATATGTGAGCTAATGGAAACAAAAAAAAGAGAGGGCTAGGCCGGTTCGCAGACTCAGCACCAAGCTCAGCAAAGATTCTCCTCAGCAGAAAAACAACGCCAATGGCGGCGGCTTCGTCTGCTCGACGCTGAGATCCAAAGCAGGCGCAGGGCTATCTAGGGCCAGAGGTGGCATACGTAGATAGTAAAAGATCGATGAAGTTGAGGGTCGTCAGACTTTAGAGGGTGGTACAAGACGGTAGGATCCGTCCTAGCCGTATGAGGCTATCTGCACCGGGTCTTGGATCCCTTCCGCTATCTGCACCTTCAGTTGTGTTTACGTAAAAATGACCTGCAGCGGTGTCCTGTATATCTTCCGCTGCCTAGCTTCCTACGCTAAATGTAGCGCGATGGCGGAGGCACGCTAAAGCTGGCAGGCCCACCACGTAGCAGCAGGAGGCGCGCGCAGGGAGGGTGCAGTGGCAGGCTCCACTGTTTTAATCTTCTAAAAAATGTTATAACTCACAAACAAAAAAACCAAATTAAATTCTGATTACACAATATTAAATTCGTTTCAATAAATCCTTCAAAATAAGATCTCACATGGATATATTTAGATAAAATTTATTTACAGACATGTGGGCCCTACTGTGGATAGAGGATGATAAAGAGTATGGATGGGTGCGGGATAAAGTGGTATAAAGGAGAGAATCTCGATGACCAGGACGGAATATTCTTTTTAGAGAATGAATTTAGAGGATGATAAGTGCAGATAGCCTGACCCATATCTGGCTCGAGCACGGTCGCAGCCTTGCAGGATAGGGAAACAATAGAGCTGTTGCTTGGGTCACGCATGGCAGCGTAGCAGAGAGGGAAGGAAAGGGGCACTCGGTTGCAGTCAGCAGCAGGCCCAAAGGCCGAGTGGGGATGTGAGCAGTCTCGGCGGGCTGCAGGGTAGCACTATATATGCAGCAAAGTGAGCCCGTGCCCAGGAGAGCTGGCTAACTGGCAGAGAGAAGAAGGCCAGCAAGCTAGAATCCAAGGAGGGAGAGACTGTGTGTTTTATCTTTTTTTTTTAAACTGAATTTTCAAAGCTAATTTCAGGAATAGTTCTGAACATGTTTCAAAATTAATCAAAAACCAAACGCTACAATAAAGATGATGCACCATCATGTATGCAGCAGCATGTTTCTAACCTCCTCAACACATCGGATGCCTTGCCTCGCACTTGTGACTCGCTCTAGCAACCATGCCGCTGCTGCTTTTATCCATTGTTGCACTAGTACAGAGCTGGGCTTTTGTCCCGGTTGGGAAACCCCTTTGCTCCCGGTTTATCAACCGGGACAACTGCACGGGACTAAAGACCAACCTTTAGTCCCGGTTGGCAACCGGGACTAAAGGTCCCCTGACACAACACCACGTGCCAGTAGCCGTTAGCCAGGGGCCTTTAGTCCCGGTTGGTGGCTAGAACCGGGACTAAAGACCCCTTCAGTCCCGAACACAAAAAATACCGGGACTAAAGTCCAATCCCGATGTTGGACGAAAGGTCTGTTCTCTACTAGTGTTGGCCCCCTCCTTTCCCCTTCCGGCATCTCGCCCAGAGGCCGACGAGAGTGGGATCCATTTTTCTAATAAGTCTTCTATTAGATTAAGTCCTTAGGGTTCGAGTCTCTGCATGCAAGTTTCTAGGTATTGGAGATATATCTCTTCCTCCTGCTCCTCTTCGGCAAAAGCAATGTGACAGGGTGAAATCGTTTTCTCCATGGCGGATCTATTGAGGATGATTGAGATGTCTATGGCATCAGCATCTTCATTGACATGAGACATAGAAGTAGAGACTTATTTCAGATGGTGACATCAATGTGGAGATGATATCGCAGTCGTGAAATAATTTTCTCTGGTCTATTCTTCGTTTTGTTGTGGTTGGATTTGGCCACGATTAAGGACAAGTGAGAACAAGTTTCAGATCAGCCCTCAATCCTTGGGCGTAGTTTCAGATCAGTCCTCAATCCTTGGTCGTAGAAAGAAGAAAAAGGAAGATACCGGAAAGAAGAAGCTTCTCAACTCCATCTACATGAATGGTGGCCATTGTTTGTTGGGCATCTGTTTTTAGGCCATTTGCCGAGTGTTTGCCTATGCATTTATGCAAAGCGTCATACAAGTTTGGATTTGAGATCTCGAGCTATTCACACCATTGGTACAATTTAGATGATATTTGTGTAAGCTGGAGTGCTTGTAACATGTTGATGTACCCAGCTATTATCTAATATAATTCTTCTTTCGCCGCAAAAAAGTAGCATGTATCTAGCATAATAGTTGATTTTATTTTAATGAAAATTTTTTAACGTCCTATGTTCCAATGTTTACACATAAACATAATTAAATCCAATTAAGCTATTTTAAAGAGATGCAAATTTCCTGGTGTTACAAATCTACCTCCCTTATAATGAATCTCATCCTCGAGATTCGGACGTCAATGACTCAAAGAGATGTTGGTATTCCAATCCTAAATCCTCCTCCTCTCTCTCTCTCTCTCTCTCTCCCATGTAACCTCAGCCTCTAAATAGTGATTCTATTGTACCTTGCACATCCTTATGACCCGGCTTCTAGTGAACTTGTCTATTATCTCTAAAATCTTGATCGGATACTCCTTATAGGTGTCATTCTCTTTCACATTAAGCTCCTCTAAAGGTATTTGCTCCTCAGGCACAAACAAACACATTTTGAGTTGAGACACGTGGAAAACATCATTAACTCCTGACAAGCTTTTTGGAAGTTCCAATTGATAAACTACTTCACCTATTCTCTCAAGAACTTTAAATAGACCAACATACCTTGGTGCTAACTTTCCCTTCACAACGAACATCTTTATACCTTTCATCGATGAAACTTTAAGATACACATAGTCTCCAACTTGAAGGACCAACTCTCTTCTAGTATCAGCATAGCTCTTCCGCCAAAATTGTGCCACTTTTAGATTATTTTTTATTATCCACACTTGTTCCTCTGCATCTCAAAGAATATCATGTCCAAACACTTGACTTCCACTCATTTGGTTCTAAAACAAAGGTGTCATGTACTTACATTCATACAACGCTTTAAATGGTGCCATCTTGACCCTTCTGGTGACTATTGTTGGATGAGAACTCTACATATGACAAACTCTTGTCTCAACTAGTGCCATATTGCAAAGCACAATCTCTCAACATTTAAGGCGTGGCTAGCCGGGCCCCCGCGCCGTCGTGGCTAGCCGGGCGGCCGAGCCGGTGGCTGGCCAGGCCGCCGCGCTGCAGGGGAGGAGAGAGGGTCGGAGGGGGAGGAGAGAGTAGGGTGGGGTGGCGGCTGGGAGGGAGGAGGGAGAGAGAGTGAGGGCGGGAGGTGGCTGGGAGGGAGGGAGTGAGTGAGAGTTAGGGTTTGTGCTTGTGGTTTATATAGAAGGAATCGTTACCGGGCCTAGATGGGCTGTCTGGACCTTATATTTACCTAGGCGGGCGTTATAAAGTAACCGCCTCGGTTAATATATTAACCAAGGCGGTTGCGTTATGAAAACTGCCTCGGTTAATAAATATTAACCGAGGCGGTTGTGTTAGGTTTGACTGCCTCGATAAATAGATTTTGCGAGGCGGTTTTTTCTAACCGCCTCGGTTAATAAAAAATAACCGCCTCGGTTAATGCCAGGCATTAGCCGAGGCGGTTATCCTTCCTGCCCGCCTCAGAAAAAAAAATCCAAACGCCTCGCAAAAGATTTTATGTAGTAGTGACATGTCTTCCAATATCTGATTACTCCTCATAGTCTGATCATCTGTCTGAAGATGATAGGATGAGCTAAAATTCAACTTAGTTCCCAATGACTCATGTATCCTCTGCCAAAAGTGTGATGTCAATTGAGTACCTCTATCTGACACAATCTTCTTAAGAACTCCATGCAAGCACATAACTCAGCCAGTTGTGTTCCTGTATAAGTGCTTTTGGTTGGTACGAAGTGATCAACTTTGGTTAACTGATCTACAATTACCCATATGCAATCATAACCTCTCTGAGTGTATGGCAAACCGACTATAAAAGTCCATACCAACTCCTTCCCAATTCCATTCGAGTGTCTTCATTAGTCGTAGCAAACCTGCAGGCTTTTGATGCTCAACTTTTACCCTTTGACAAGTATCACACAAAGATACATATTCTGTGGCATCTCTCTTTAATTCATACCACCAATACTTCTCTTTAAGATCCAAATACATCTAAGTACTCCCAGTATGATGTATAGAATTTTCTGATTCAGGAGCTTCACCCAAAATTGCATCTCTAATAGCCTTGATCTCTGGCACGCATAACTGCTTCCCAAACCACAAAGTACCATTGTCGTCAAGGTCGAAGCCCGGTGCCTTACTAATCACTACATTCTCTGCTATCTCCTTTAATTTCTCATCCTCAAGCCGGCCTCTGTGTATCTCTTGCTCCAAGGTAGGCTCTACCACCAATTCCATTGCATTAGTAACAAAACCTAAGTTGAGATGCACAAATTGAGCACACAACTCTATGGGCATAGGTGCCACCAGAACCTCAATGGCATAGCTCTTCCTGCTAAGTGCGTCGGCCACTACGTTGGTCATTCTCGGACCATAATGCATTTCCAAGCCCTAGTCCTTAATCAATTCCAACCATCTACGATGCCTGAAGTTTGGATCAAACTGAGTAAAGATTTACTTCAAACTCTAATGGCCCGTGTAAATCGCTCTAAAATTCAATCAGATAGTGCTCCATATGTTCAAAGCATGAACCACAACTGCTAGATCCAGGTCGTGTGTAAGCTAATTCATCTCTTGCTTCCTCACCTGCCTTAATGCATACGCTACAACTCTTCCCTCTTGCATAAGAACACAATCTTGACCTTGGCGAGATGCATCATAGTAGATAGAAATTTTTTTGGTCAGGTCCGGCAATATCAACACTATAGTTAACCCCTTCTTCAACTCATCAAAGCTTGCCTAACAAATTTATGACCACACAAACTTAGAGTTCTTCTCTAGCAATGTAGCCATAGGTTTGCAAGCTTGGAAAACCCATCAAAGAACCTCCTACAGTAACAAGCTAAACTAAGAAAGCTACAGATCTCACTAACATCAATCAGCGGTTTCCAACTTGGTACATCTTCTACCTTTCTTGGACAACTAAGGTTCCACCACTATAAACAACATGACCTATAAAAGACACTTCCTTCAACCAAAACTCACAGTTACTTTGCTTAACATTCAACTTGTGTTCTCTGAGCTTCTGCAAGACTAACCTTAGGTATTTAGTGCATTCTTCCTCATTCTTTTATTGACCGAAGTTAGTAGGGGAAACCCAAACCTATTTTTTATAAATTTGTTTATTTCAGACCTGTTTAAATTCGCTCCCACGGGAGTCAAACCCAAGTCTGCTGGATGCTACTCAAATTCTCTAACCACTAGGCTAGAGGCCCTTTTGTTTTCTTCCTCATTCTTGGAGTAAATTAGAATATCATCAATGAATGCTAGAACGAACTTGTCCAAAAACTCCATATACACTTTATTCATCAAGTACATAATGTATGCAGGTCCATTAGTCAAACAAAAGGACACATTGTGTCCTCATAAATACCATACCTTGTAGAAATGTTGTCTTAGGTATATGAAAGGTACTCAATCGATAGCAGGGCGTGAGCAGCCTAAATTTCAAACTAAAAAATCACTTGAGCAAAGTAGTTAGTATAACAAATGGTGTAATGCAAGTTTTGCCTAGCTCTAGTGAGGGTTGTAAGCCACATATCTAACAATTCTACTGTTCTATGATCTCTATGCAAACAAGAACTAAGTCACTACTCTGAGCTCTCAAAAACTAACTAAAGAGCCACACTAACTACCTACACAAGCAAGAAGCTAGCTCTCAAATACTAACTACACTAAAGAGCTAGCACAACTAGAATTGTAAATGCAAGTGTAGAGAGGATTGTATCGATGAATAGTGAAGCCAATCAACTGGCAAGTGATGAAGATAATCACTATGGATACAAAGAAATCCAAGGGAGAAGGAGACACACACCATTTATTGCGCGGTCCACTTGCTTACCAGCAAGCTGTGTCCTCGTTTTGACAATGCACTCTCTTGGAGGATCACGCACTAACTGGCATCACACGCCAAACTCACATAAGGTGCTGCACATCCAACACAAGAAGAGGGTATCCAAGTCACGAGCAATCCACTAGAGTACCTTTTGTGATCTCCCATATTGACAATGTCAAGAACCCCTCAAAATCAACATTGGTGTGGCCTCGAACAATCACCAAATTGAGCTCAACACCATCAAGCTTCTTCCAGCCGTCTAGGAGTTGGTAAACTCCAAGAATAATAAGAAAACCACAGCTAGAACGATCCCCAAGTGCCTCTAGATGCAATCACTCAAGAAAATGCAATTCGAATCTCTCACACCTCTATTGGAATGGACAATCAAGCATGGGAATGAGTGGGAGGGTGTTTGCTCAACTCAAAGGATACTATCACATGTCGGAATGGCCAAGAGAGCCTCCCCAATTAGACCAAACGCCTATTCATAGCCCCATCAACAAATTGAGTCATTGTACACTCAAAGGGGTACCGCATGGAGGCTCTGGACGCTCAATTGTGAGCTCCGGACAATCGTCTCTATCCGAATCTCAATAGGCAGCAAACCCCAAGTTGCCATGTGTCGAGAGCTATTTGAAATTAGCCGGTGTCCGAACGCGTTATCCTTACAATCACCAGCATTCAGATTACACTGCCTCTCTCGCTACCTCACTATGATATCGAAGCAGATGAGGAGCAAAAGCTCCCGAGCGTACTGCTCGCCACCATCTGGACAATCCCCTATGTCTGTCTCTCACAGGCCACATAGGCTCTAGACTCGTGCTGTTAGTCCGGACCAGCTACCTAGCAGCGTCTGGAGCACACTCAGAAACCATGCGAGGTTAGGGCTAGTTCCAAATGCGGACCAATGGTTCAGACCCTCCGAGGGTCAGCGTCTGAAGCCTGTTTTTCTTCCCTCTTCACCCTTGCTCTCTTGTGCCAACACATAAGTGTTTCACTCACTTGTGCTCATGTGTTAGCATTTTTCAAAGTATTTTGAAGGGTTTGTTAGTAGACTCTAGATCCTAATGGAAATGCAATAGTCACATGGCCTAGAGACACTGAATAAATGCTTTAACCGTGATTGTCTCCCCTTGATAATAAGGCTATCTATCCTAATTGTCAACACACATTCTATAGTGCCTTGATACCAAAACAAAGAGCTCATATGGTCTTATACCTTTGCCTTGAGCCTCTTTTGTTTTTCTCTTTTTCCAAAATGGAGCACTTGATCACCATCAATTAGGCCATCACCTTGCCATCTAGCTCCATCACTTGGACTTGAACCGCCATAGCTTATCTACAAACATAGCACAAGGTTTGGTCCAATAGGTTTCATCAACTAGACAAAACCAATCTAGGGCTTTTAGTATATCAGAAGCACGAATCATTAATTGATGATAAAAATAACAAAGATCAATCTTAGAAAACACACAGCAACCTCTCAACTGATCAAACAAGTCATCAATTCTAGGCAACTGGTATTGATAGTAACCTCATTAAGAGACCGAAAATCAACACATCCTCTAACGGTCTAACCACCAACCTTCTTATCAACAAAAAAACTTGTGCCCTCACAACAGAGAACTAGGTAGAATGAAACCTTTATCCAACATCTCCTTAATTTGTTTATTAAGTTCTTCTCATTCTTTCACCCCCATTCTATATGCTCGTGTAGCTATAGGTGCGTTTCCAGGTAAAACCTCAATAATAAATTCAATGTTGCGATCGGGTGTCATACTGGCTAATCATCGGGGAACACATTTGGCAAGTCCACAACTAGGTCCTCCTTGTGGGCACCATCACTAAGTTGATACATCATAATTGTCCGTTCTTGCACTGCAACCTCAACACTGATTCTATCCCCTTTAGTGCTGTCACTGATACTACTTTCTCTTGACACTGAATCACTATCTGATGTTGCTTCATCTAGTTCATAACCAGAATAATATGAATACCAGCCGTTCTCAACAAAATCAAACTCACTTTGAAGTCTACCTCTTAAAGAAAGACTAGCCGACGAGCACAAATAAGAAGCTTGCATGCCCCTCCCTCTGTAAGATTTTTCATGGCACATAAAGGTCTGCTATGCATTCTAAGAAAATCTTGTGAGATGAAGGAAAATGAAGCAACAGAATCAAGGAGACAAGTAGTAGAGATGGAGTTGACACAAAATGTACCCAACAAAACTTTTGTTGCCTCCTGCGCTTTGTTAGATTGTTTATTTAGTATTGAATAGGATAAGAAGGGCTTGATCAACCCAAGTATTCCCACATGTAGCTTTGAAAAGGACACATGGTCGCTGGCTTTTGATTGCTATTCTTCCTCTAGGGGATTTGCTGGTTTAGCTTCTCAAGGCAGTTATAAGACATGTGTCCTTTTCTTTGCACAATGGAAACACTTGTTAGGTGTATTGGGCGCAATAGTATTCATATGAGTAGCACTTGGGTTCCCTTGGTGTGGTGTCTGCTGACCACCCCACTGCTGGTTCTAATGCTGCTCGAACTATTTGCGCTGCAAGTAAGAACCACAGTCCCACTGATTAGATCACTCCTGGTACCTCTGGTAGAAGCCTTTTAGTGAGTTGCTACGCTAGCGAGTGCAGCTTCCAAAGTCCTATCTCTGAAGCCTTTGCTTCTTAGCTTCCGTCTCCTTGAACTTTTTATCAACCACAATAGCATGACTCACAAGTGCTTGGACGTTAGGGTAGGTGTTGGATACAAACTGAAGTTGAAGACCATCATACAACCCTTTGAGGAAGTGATACTTCTTGTGATCCTCTGGTACTTATCCGGAGCATAATGTGACTGTTGAGTAAAACTTATCATGATACTCACTGACAGACATTGAACCTTGCCTCAGGGCTCTGAACTCCTGTTTAAAATATATCAATCATGCAGTAATGTGATAAAATCTGAAGTTCTCTCTGAATTCCTGCCAAGTGATAGGAGGATTGTTGGGAAATCCGTGGCAAAATAACTCCCACCAATCTTGTGCTGCTCCCAAAAGATGGCCGGACGTATATAGCACTTTCTCTTGGTCATTGCACTGTGCTATCATCAGCTTCTTCTCTACCGCGAGGAGCCAATCATCAGCTTCCAAAGGATCAGCAGCATGAGGGAACACCGGAGGGTGACCTTGTGAGAATTCGCCATGCTTGTCATGGGTGGTGCTCCCTGAGCTGGTAGATTCTGATTCTGCATGTGTTGCACAAATGTTTGCATCAGTTGCACCTGTATTGTCATGAATTGTTCAACGGTCATTGATGGCGGTGGCGGTGGTGGATTGAGTTGGTTGCTGGCACCTCTCCAACCTCTAGCCCTGGTGGTCATGTATTTTCCAAACAAATGTTCAAAGTTTAGAGATATCCAATTCATATATCAGTGATATGAGACAAAGAATAAAGCTGAAAGTTTTCTGGGTGAGTTCCGACAATAGCAGTTCAAAGAAAGAATTATATCTCAAGTTCTGGATATTAAACAAAGACGTTCTGGATATGAACAAAAACCATATGAAATTCTCTATGACTTTTATTTAGATCATCTTCCTAGATTCTGACGTTAAATTAAGCTATAACTGCAAAACAAAAAAAAAATTGTTCATAGAATTTGTCAACGCAGGAACTTCAACTTGCATAGATTGTACCGCCCAAACCATATCAGATATGAGGATGATTCCATTATCATACAGAGATCTAGTTGTTCCCAGAAAACATCCATAAACATTGCATAAACAGATTTTGAGATATACCACAATGGTCATAGACTGCTCTAGAAAACAACATGCAGGAAGACAAGAATAAGCGACCCAACCATATCATTCATTAGACTTAAAGCTTGGCACAACCTCCAACACCATGACTCGACTCAAAATTAATCATAAGAACAAACCATCCAGACATTAAGGTTAACACCGCAACAAACTTGACTCGACTTGACATGCCTCGTGCTTCTAGCATATTTTATAACACAAGGGGACTCCAACACATATGTTCAAGGGCCTTGGGGAAGCTTCTCATACATCCTTGGCATCTTGAGGATCACTATATATTCATCAAAGATCTTTTGGCTTCCCTCGTGAGCCTTCTTTTGTGTCATCAGCTCTTCCTGAAGTCACTCATTCCGCTCCATGAGCTCATTGGCAAAGTGGATCTTGACTGTAGTAGTTGGGTCCAGAACTTCAGGCTTCATCATTTGCCATCCAAGTTCATTGTGAAAGCGAGGAAGGAACTGCAATTGGTCATCCATCATATCCCCAAAATGTCGATCACGGAGACCCGTGTAAGCTTCAAAAGCTGCATCATCCATGCTATCTTCCACAGTGGCATGACTAAACCCTATGTCTGTAGAATGAGTACACCTAGAAAGCTTTCTTAGCATCATCCCAAGAGGAGATGCACACCATAGACTTCCAAAAGGTGTGCTCAAGGGGATGCTTGTTCTCCTCGCTGAGGAACTTCACAGCTATCTTCAATAAAGAGTAATAGATGACCTATAGCAAATTGTATCATGAATAGACGAAGGTGAGACACACACATCTCTTGTATCACCTAGCAGCACCGGTCCCGCCCGCCGCCGGAGGCTACGCCCCTGCGGCCGCCGCCACCAGCTGCCCCTATCTGCCATCCTCCTTGGGGCACTCCTGGCCCGACGTCACCGACGCTGACGCGCTGACACCCGCCGCATCTCCTCGTCACTTCGTGCGCAGCATCAACTTCAGTTGCGGAGTTTCCGCGTCCCCGCGCCACGAGGCAACTGCTCTGGCACCGGCGTGGTGGCCACTCTGGCCCTGGTGAGCTCGTCTACCATGAGCTAGATCCTCATCCTTGTCAAACTCTAAGTATGAGGTGATCTCGGGCAACTCCGATAGGCTTGGCTGCAAGCTGTTCGATGTTTTGCCGAAGTGGCAGCGGATTTCAGCAAGTCGTTGTGCAGAAGTGGTCGACCCTCCACTGACGCACAACCATGGCACCCTGCTCATAGTGGCTCCTCGTCGGACCTATAGCTTATGTTCTCTAGCAATGGAGCTCCCTGGCCTCAGCTCAAGGCCGGGAATTGGGGTCCAAGAAGTGATCAGAAGAAAGTTTGGGCACTCCGTGTCTCCTTCATCGTAGGAGCATGCCTTCTTCTTGGTTGCTTCTTTTGGCTGCTGTAAGTACAAACTTTCTCCTCCTGCTGTTGGGGCCATTCTTCAGGCCACGATCAGTGGTCTTGCTGCCGACTCTGCCGTCATGGGTCTTGCAGATAGAGTTTTTTCGCTTCTCTGTTTCTTCGAGTTTGGTTGGCTTTCATATTGTTAAACTTTTTTTTCTTTCGAGTGTTCTTCGTTCAAAATCTTCTTTCACCTTTGGCGTAATGGTGGACCAAATTGGGTGCTTGAATGGAGTAACTTCTGCCAGGAAGTAGAGGCTGCATGGACCGAGGTTCAGAGAAGTAAAGCGGATAAGGATTGTGGCATGACCAGGCCAGAGTTTTCTTTTGCTGATGTTGCCACAAACATCCCACTCACTGGGGCAAATAAAGTTTTTGTTTCTTCAAGGAAAAGTATTTTTGATAGAATATTTTTCCCTAAGGCTCATGGTTTCTGTAAGGTTAATGGTAAACCTTCTATTGGCCACTTTCATTCGGATTGGCCAGCCTAGCCAGAACAGGGAAGAAGTTTGAACCATGGTTCTGGCTCAGGTCAACAGAATCCTGCAACATATCCTTCACTTGCTCTGCAACGCGGGATTTGCTCCCGTTGTTTGTCAAAAGGGCATCCTAGAGGGGATTGCTGGTATCCCATTAGATGCTATACATGTAGGCGTGGGGGACATACTGCAATCAACTGTTTGGGTGGCAGCAGCTTATTAGGCAGTAAAAAGATAGGATTTACTGCTCACTTAAATGGAAAGGGGTTCTTTGGGTGGCCCGAGACTGCCACTTTGGAAACGAACTTGGACCTTGGCCCGAAGCAGAGAAGCCCACCAATCTTCAATTTTTTCATAGATTGGGCCCGTTCCAGAGCGTCATCCTTGTGAGCACCACCCCCTTCTGAACCTATTATCATTCCATGGAATCTTACCTGCAAGCCCATGACAAGTGGACCCTTGGCAAACGCATTCCACAACCAAGTGACTGATCTGAGTCCTGGAGGAGTGAACGCAGTCAGCAGTAACCCTTCATCTTCCCCTGTTATTACTACCTCAATGTCACCCATCGGTGCAAGCTCCCCACAAGTGAAAAAACCCACTAACTGGGCTACTAATCAAGCACCATTGCCTCTCCACGCTCAAACTATTGTCCCAGGTGATCCAGCAATGGCGTTCCAACGTGCGCAACCAGGTCCGTTCTTGCCTCGTGGGATGCATGTTGAAGAGGTCTCGAATAGACTGATGATGGTTAGAGCAGTCGCAAGAAGAAGGCCACAGGCAAGAAACAACGACTTGGCAATCGTGACAATCTCACCACTCCATGGTAATCCTCTGCACTTTCCTACGGTTGATGAGATCATCAGAGAGTTCTTTCAGCATAGGAGGACCCGTATTACAGATGTTCAGCCTTGCCACCTAGGTCAGGCCTTTGTGAGATTTGAGTTTGAGCATGATAGAGATAGGTTTGTGTTAGAAAGTCCCCACCCTTATGATAATGTGTTCTTTTCTTTTGAATGCCACAATCAAGGTAGAAATTGGAGGATGGTTCAGCTTAACCAGGAGTGTTGGCTGATGCACATGGGCCTACCTGTGGACTTTTAGGAGAGGGAACATATTGATACTGTGCTAGGTTCCTATGATCAAACCATAAGCTGAGATAATGACCCAGATAACCTTACAAGGTTAATTGTCAGGGCCACAGTGGTGGACCTAGAAATTATACCACACTTTGTTGTGTTCTCTAATCCAGCGGGCGATGAGTCTTGGACAATCCAATGTGAAATTTTGCAGCATGAAAATCTTGGTTTTGGTCCACTAGATGAAGAAGCAGTCCCACTGTTGCCTGGAGATTGGGGGCCCCCTTTGTTTGACTTCTTTGGTCTCGGACAGCATGTCCTTGCCCCTGTTGGTGCCCATGACCAGCAGCTACAGCAACCTGTTCAGGTGCAGGAAAATCCTCAGATTGGGCAGCAGATATAGCCTGACATTGAACAGCAGGGGCAGCTGCAGGAAGGTTGGATGGATTGGCCTGAGGAACTACCAGCACATGGGCAACACCTAAATGTGAACTTAATTCCTCAGGCTATAGGACAGGATCTAAATCTCCAGGCTCCAGTAATACAACAGGATCTTAACTTGGCTCCTAGGGCAGAGGACCCACAGGAAGTAATCTTTAACCCAATGCAAGATTAGGAACATGAAGAAGAGCAGGTGCAGTTGCCACAATTTGTTCACCTCAGCATGAAGGGATTTTGGGTGAGGTTGAACCTGTCCCCAACCCTCAGGATGTGGTGCAACTTCCAGTGTTTCAAGGCCCATTGGAAAACTTTCTTCACTTGGAAATTCTTGAGGATGAATTGATGGACCTAGAAGGGGATGACCAACAGCTGAATGATCAAGTGTCATAGGATGAAGATACACAGATACCAGGGCCTAGGCAACAAATCGAGAATGGCGACATGGAGATGGGCAACCAGCAACATATTGATTGTGAGCTAGATGTTCAAAATGTTTAGATTCCAGTGTCAGGCCAACAAATTGGAAATGTGGACTTAGAAATTGGAAACCAGCAACCTGCTAATGGAAATGTCCAATTACCAGCAATGGACCAACAAAATGAGGATGGGGGCCCCATCTTCTAGAACAACATCCATTTAGGGATGGTTAGGACCTTCTTCTGTATTCGGCCTGAGCTACCATTGCCTTCTGCTCACTCTAAGTTGGCGCCAAAAATTGACAATTTCAAAAAAGGGAAAAGTAGCACTATTGTTGAGGTACCTGAGCAGTGGCTAAGTTTCTTCCAGGCCCTTTTGCTGGCGCCGGCCCAACACAGTGGGCCAAAAGGCTTCTTGAAACTGATTTTCCGTAGCTCTTGCGTGATGACACTGGCTGGTTGAGGCCTTTATTCCTAACAAATAAAACCATGCAACCTGTGACCTGCAGCCTTCTCAGCCATGCGCCTGCTACTGCAAAGGAAATAGAGGAAGCCACCCAGGAGGAAAGCTCTGAGATCAGTTCACCAAATAAGAAAAGGGGAAGAAAGGAAGATTTGAAACTCCTGTGGAAGACTCAGTGGTAAGAAGAAGCAATAGGGTGAAGGCTATTGCTAATGGCTTCAAGTCGACTCCCTGCAAATCCAAAAAGTGTTTGGGCTACAGTGCTGACCCTCCCACCCTCACCACATCCATGATCAAGAAAATTGGTACCTCTCTTTGCCACCTTCAGGAAAACCAACTAGATGAACAAGCCCTCCATGGCAAGAAAATGATGGAGCCAGTGGGGAAGAAGTTGAAGAAGAGTAGGGAGAAAAAGCAGGAGGAAGATGAAGAAGAAAGAGATTCCAATGATGACGAAGATGCAAACTAGTCCAGGGGTGAAGATTTTTTGCTTTTGTCTTTGTCTTGTCTGCTACCTGCCACAACCTCCTGGTGTGCCCTTGTAATGACTTTAGTGCTTCGTTATGCTATTTTGCTGTTGTAACCCCCATGTTGGCGGGGCTTCTCCGGATTAGTTCTATGTTAATTGTTGCTTTTGGGTTCTTGTGCTTGCTGTTCTTCTTGTGGCTTTGGGTGGTTGAAAGGGTGGGGGCCTCCCTTCCCTGTGCTTTTTTCTCTCTGCTTTTTATTAATGAATCACAACAAAGCTTGGAAAATTCTAGACTGGAATGTTAGAGGACTTAATTCTGACAAAAAGTGAATTCGGTTAGGGATAAAATTGTGGAGAGCAGAAGTGAAATAATTTGCCTTCAAGAGACAAAAAAGGAATATTTTGATGCCACCTTCATAAAAAACAATTGTACCCCGAATTTTGACTCCTTTGAATATCTTCCCTCGGTTGGAGCCTCAGGTGGAATTCTTGTGGCTTGGCAAGGGTCTGCATTCCTTGGGCAAATGGTTTTTAGTAATTCCTTTGCCATCTCAGTTGAGTTTACCTTTGGCTCTAAGAGCAGTTTATGCTCCCTGTACACCGGCTGGCAAGAGAAATTTTCTAGATTGGTTTATGGAAATACGAATGCCTCCTGAGGTTGACTGGAATGTTGTGGGAGACTTCAACTTAATCAGGAGGGCTAAGGACAGAAACAGAGAGGGAGCTAATATCAATGAAATGCTCCTCTTTAATGCAGCCATCAACAAGCTAGACTTGATTGAGTTACCACTGCATGGCAGGCAATTTACCTGGACAAACAAGCAATCCCCCCTCTCCTGGAGAGGCTAGATTGGTTCTTTACTTCCAACTCTTGGACTACAAAATTCCCAAACACTATTGTCAAAACTTTGGTAATGGAAACCTCAGACCATTGGCCTTGTGTTGTGGAGATTAATACCAGTATCCCACAACCCAGATTGTTCAGGTTTGAGAATCATTGGTTAAGCCATGAAGAGTTTATCACTGTTGTAGTGAATGGATTGCAAGCTTTTGGACACTTACTTGACCCTGCAAAGATCTTGAATGCTAAATTTAAAAATCTGAGAAGTGTGCTGAGAACATGGAAAGCTCAATTGCCAAGGCTAGCCATTACAATTGAAAACATTAAACTTGTTCTTCATTTCCTGGAAACCCTTGAGATTTACAGAGATCTCTCCCTCCCTGAATGGAATTTTAGAAAATTGGTTTCTGAGAAGTTGATTTCCTTGTTGAAGAAGCAGAAGACATACTGGAAATAGATTGGGAAAATAAAGTGGGCTAAAGAGGGAGAAGCAGGAAAAAGGTTCTTCCATGCACATGCCACCCTAAGACATAGGAAAAACAGTATAACTACCCTCCAAGACAGCCTGGGCAACATTTTGCAGAACCATGATCATAAGTCTGAGCTTTTATGGAAGTCTTTCAAGGAAAGGATGGGAACAACTGAGTTTGGTCACATGTTTTTTAACCTGAACAACTTGATAAAGCCTGCTCACAACCTAGATCACCTAGAGGCACCTTTCTCAAAGGAAGAAGTGGACAATGTGGTAGCTAACCTGCCTAATAACAAATCCCCGGGTCCTGATGGCTATTCTATTGAGTTCATAAAAAGCTATTGCCCCTAACTGCCCCTTTTTTTTATAGGTTGTGTGACAGTTTCTTCAATGAAGAAGTATGTTTGAAGAGCATCAACAACTCTTTTATTGTCTTGGTTCCAAAAAAAGGATGGCCCTCAAAGTGTGGCAGATTATAGGCCAATCTCCCTCTTGAATTCCTCCATAAAACTTCTCACCAAAATTCTAGCAAATAGGCTTCAAAATCCAATCAGGGGGCTGATTCATCAAAACTAGTATGGCTTTGTTAAAACTATAACTATACAAGATTGCTTGGCCTGGGCGTTAGAGTACATACATATCTGTCATAAGTCAAAGAAGGACTTGATCATCCTGAAATTAGACTTCGAGAAAGCTTTTGATAAGATTGAGCATGGGGCAATTTTGGAGATCCTCAAGGCGAGGGGGTTTGGACAGCAATGGGTTAATTGGATCGAAATGATTCTGAGCTCAGGAACTTCTTCTGTTTTGCTCAATAGGGTTCCTAGGAAAGTATTCCATTGCAAAAGGGGATTAAGACAAGGGGACCCCCTATCTCCTCTTCTTTTTTGTTTTAGCTGCTGACATGCTGCAATCAGTGGTTAACAAAGCCAAGCAGCATGGGCTACTGAATCTGCCTATTCCACTGAATTGCACTGAAGACTTCCCTGTAATTCAGTATGCTGATGATACACTAGTGATTCTGGAAGCTTGCAGTAGGCAACTTTGGACTCTAAAAGCCCTCTTTCACTCTTTTGGGGAGTCAACTGGCCTAAAAGTTAACTATGCCAAATCTATCATGGTACCAATAAACACAAGTCAGGAGAAGCTGCAACATTTGGACAGAACTTTCAACTGTGACACTGGGAGCCTACCTTTCACCTACTTGGGATTGCCTCTTGGACTTTCAAAACCAAAAGTGATTGACTTCTCCCCTCTTGTGAGTAGATGTGAGAGAAGGCTAGCTGCTACCTCAATTTTTCTGAATCAAGCTAGAAGACTGGAGGTCACAAATTCCATCTTCACAGCTTTGCCTACATTCTGCATGAGCACTTTCCTTCTTCAGCAGACTGTGATTGACCAAATTGATAAATTTAGAAAACTATGTTTGTGGAGAGGGGCTGATTTCAATGCAAGGCAGAGGCCAAAAGCCGCATGGCCAATGGTTTGTAGGGATAAAGATGAGGGGGGACTTGGGGTACTTAATTTAAAAACTGAAAATGAAGCCCTGTTAACCAAACACCTGCACAAATTCTTCAACAAGGATGATATCCCCTGGATCTCCCTTATTTGGGAGAAATATTATGGAAATGGCAGATTACCTGGAGAGGTGAAAAGGGGGTCTTTCTGGTGGATAGATATTTTAAAATTGTTGGACAAGTATAAAGTATGGCAAGAGTAGAACTCAATAATGGAAAGTCTTGTTATTTCTGGAAGGATCTCTGGGAAAATGAACCGCTCTTTCTCAAATTCCCAGAGTTATATTCATTCGCAAAGAAACAGAAGTCTGGTTTTGTTGAGGCCTTCAACCAAATTCCTATCCATGGTCTGTTTCATCTCCCTATTTCCCAGCAGGCCCATGGCCAATTGATAGAGCTGCAATTGATCTTGGATCAAGTTACCCTGAATGAGTTGCCAGATAGGTGGTCCTATATTTGGAATTCTAATTCTTTTTCAGTCAAGAGAGCCTATAGACACTTAAGTGGGCACTTAGCCCTGCATCCGGTCTACAAATGGCTTTGGAAATCTGCTTGTCAGAATAAACATAAGATCTTCTTTTGGTTACTGATCAAGGACAGAATAAGCACGAATAGGAAAAACATGGCTCTGCAAGATTACAACTGTGTTCTTTGTACTGGAGCAATAGAAGAATCTCTAAGACACTTATTTTTTGATTGCCAGTTTGCCATCCAGTGTTGGGGCTGGCTCGGCCTACAGGTGGATCAGGCACTGGACATTTTCCATATCCTTCAGACCTTCAAGGAGTAGCTTCAGGTCCGTTTCTTTATGGAGATCATAATCATCATGTGTTGGACAATTTGGAGGGCACGGAACGATTTCATCTTTCGTCAGATCAGCCCGGTTTTGCAGCTTTCGAAGGGTAATTTCAGAGAAGAGGCTCAGTTACTCCTTCTCAGGATTAAAGGAAGGTTCCGGCTACAATTTAGTCAATGGATAGGCAATCTTCTTTAGCCTGGTCTCTCTCGGTTCTAGCCCTCATCTTCTTTTTTTCCTTCTTTGTTTCTTGAGCTCATCCGTTTAGTTTTGCTTGTCTCCCCTTTGTAACCTGAACCCTTTTTACAGTTTAATAAATCTGCTGTAGGGGCGCAAACCCCTCCAGTTTCTTTCAAAAAAAAAAAAAGACCTGTAGCAACCTCGTTAGTCAGGTGTGGGTTTCGGACGTGTCGTTTCATAGCTTAGTGTAACTCTCCTTGGTCCATCCCACAGTAGGCAGCAGCACAGCTGGTGGTGGTGTGTGCGATGCTTGCTCAGACTGAACACTAACAGGGGGCGATCTCCTGATCCTTTGGAACCTCCTGAACGTGCACCTTCTTGCAAGGGGCAGCTCCAATTCTGTTGTGGGCATTTTTACGGTCACGAGGCATCTAAAAAATAGACCAAGATAGAGTTAGAATATAGGCAATTAATTTACTATTGAATAAGGTTACAAGAAGAATAAATTGGACAAATATCATGGCCACGATTAGAGAGCTTGAAAACAGATGAAACAGGAGCATCCTAAACGACCAGTTCTATCTAAGCTTGTGTCCTCGAGTCAATGCAGGCTTTGATACAAATTTTTTCACACCTGATTTTGTGGGTAAAATCGAATGCACAATTATGTGTGTGCACATAATACAATACAATCACACACATATAGAGACAAATTATAAGAGAATAATAAAACACAATGCTTTATTACATTACGAATATTAATCTGTTAGATAAATAAATAAGTATCAAAGTCTTTGCATAGCAGAAATAAATAGCTAAACTCTCTATTGCACCTCCATAGTGACAGGAACGGTCGACTGGTTGTTCACAAGTCTAGTAATCCACAGGAAACTGATCAGTATACTCGTCCGGGATTTTTATCCAAGTAATGAAAATAAACAAGCGTAACTAATTCTCATACTCAACATTAATAACATGCGGTTAATGAGCCTTGAAAGGTATACACGGTTTATCTGCATATATTAAGCTTATATCAAGTCAGTTTTAAGCAATTGTGTAGCAACAAATTATCATAAGCCCAAGTAAACATATGATCAAGTGAACATGATTAATGAATAGCAAAAACATAACATTGATAGTGATCATCTCTATTCCATAAGACATCCAAAGCCACTCGTGGCAATAAGCACGGCTATTATAACAGTTTTACACTATCTGGAGGTTGGTTATACACTGCTTTCACCTTGAGTCGTGCTTCCCATATGCCCGGATTAATTACTCCCATAACACTTACAAGGTGAGTAGGCAGGGTCCACTATGAACTCTTTCAAAGGTTCATATAACAAGTGAGTAGCAGCTAGATTTCTGGTTGAATAAGGTTACACGTAAGAGGGACTCGACGAGTCCCTCTTACGCTTTTCTCTAACCTCTAACAAGCTAGAAATGGTTCTTCTACCGAACTAAAGCCAGAAACTTGTAGCTCTCATGGTTATACTATAAGTCCCAAATTTCACTTACAGATAAGTCCTCAGGGGGAGTAATCTAAAGCATCACAAAAACTATGCTCGAACCTCTTTGTTCATTGTTGATAAAAAGCATCTTTTAGTGTATGTTGCATATAGTCAAGTTAGAAGATCGTGGTTCTTATTAGAGCACTAGTATCATACTACCAGTGCATAACCCACAGGTGTTAGGGTCAAAGATACCAAATAACTAGGAGAAATTTCTATGGTTATCAAAGTAGACACATGCAGTATGAGTTAAATAATCAAAAGTGAATAGGTATCAAGGAATATCCCATGCTATACTTGCCTTGCTCGGCAAACTTTGAAGGGTACTGGTCATCAAAGTATTGATCCTGATCACTGACAAACTGCTCATCATCTATTCAATTGATCACAAATCAACATACAAGCACCACATGCATTCATGAATAGCAAACAAGAGAGAATTAATTAGAACACAACAGAAATTGTGGTAAACATGTTAAAAAGTTTGTAAAACTAATCTATGCATCACTAGAATCACACAGGCGCAAATATCACTGAAATCGGAGTTCAGACTTTAAAGTTATGAGGGTTTTAAGCCCTGGATGGCAAAACTACAAATACTACGAACTAAATTACGCTTTTGAACTAGAAAATGTATTTTCCAAAAGACGTCTTAGGACTGTGTGTTTTATTCCTGGAAAGTCCAGGGTCTCTTTAGAAAGTTTGGTATCCGAAGAGGTATCGGCCATTTCTGGCCGTCGGATCTGCGATGAGAGGGCAAGATTAGAAAAAAGGAAGAAGAGTTCGGCCCGTTGGAACCTAGGATCAAGATGGATTTATGAGCCATGTGCCATGGCATGCCATCTATTGGTTTTTTTTATCTCTGGAAAGTAGTCAACATATAATGTGTACTGGATAAGAGGGTAGTACACCACGCACAAATTTATACTATTATGCGGCGGTGCTGATGCGAGTTTTTAGATTGTCGATCTACCCCACCATTATATAGGATGAGCACTGGTTTACTGATTTATTCTCAACTGATCAGTTTGTAAGGTGCTTTTTTAATTAGTTACAATCGGTAGAATATCTTGGATATGCCAGTTTCCATCTATCTAAATCTATTTACTTATCTATAACTAGATGAGGTACCCAGCCTATTTATTTTCCCGAGTAGTCAGCCCATCCCACCCCTATGAGGGGAGTGCCACGGTCTTCTTGGGGGTAGTCGGTTAGGGGGCGGCTAGGGCACGTAGCAGGGCGGCGTGTGGGCTAGTTGGCGGCGGCATGAGGCTGGAGGCAGCGTGCGAGCACAGGGAGGGTACAGTGGCATATGGGCATATGAGCACGAGAGAGAGAGAGAGAGAGAGAGGTGTGACATTATGAGAGAGATAGGGGAAGGATTTATATTTCTTGCTTGCCTGAAATATATAGTTACGATGCCTCTATATTAATGGTCCCTATTTGACTTGTTTTTAAGCAATCTTGACTTAACCACCAAGAAACTAACAAGAGTCTTGTATATTTGTACTTGTTTCTTTACAAGCAAAACTATTTATTTCCTAACAAATTCCTATTTTTTTCCAACTTTCATATTCATTCTCGATCTTTCCCAATGTTGGGAAATAACGTGGATGGCGGTGGCCCGCCGCCTAGCAGCGCCCTCCCCTAACCGAGTGCTGGAGGCATCCCACGCTGGCCTAGGCCCTGTGCTAGGCATCGCTAGGCTAGCTAGTCCCATCATGAGTGGTCCATATTGGGTGCGTGACATAGCCCCCCATCTCCACTCGGTGTGTCCTCATGCTGAATCATTGTCCAAATATTGGTGCCATCCACCGGTGGTTGTTGAGCTGGCGATATTGCTTGGAAGCAAATGTTGAGGTGGACGCGAAGTATTGGAGCCCAAATTTTGTTGTTGCGGGTTTGGTCGATGATGAACTTGAAGGAGTAACGGAGGTTGCCGATGTAGCCATTGAGATAAATTTTGTGTGTTCCAGAAGTTGTTGCGCTCCATGTTCCTAGCGTGCTCGCACTAGGACGTGTCGATTAATGCCGGCGTCTATGGTGATGTAGCATAGTGTACAAGGAGGTCATTTGGAGATGTGTATCATATTGCTCGGGCTAGGGAGAATGTAGTCGGTCATACGGTGACAGATATTGTGGAGTGTAGCATATCCCCGAACATAAATTCTCCTGCATAAAATTCATGTGGTGAAAGTAGGGGTTTTCATTTATTATACTGAAGGTTGATGTATGTGTTTCCTACTCCTGAATTTTCAATCCTGGTCATCAAAGAAGACTATGGAGTCGGCCAGTACAATGCCTTGAAGCCACGGTCGTCTCATGAGGACGTCCGTTGGGAAACTGAAGATTGTTGCTGATGTTAATTGCAGTGTGTGGAAGGCTATTGTAGCAACTGTAGATTCTCGGTGTGACCGCACATAGTAGCAAGGTGTCTAGAAGATTAGGTAATATTGGTAACAAGGCCAGGATCTAGAATCATTCATTGAAAATAAGTAATCCCTGATGTAGTGACCATGCTATAGGAGCCTCTTTGTTTATGATGGTGAGAGCTTTTGTTCTTAGTTCTAGTATTTGGAGGATTTCTTGGCAGAGCTGACCGAAGATGGCTGCCATGTTGCTAATTTTGTCCAAGACGTTTGGTCGGTGTGGCATTGTTGTCTACGGAAGGTTGTAGTGAAGCTCTGATGGTAGGGAGGATAGTTGGAGTTGTCGTATGCCTTGTGCTAGCAGTGGTTGCATTGTTGGTAGTACAGATAAGGTGGGGAAGTTCTGTTGTAGATGGCGATCATGGATGCTCAAGAGACGGACAATGTGGACATCCCATTGTAATTGCATCTCTAGAGATGTGAAGTTTCGAGTTATGGTGCCAATGTCGGCCAACCATGGTGTGCCTAGTATGACATTGATGTAGTTGCCGATGTCCATTAGTTGGGTGTCGATGTGGAATGTCTCTATGTCGATGCATAGGGGGATGTTGAAGGAGGTTCTGGTGTTGGTGATCTCGGTTCCGTTGCCCACTAGGATCATTTTGTGGATTCATTGTTCCATCATCTTGACGAGCCTAGCGAAGTTGATGTTGATGACGCTGTGGGTAGCGCCGCTATCAATGATGATGCAGATACCTTGACCTAGTACGATGCCAACATGGCGTGACACCCATGTGAACCAGAGCTCTGGTCTCCAAACATCATCATTAGGCTAGTATCGTTGTGGTCTAGATTGCAGATGTTGACAAGCATGATGTCAAACAATTGCTTGCATTTGTGAGCCCAGGTGAAATGTTCGTCGCGGTTGTAACATAGCCCCACTCATCTGGATTTTGTCATCTCCTCTGGACGTAGCCTTTTGAAAGGGCAAGGTGTCGTGGCCAGTGATGATGTCGAAGAAGTTGTGCTTAGGTCAAATTGTTGTAGTTGATTTGTTGGAGTCTGCAACAACAACTGTCCTTCGTTCATATGCCGGTGCTAAGGACATAGCCATCTCGATAAAATGTGGATTTTGGAGTCCCACATCCGTATTTAGAGGCACGAGTAGTCCGGTGGTGTAGATATTCACATGATGCTGCTTATGGAGTGTTCCAGCATGACTTAAGTGTGCCAAAGAAGTGCTCCATGTTGTCGTCGACGGTTGTGGTCTTTCACAGTGATGCCAAATCTCCTAGTGGATTGCATTGTTTTGGTGGACCAAAACGCTCGCTGATGCAACGAGCAAAGTACTCCCAACCTATGATCGTTCTGTCCTATGTAAGAAGCGTGAACATTTGTTAAGCACTTCCAGTTAGATGGTAGGAGGCGTACATGACTTGCTCATTGTACAGTTTTTCTGCCCTTTGAAGCATTGCTCTCAATGATTAATCCATGGAAGCGGAACCTCCATGCCATCGAAGATTGGGAATGACAGCATGTGGATTCACGGCTGGAGAACTAGAAAGGAGCCTGATTGTGGTCCTGTATGTGGTAATGGCGGTGGTAGCGGTTTTGTGGAGGAGGTTGATCTTTGTTATCCTCTACCTTGATATTCGGGCTGACTCTTTTTTTCTCTTTGAGGAACACCCGACCAGCAGCTTCCATGGCCTCCTTAGTTGCTTTCTCGAGTTCTCTGGCGGTGGTTTTGCGTTTCATCCTAGTTCTTTCTGCATCGGTCTCAGTTTTATCCTTTGGCCTCCTTGCATGTTGAAGTTATTTTTGATCTCAGTCATCAAATTGTCGAGGAGATTTTTCAACTCGATGATGTTGTTATCTCCAATGGATGTGATCTGGTCGTGCCACGGTCTTTCTTGGGGGTGGCCCGCTAGGAGCGGCTAGGGTAGGGAGGTGGGTGGCGTGGGGGCTGGTTGGTGGCAGCTGCTGCTGGTCCTGGTGCTGGTGGCGGAGTGCTATAGCAGGGACAGGCCGGCGGCAAGGGCGCAGGAGGAGAGAGGTGGTCGCACAAGATGGAGAGATATTCTGCTTGCCTGAAATAGCTATGAGGCCCCTAATATTTGTAGTCCCTATTAAACTTGACGCTTAAGCAATCTTGACTTAATTTCCACGAAATGAAGAATGATTCCTTACAGATTTGGACTACTTTCTTTACAAGCAAAACTTTTTATTTCCTAACAAACCATGAGCTAGTTTTTCAAGGCAAATCTCTATTTATTTTCCTATGTTTCCAACTTTCCTATTTATCCTAGATGTTCCACGATATCAGGAAATTCTGTGGATGGATGCCCCCCCCCCCCCCCCCTCGTGGCGCCTCCCGTTGCAGAGTGCTCGAGGTGCCCTAGGCCGGCGAAGGCCCCACGGTGGGCCTGGTTGGGTCTCTTAGGCCAATCGTGAGGGGTCCGAATTGGGCACATGACAGGGGGCCTCCTTTGATAAGGATACTCAAAGGAATAATAGATTTTGTATATGATTTTCTCCTATTTGAATGCACTTTTTCTTTATTTTCTGTCAGTAAAGAAGCTGACAAGTGACAACATAGTAAAACTTGGTTGTGTATGGGTGCAGAGGCTGTAACTTTTCCATCTTATACTATTACTAATTAGAGGCCCCAACAGAGGTACCTTGATGATTCTCACTAGATGTGTTAGGAAAAAAGATGAACCATAGAAATTCGCGCCAGTCAAAATCATCCGACGTATGATTTAGTAGAGTCTAATCATCATCACAATATTAATCATTGGATCTATTGCAGTTTATTAAAAAATTAACCACCACTGCCAATACAAAAGATAATTTAAAATGACCCTCTATACAAAAACAATTAGACTTACTGTCTTGTGGCTGGCCACAGAATAAGTTATTCTACGGCCACTTTGATTTACCATAATTAATATACTAATTTAAGAGATTACAGTAACTCCTTACTAAAGTGATTTACTACAATGGTATGCACCATAAATTATAGTAACACATGTATCATAAAGGTGTATTGTCATTATCGTAAATCAAGATGCCTATAGCCAGCTGCAGAATAACCCCCTAATATTGTGTCGAAATTACCCCCTAATATATGAACTACCCACATCTCCTTTTATGAAAAATAATTCAAAATAACCACCTTAGCCACTATGAAATATAATTTAGAATAACCCCCTAATATTGTGTCTAAATTACCCAATTTGTCATTATGAAAGATAATTTAAAACAATTCTCTAACTTCGTATCTAAATTGCCCGCATCTACCATTATCAAAAATAATTTAAATACCTCATAATGATTTTATAATTATCCACCTTTACCAGTTTACCACTATGTGTGGTTGTGAAAGATAAGATAAGGTATTACTTTTGCATTTATATGTACCTTAGTCATTATAAAAATAAACAAAAAAATCCCTAAAATGTACACAAAAACTGTAATCTATATTGTTACAAAAAATATATGAATAGCGTAAACTACGACACAAATATGTCAGAATTGACTACAGAATACTATAATCGTGAAAAAAAAAACACTATAATGTTATGTTCCACCATATATATGAAATAAATTTGTATATAGGATAAATATTATTTTAACAACTTATGAAACATGGAAAATTGTTCAGTAAATAAACCACTTAGCAACAACACTTTATATTTATAATCCATGATGATAATTTTAATAACTCATTATTTTATTAATCTAGCCTTTAATTTGGTAGACTCTAATCATCATCACCCATATTAGCCATGGGACCTAATGTATTTTATTAAAATATTACCCACCACTGCCATTATGAAAAATACATAAATCACCTAATTTTTCATGTAAATTACCCACCTCCGTCATTACAAAAGAGAAATCAAAACAGACCCTATATTTATATAAATTACCAATATATGGTATTATGAAAAAAAAATCAAAGTAACCCCTAAATTTGCATTTAAATTACCGACCTTAGCCATTTTGAAACATAATTTCAGGTCGCCCCCTCCCCAACATTGTGTCTAAATTACCCATCTTTGTCATTATGAAAGGTAATTTAAAAATCCTCCAACTTTGTATCTAAATTACCCACATCTACCAGTTTGAAAGGTAATTTAAAATACCTCCTAATAATTTTATAAATTATCCACCTTTATCATTATGAAAGATAATACAAAGTAATATTCTAACTTCGCCATTTCATCTATCCATATATGTCATTGTGAAAGATAATATAAGGTATAACCTTTATATTTGTATGTACCTTAGTTACTATAAAAAATACACAAAGATCTCCTAACTCTAACCATAAATAGAAATCTACTTTGTTATAAACTAAACAAAGATAACATATAATTTAACATAAGTAATTCATTGTTACTCTCTCTATTCTAGATTATAAGATATTTTGAGTATTCTAGATATATATCTTTTGCTACACAAGTTGATGTACTGTCTATACACATACTAAAAACAATATATCTTGAGCAATGCACTGAATATTAAACAATGTTGAATACTTGTATCTCCTAAAATTCTAGCCCGTGCGAGGGCATGGGTTGGACTAGTATATAAAAAAATGTAATTGAACAAGGTAGGAGGAGGTGGGAAGGGGCGGGGGGCTGGGGGTGGGGATGAGGGAGGCTGGAGGATATGGTGAATTAGATGATGAAGATGGATAGGTCAAAGCACGCGATTTCTGCTAGAGCAGCTAGAGCACCTTTTGGTACAGAAAAATTTGCATGTGTGTGTGTGTGTGTGTGTGTGTGTGTTTTTTTTTGGGGGGGGGGGGTGGGGGGGAAGGGGGATATCTGCCTTGGAAGCATGTCATTTGCGGAGTAGGATTACTTCTTTTTTTCTTCATATAGTCGCCTAAGGCCATTCTTAGTGAATAGTTTCATGTTGTGGTTTCCAACATCGTGGAATGCAATAAAATATGGATGAAATAATCTTCCAATGTGTTTCAAAAACATGTATGCAATAAAACATGGAATGCAATAAAACATGGATGTGTTTCTTAGACATTTAGTGTTGTGACTCATCTAGATTTGGAAAGCAAGCCAAGAGTGTTTCATGTACATGAAGCTCAAATCTTCTCTCTTCTTATAAACATTGACGCACATCAAACATGTTTATGGGGTAACCTATTAAATACAGATAAAACACTAATGAAACTTCCACCGGGGGCGTCCTAATCCTGCTAATTCCCCTTCTCGAGCCTTTCTTAAACGTGGTCCTGCATAGCATAGTTGCATTGTAAATTTACAGCTGTTATTTTTCGAGATAAAAGTTGTCTCATTCTGTGAAACTAATCTTGCAGGACAGCACACCAGCAACATACGAAATGTTGGACGTTCGTTATATAATAATAGCTGTCTTCCAGAAACTTCAAGAGAATATATATGTTCTGATGCGCATTGAAGTTTTACTGGCACTGGTCACGGCGATGTTTCTAGTGATGTTTGTTCTCGACATTTTCCAATTTCGCTATCGCTGGTCGAGCCTGCACACTATCGTCTCAGCCCTTGATGGTGTGTCTGATCACATAGTGATTTATCTCCTAGGAGCCATGAATTCTGCAGATTTTGGCAAACAGTTGTTCCCAGTCTGGGCTCTTGTGCTAGTGAGCCTCCGTGTCAGCCTCGGCTATCTCTCCGGGTATGGTCTCTTGGACCGTCAACGGGCACTCGCAGAGGTATCCAATGTGCTAAATTTTATAGGGGCAGGGATCCTGACTGGCACAAGAGGCTTGGGTTTCACACGGCCTCTTTGGTCACTCTGGGCCATCCTGCAATTGAGGGGTGTCTACAGATTTATGGCACATCATGCAGCTGCTAAATCCCTGTGGCATGGCCGGAGCTCGGAGTTCCTCCCAGAGTACCTGCATGAGCAGCATGCGGAAGGGGTCAACCAACAGAAGTACCTTGTTTATGGAGAGACCAAGCAGAAAATCGAAATAAATAAGTCTGGGTACGTTCTACGTCTTGTTGTCGACGATCATGACTCTCTGGTCACACTGGACAAGATTAAATCAAAATGCTCCAACGACAAGGTTTTGAGACCCACAGACTGCTGCAGATACATGGACATGAGCCTCGCCTTCTCATTATCGAGACTGCTTCGCTGTAGGCTTGAAGATGTGGCCCTGCATTCAGATAGCATCGACAGGACAAGACAACTGATTATTTCAGAGATAATTGGTGAGCAGGCTATTGCAGAGAAAGAAGAAAGGAGGACTTTCAAAATCCTTGAGCTGGAGCTTGCATTTGTCAGAGACTATTTCTACTCTCTCTACCCAATGGTCTTCTGGAAAGGGCTTTATTCCCTCTCCATCAGCATGCTTCTGTCCGTTGCGACCTTTGCTGTCACGTTCTGGCTGGCCGTGGACATCCGCAACCTCTACAAATTAACAATGGAGGAGGAAGATGTTGTACTCCATGTTGGTAGTGTGAATGTGGATGTCATTGCCACATGGGTGTTCATGTTCTTCATGATGTTCAAGGAGGTCTGGGAAATTTTGACATACCTTCTATCAAATTGGACAAAGTTACTCCTCGTATGCAAGTATGCGAGGAACCAATACTGGATCCTTGGGATTGCAGGAATCACAAATGATGTGACAAGTTCACTCTTCACTTCAAAAATTGTTGACCCCTGGCATCGACGAATCGGCCAGTATGAGTTCTTTAAATCTTGTACTTACAAGCCAACCTTTTGGAAACTTGTCCATTCTGTTACTTTGGGAAAGACTGCGCAGAAACTAGATGGGAAAGAATCTGGTGATGCAATCAAGATCCAACAATGTGTACTGAAAGCTGTCGATCAAGAACTCCAGCGCTGCATATTGGGCGGCCCACACAGTCTAAAGGATTACAGTAATATTCCCTCCCTGACGGTCGCAGAAAATTTTCAGAGGTACGAATGGGCCTTGTGTAAGCTGAGCAAGTGCTCCCAGTCCATTCTAGTGTGGAACATTGCGACCAGCCTCTGTGAGATCAAGCTTGCCGAGAAGAAAGGCATTGACCTTACCAAACCGAGTTTCCTTCGTTCTGTTTTGTCGTGGCTTCAGAAACAGGTCTGCTGCTCTTCCCAGCAGTTCCTTCTCGGTGAGAGTGTCAGTATACTAGAAGAGCCAGACCAGACTAACTACTGATCGCCAACAGCCTGTCGCGATATTGTGGCTATCTTCTAACTTTCCAGTGTGATCTGTTGCCGGATAGTTTTACTGTGCCCAATGTGATCTTCCAGACAACCTTAGACCAGGCTGCCAAGTACCTGATGGAAGTGGAACACAGGGACTCAACAAGGTCTAAGTATGAAGCGTTTATGGCGCTGGCACCGCTGGAAATGGAGGATGGCATCCTGAGTAAGGACATAGTGCAGCAGGGTGCTAGGCTAGCTAGGGATCTGATCAACGAGCATGATCAGAGAGGCCGCTGGGAAATTCTGGCTGGAGTGTGGACCAAGATACTTGTCAACATTGCCCCAAGCTGGAATGGCGAAGCGCACAAGAAGAGCATCGAGTCAGGAGGTGAGTTCATAACCCTCATCTGGGCATTACTTTGGCACTGTGGTATCCACAAGAGTAGCATGTGGCCTGAGGATAGTCCTACCACCGAAATTACTACTCCACCTCCTCAAACCAGAGACCCTCAGATAATTGCTGAGGAACAAGAACATGGGGATGAGATTCAAGACGAGGCACATACAAACATAAACAGACAGACTACAGGGGAGCAAATGAAAATATAGAATGGAGCAAGGAATATTGTGTCTCCGAGTATCCCCACGAATTAGCATATATAAGCCGTCCGGGATGCGGTCCGTGATGTGGTGAGTGTTTGCTTGTCTATGGTGCATTCTACTCTGTATCTTGTTTATTAGGTACATTACATAAGTCATGACCCTATTCTTTTTTATTTCTCCCAGAACAAACACCAGCAAATTTAATGCACCCGGACTCAGATAGCATGGGTCCTAGGGCAGTTTACTTCATTTGAGGGGAAGGAGACGAACTGGTAGCAGTTTGCAACATGAGTCCACAACTATATACTATTGGGCCTTCAACTTGTTTCAGCTGGTCTATATTTGGTTGTCTTTGTGATTTCCTGAAACTAATGACTTTGTCCCTGTGTATTTCGTGTATTTCCACATTTATCTCCAATATGTTATGAGTCTTCCACGTACTCAATCACTGCTTCGGATTCAGCAATCATTGTCGGTTGAAAACCATTTATAATTACGGGAAATGATTTCATCTACATTAATCCGCACTGATAGGGTGCACAAATCACTCCTGATTCTCCACTAGGCAATGAAACAGCGATAGTATGATATCAACAGGTTCAAACATGGATCAAATCGTTATCTTACTATTACTAATTGGAGGCCTCAACAGTCCTTCACATTAATTCTGATCAGATGCACTAGGGAAAAAGATAAATATTAGAAATTCCCACATTAATCAGAAACATCTAGCCATCGAATCTAAAGACTACAATCGGTAACCATTAGATCTACTTTAATTTCTAGAAAATTACCCACCTTTGCATATATTATTATAGATAAAATACTAATTGGAGGGCTCAACAGATCCTCCACGTTAATTTTGATCAGATGCACTAGAAAAATAAGATAAATGTTAGCAAATTCACATATTAATCGGAAACATCTAGCCATCAAATCTAAAGACTCTACAATGTGTAATCATTAGATCTACTTCAATTTCTAAAAAATTACCCACATTTGCCATTATTATTATTATTATTAGTAGTAGTAGTATTATTATTATTAGTATTATTATTATTATTATTGATAAAAATAGAAAAAAATAAATCCCTTATTTTCCTTACCGGTTACCACGATCGATCGAGCCGGAATGGGTCGTTGTGGGATATCCTTTCACCTGCGTGAGATGTTCCAACCGAAATGGAAAAAGGAGGGCGCCGCCGCTTCTCGGCAGCCTCTACACCGTGCACCCGCGTGCTGACTCCTTGGGCGTCACACGCTGACTCCTTGGGCGTCGTGGTGCACGTTGTCCCCGGCGTGTACGGGCACCAGGTCCGCACTCCACCCACTCCCTGTTTAATTTCTTTGTTGAACTACTTGCGGCTCAGTGACGAGGCTGCGTCAGGCTTCACCATGCCAGTTTCTCGTTGATTGCTTCCTGGCGACCAGCTGGCCACAACGCGCGATCCAAACAGTGTTTCTGTGTTGGGCGAATCTGCTTCCACCCACTCTGTCCGACTGAGCTAAAAATTGGCCGGACTGAATTATATGGCTAAATTGTTCTGAGAGGAAAATACCGTCCTGTGTCTGAAAATAAACTGAATCTAGCTCAAGCGAACAGAACGGAGCTTGCTTGCATAATGAAATTGTACTGCGGTGAGGAGGAGATATATACTTTCGAAGTACGACAACATGAACGAATGTTTTAGGGTGCCTTTTGTGGCCTCACTATTACATAAAATCTTTTGCTAGACGTTTGCCTTTTTTCTCGAGGCGCACAGGAAGGATAACCGTCTAATCGAGGTCGTTATGTTTAACCGAGGCGGTTAGAAAGAACTGTCTTGCAAAATATAAGTCTAAATTTCATGTCAACCACATTGACGTTGTGCGTAACTTGAGTTGAACCAAAAATAGAAGTTGAAGATAATTGTTTGAGAAAGGGCATATCCAAATTTGGAATCAATTCAACTCTATTTGACAAGGTTACGATCTTTTTTCTCAATCTTCATTAGCCTGTTGACAGCATCAAATTAGGAGCTAATTATCTCCTAATATATTCACCTAATGGCTGAGCAACCTGAATGGAAATTGTAGAGCTATAAAAGTGAAAGATTTTTCTTATAGGCGCCAAGATCCAGTTTTGCTTGGAATATGCTGAAAAGGATCTCTCAATGCGTCTGTTCTTTCACCCGCATCATGCTCAGGAAAATGCCACTAGGCCGCGTGGCGAGCTTGCACCAGAGCGCTGCCCTCCATTGACACCTCCTCTGCCGCACGTCCCTGCTTCTCGTCGTGTCTAGAGGTGGCAGACTTCTGTTTGCCTCCTGTCCCATTTGCTCTCGCTTCATCTCGCTCTCTCCCTCGCGTCGTGCCAGCGCCCGGCCGCGTCTACCATGGAGCCAGCGTGCAGAGCTCGCTACCACCATCACTTCTGACCATCCTTTGCCCAAATCAACCGCACCGCCACCTTCCCCGAGCTCCACCATCCCTTCCTACATCATTTTCCGGAACCGTTGTCCTTCGGAGACCACCGTCGCCGGAGCTTCTACTGCCGGGCCGCCTGACATCGTGGCCAGGCCACCACGGGCAAGCCCCGGCTGCGATGAGCCTTTCCACGGGTGCGCGCAGGCCTCAACGCCGCCCCGTCATCTGGCCGCCGGCCTAGTCGGCGAGCAGCTAGCTGAGCCAAGCCGTGCTCGTGCTCTGCTCTATTCAAACTGAAGAAGAAGCAAAGTTTGTATGCTGACTTTCAGTCTATGACATGTGGGGCCTGCAAGTGTAATTCCACATCATATTTACAGGATTTGTGTACATATTTAAAAATTCATATCTCTAGTTAGGAAGCTCCTAAAATAGTGGAATCAGTTTCGTTAGTTTCCTTATGAAATTCTCTACACGATAGATCCATTAGATAAGAGGTTTCATGTAGGTTTGTGTGGTGTGTTAATTTATCTTTAAAAGTAATTTAGAAATTGATTTTAAGTTGGGCAGAGCCACATGCCGAGTTAGGTATATCCAAAAATAGTGAAATTAGTTTTGTTAGTTTGTTTAGGAAATTATCTAGCTAATAAAAATATTAAACATGCATGTTGTGTACTGGTTTCATGGTGCTTTATCTTAATCTTGTCAATTAAGCAAATCTAAATTGTTTAGCTTATTAATTTCACATGTGGAGTTTCAGTGCACCACATGGCATGAAATTTTATTGGTAGGCTATTAATGTGATGGTTAATGTATGATAAAATTTCATGATTTTAGGATAGATAGTTTAGGATTTATAAAAATAACAAAATCCCTATTTTGCTTTGCTCCTATTCTGAATAGGTCCTAAACTTTGTATTGTTTGGCCACAAGTTAAGTTTTGAATCATGATTTGACGATATTTAAGAATTATAGGTAATTTCATAATATAGCTTGTGTCAAAGTTTCATGATTTTAGGATTGATGATTTATGAGTTTTAGAATTTAGAAGCTCGCTGTCAGCTTTTGATTCTAGTGTGAGCAGATCTAAATGATTGATTTTTTGGCTCATTTAATCGTGGAATCATGCTTTTGTGATAATATAATAGTTGTAGTACGTTTCATAGGCTTTCCAAAATGTCTAGAATCATAGTTTTTCGTGACCTAGAACTCTGTCTATGGACGATCTAAGAGAGATGGCAGATTCTGTCCAACTCTGGACAGAGTTGCTTTTATGTGCTTTATGAGCTTGGTTTTTAGTTCCAGAAAGTTTGCAAAATTTTCACTATAGCACGCGTGGAATCTTTTGCAATAAGTGTCCAATTATGACCTAAGTAGGCTCAAAACATTCGTCTCACGATTTATAGGCAAACTGTGCAAACATGTAAAAATTTCGTCTACATTTAATGCTCCATGCATGTGCCGCAAAATTGATGTGGCAGAAAATTTGGAATTTTGAGGAGGAACTAAACAGGGCCTTGATTGCTATTAAATCACCTATTGATAATAAAAGGAAAATTGCAGACAATTTCATAATCTTTACATAAAGTCTAAGATCACCCCTTTTGGAGATTTGTAGCTCCAGTTATAGTTCAAATAAGCAGCTGTTGTTCTACAGCCAAGAATTAATCTTGTTTGAGTGATTATTTGAAGCTGCTTTTAACTGATTAAGCGTGAATGATTTGTTCTTCTTGTAGATACTTATTGTAGATTAACTTAAGTATCATGTATGGTTATTCCATGAATTCATACATATGCATTATTGCATTGCATCTAGGTATGTTAAACACACCATGTGACGGATGTGATGATGGAGCCGATCCACAAGATGGTGTATTGGTGGACTTATCCTGAAGATGGAAGGACTAAGTAAGTGCTAGAATGGGTGATACTCACCAATCGAGTATCCTTTGACAAACACTAATCGAGTGTTGAATCATAGGCAAGCCCCGGAGCATTCTGAATCCTCCTACCTCTCTTTTATAAATGCACTTAGTATAAAGATATCTTGTGTTTGTGCTTTCAAGTTATAGGAGTTAAATTGAAACTGTTGTTGCATTACTTATCTTGACCACTTTATGTGAACATGAACTCTTACTAGATAAGTAGGGCGATCTTATGTTTAGTCATGGTTAGACCGGTAGAAGACAAGTGATTTACTGTCACCTGAGAGATCTAGGTGGTTACTCCTACACGGTTGGCTATATTTGCTATCGTGAAAAAGAATCATGTAATAATGGATAAGTGGAGACTAGAGGGGATCCGATGGTACTATGGTTATTATTGATGTCGGTTAGGCATGTGTTCTTTTATCTCGTCTGTGTCGGTTAAGGACCGTACCATTGGCTGGACCTTGGTTGAGATTGAACGTACCTTCACATAACAACCGGATAAATCATTCCGATTGTGAAGCTCATGAGCCCGTTCTGGCTGCAAATTGGACCGTAAGCTTTGCTAGGAGGAGAGTATTGAAGGAAGGGGACTGACCCAAGACCCTATTTGCCACGGGCTTCAGGCACCGAGCAATTCTGTTGAGACTGCAGTATCATTAGTTTTGCGAAGAGGTCCAATCTCATCGCCGAATGTGGGTGAACGGTAAGTCGCATGACCCTACCGACGGGAAGTGTGGGTGTGTGATATGGCCCTATCCAGCTGGATTAAATCGATTCAAATTGTTGTGTCTACAGGATAGTGAGAAACTTGACCCAACTCTAGCATCTTAGTAAGTGATGGAACACGATGATTATGAAGAACATGCTAAATCGGATGTGGTTCTATTGTAATGCTTATTCAAGTGATCGCTTCAGGATATATGCAAACTTAGTTATAATTGGATCAACTAAAAATGAAGCTAAACCAATGACAAAAGCATTGAAGGACTTATGTTAGTAAGCTCTCTTTGCAAAGTTATGATATCCCATGAGCTCCACCAAATAAATTTTGCATATCCTTGAGAGTCTTCTTATTTATCTCCTGACGGGTAAGTCTTGCTGAGTACAATTGAGTAGTTAGGGTTTATCCCACCCTGTTGGAGGTGAACTTATCAGTCTGCTGAAGGTGGAGACTAAATGCCGATGGGCTCGGCTATTCGGTATATGTTTCTTATCCATGCTTCTGTCGGAGGATGACATATGAGCTAGCTCTATTATGAACTTATGTTATGATAAACTTTTCATAATTTTCTCAGTTCTCCCTATTCAACTCTAAACTCAATATTGTAATAATATTTCTGATGTGAACTCAATGTATGTGATATGTATTCGCTTAATCTGGTATGATCTTGGTTGTGAAGTTGATTTACTAAGGTTCTTCGGGATACTCGGCGGGCTATCGGGTTTATATAAGTGTTGATGGTAGTTATTGTTCAATTTTAACCATCAACTAGACATGAGAAAGGGCATATAACCATCCTCAAACATAGATTAGGGTTTGAACTGACAAAATTCTACGAGTTTTGATGAATCTGTGTTTTGCAGGGTGTTATTCAGAAAAGAAGCAAAGGAGACCCACATGTCAGAGAAAAATATCAATTCCGTCGCGACGGTGGATCAAGAACATTCTAGAGAACACCAGAGACTCGTCTGTAGAAGCGGGGCCCGCTTGGCAGGTCGGCCGACCTGTCAGAGTCCTGGTTCCACGTCCGCTTCGACGTGGACTCTCCACCGCCTTTGAGGATTAATCTCCACCCTCCATCGAAGTCGGTTTGATTCAAGGGCTACGATTCATCCCACCGGACTATATATACGAGCCCAGACCCCCCAGGGTTTCATATCAATGATCATACAAGTCAGTTGATCCAGAGAAGAGGAGACCTCTCCACCAGAGATTAGGGTTAGACACTCAAAGTTCTAGTTTAGATCTAGCTAGTAGATTCAAGTAGAGTTGAGCCTTCGGCTCAGGATTCTGAATCCCCTGTCTACTAGAGGCTGGTAATTCTGCTGTATTTCCTCTTGTTATGACTTTATGCTATTTTAATAGGGTTATTTTGATTCGTACCATTGTAATTTTTTAAGTTTGGAGAAACGCCATTACAATTCGTCTATTTTGAAGCATACCATTACAATTCTTCGTTTCTCAAAAAAATGCCATGGGATACGTATAAAGACGAGTCGGGCCCAGCTGCTGGCGTATAAGACGATGTATACTTCGGTGCTGCTCCTCTTCACTATCACTGATGTGCGGGCCCCATCTGTCATATTCTTCTTCCTCCTATCATCTTCCCTTGCTGAGCAGCAGCCCCGTCATCGATGGCGAGCAGCAGGAGCACACGGGCGAGCTACGTTGGCGAGCATAGCACCAGTAGCAATAGTGCACGACGCGAGCCGCAAGCGTAGATGACGAGCAGCAGCAGAAGCGCATGACGCGAGGCGAGATGGCGAGCAGCAGCAGCGCACGACGCGAGCGTCCATGGCGAGCGGCAGTAGTGCACGCGGGCAGGCATCGACGGCAAGCAAGCAACAGTAGCGCACGAGGGTGGGCGTCGACGACAACCAACAGCAGCATGCGAGCGAGCGGCCGGCAGTGGGGCGCACATCGCCGTTGGAGCTCGCGGCCGGCGGCAGCGTGCGGTTGGCACGAAGCTTGTGGCTGGACGACTCGTGGAGCTCACGCCCCGAGTGGCGCGCGCAACACACGGCCGGCGGAGCTCGCGGCCAGGCAGCACGCGGAGCTCGTAGGCTCGCAGCTGGGCAGCTCGTGGATCACGCGCCATGCACGGAGCTCGCGCCTGCATACGCCCTGGGTGGCTGACGAAGCATGCGACCTAGGCGCAGTTCGCAGCGAAGCCCCCAGCCAGCGTGGAGCTCCCAGCTCGCCAACTTGCTAACTCGCCATGGACGCTGCATAAGCTAGCTACTCAGCAAGGAAAGATGCAGGGAGGAAGAAGAAGCATATGACATGTGGGGCCCACACGTCAGTGATAGCGGAGAGTTGCTGCAATGTAGTATACGTCGTTATATACGCCTGCAGCTGGGCCCGAGTCGTATTCATACGTATCCCGTGGTATTTTTCTAAGAAACAAAGAATTGTAATGGTACGCTTCAAAATAAACGAATTGTAATGGTGTTTCTCCAAACTTCGAAAATTGCAATGGTATGAATCAAAATAACCCATTTTAATACTATGTTTCGGTTTGTTATGTTCCTAATTTATTCTAATAGTATATTTGATATAGTTATGATTGATAATGAGTTTATGCATGAGTTTGCAAAGCGCTTAATTCAGTACTCGAGTGAGTTAAGTGGTCGACATTATAGAGGCATGGTGCTTAGATATTGTTTGCCTACGAATGCGCTTATATACTGGGTCATGTGATAGATCACGAATGTGACACTTCCGTTGAGTCCTTTGTAGTCCACTCCCCGTATGTAGAGAGAGTAGAACTTGATTATGATGGTAGACTTACTCTGTTCTTGGTCTTCCTGAATAATGTTCCTGATGCATAGATAAAGAGTCAGTTATGCTATACATGAATGTATATTTGTTAGAGTAGATGAAAGATTTAATTAATTAGAAATAACATAAGAATCTGATCTCTTAATTAGTCCTATGCTTTGGTTGACTTTAACAATGAGTAGTCCACACCTATCTCTGGAAAGTTATTTAAGCCTTTATTATCATATACACATCTTTATTATTGGCTTACCCCTGTTTAAGTAAGTGTTATGTGATTAATTATATTCATAAGTAATGTATTTGCATCTATCCACTCATGCCTGGCTCCATACCCTATCCACTCATGCCTGGCTCCATACCTTCTCCCTGTGGTAAAAATATAAATTGACAACCCTGAAATACTCGGGTAAAATGCTACAATGGTATAGATTAATGTGTGCACTTGCAAATACTTAAAACATGGTTATTTATATTTTATCCTCTTTAGTCACTTGCATTCATAATAACTGCTTAGTATTATTATGGGTAGTTTTCATACATGTCTCTTATATTCATGTTAGGGATGACAACTTAATTATTATAAGAGATATAGATTTAAAAGAGGTGACTAAGTAATTTACCAAGTGACACTTAATTAATGCCAACAATAAGCGAGAGTGTCACACCCGATTTTAAGAACAAAATCGAATGCACAATATATGTATGCCCGGATCAATATTCATACATATATCAACTTCATTATAGTATCATAACAGTGTAGAAATACATAACGTAACATTTTTACAAAATGATCCATTGGTCTAAAAGAAAAATACATAATTATTAAATAAAAACTCTAGCGGAAATCTTGGACGCCATCTCCACAGGAACGTCGACCGGGAGCAGCACCAGCCTAGTACACATCATCGGGGTCGAAGGCACCGTCTTCTATGTACTCCTCCTCGTCAACTCCAACGTCTAGGTGGGGTAGCAGGGGGACAAAGAGGAAGGGTGAGTACATCGAAATGTACTCCGCAAGTGTAGAAAAATATGACATGTGGCTTAAACAAGGATAGGCTGACTTGGTTGGACACAACACCTAAAGCGACAAAACCCTATTTCCTTAATTCCCTAAGCACCTATTTAACTAAGTGAAATCTCATCTTCTCAGAGTAACCAACACTCAGAAATCCCATCCGAGTAACCACACTTGGAAATCCATCCAAGCCCATATTCCTTCACCCAGGAACCACCCAACCAGAACCAAGTAACCAACTAATCTCGAAGAAGTCGCTCTTGACCGCGAGCACGGCTGATATATCAGTTTTACACTCTGCAGAGGTTGCACACTTTCACCACGAGTCGTGTTTTCCCCATTTCGCCGAACACTGCCGAGGTGCACGCGTGGGGTCACACTACAAGGCCTTTACAAAGCCCCTCTAAGCCTGTTTTACACGTACCTCTAAGGTTTCACCGCTAACAGGGGTAACGACCCACTGCAGAAGCCCCCTCTTGAGCCACAAAACCGTCCCCGTGTAAAGCCAAAACTTAGAGTGACTAATTAATTAGCCAGGTCCGTCCCATTCCAGCCTCATGGTTGCGCTGTAAAGTCGGGTTACAGGCTTTGAGAACCGGGTCCTAGGGATCCAAGCAGGATTATATCTCGCACAAACCCAAACAACCATCATCAGCCGCCAAATTCATGGCACATACTAAACCCCACCAATCTTTCCATCCTGCCAGATTTACCTAATCACCATGTTACTAAAAAGATTACCATTCCACATGTTGCATAGATCATTAATCCATATTTAATTAAACTCTTCCCAACCCAAGACTGCAAAGCTAAGCATGACTTCTACCATTTCCCAACCCAAGGTTACAAGGATGATAATAAACAAGTTCTAGTAAACCCTAACATGGGATTCAAAATTAGACTCTGCATGCAACTAATGATCTAACTACTCTAACTCAAAAGTAAAACAAATGTAGGTGCAAGATGAGCAAGGACACTTGCCTTCGAACTGGTTAGGGTCGGAAGTATCGAACACTGGATCCTGGAAATCCGCGCATTCGGATCCTTCTGTCAACAATCAACACACACGGTCCAAACAAAATATAATAAGAAACATTACACAAACCAGTAGAAAAATAGTACGAAATTATTTCTAACGCGTAATGCTCGTCGAAATGAAACCAAAGTGACTTGAACGGATCGAAACGGATTTAAAACGGAGAAGTTAGGACTAAATGGCTTTCCGTTTATAAAACAATAGAATAAATAAATAATAAATTTTGTTAGGTGTTTAAAATATATTGAACATTTATATTATCATATAGATTATAAAATTATGAACCTAATGCAAGTTGAATGGCTCAATTTGGATTAAAAATGGAGAAGTTATGACCTAAATACATTGAGTGGCAAATCTGTGAATTGATGGATTCATTTTCGAATTAAAATAAATGAATTTCAGATTAGAATCTAAACTTAGGACGGTTCTGTGAATCATAGAAACGACAGGGGCTAGATAGAAATAATTACAAGAGCTACTTCACAGTTGAGGTGGACGGTGGGTTCTATTTTTATAAACATGAGGGTCTCTTTAGCAAAAGAGCGGGCCGAAGGGGTATGGCTCAATCTGAGCCGTTGGATCTAAAAGAGGCGATCCAAATTAGAAACCGGGGGAGGAAGAGGGGATTCCGGCCGGGAACAGAGCACCGGCGGCGGCGGCTCCCCGGAATGTCGCTCCGGTGCGCTATTTTTGACACCGAATGTACGGGGAGGTAGAGGAGATGATCGCGAACCCTAATCGGTGCTCGGTGAAGGCTTGCTGCGGTCCGGGCGTGTGCAGCTCGTGCCGCAGTGGCCATGGCGGCGACGGCGACCTTGCTGCTGGTGCTAGAGGGCGGGGAACGACGAAAGGAAGAGAGGGGATGACCTATCACCTTTCTGAGATGCTTCGGGATCGCTCAATTTCAGTAGAGGTGCCTCTGGTCGATGGAATTTCGGCGGCGGGCGGAGCTAGGCGGTGGCGGCGTTCTTGGCGACGGCGGCGCTTGGGGATCGTCGGTGGCACGATCTGCGGCACCAGGTGAGGGGCGTAGAGGCTTAGGGGTGCTTCTTCAGGACTCGGGGTGCCCTTTTACATGGAGGAGGAGGGAGCAGAGGGCCGGTTCGCGAGCTTGGCTCCATGCCGGCCATGGCGGGCCGGTGGCTTCGCGCAGAGAGGATGGAGGGAGGGGAGGGAAAGAAGAGAGAGGGGTTGCGTGGTGATGTGCAGAGGGCTCGGTCGCGCGCGGGGGTTGCGGGTCGAGGCGACCGGGGCGCGGCGAGGCTCGGTCGCGGCACCGGTGCGGCGGGATCGGGCGACGGCGTGCACGGCGAGTGCAGCGTGGCCGCGCCCTCGTTCCTGACAAACCATTGCTCGGTTCGCGCGGATTTAGCGCGTGGGGAATTTCTAGGCAGCGAATCGGCTAGAACGCGGTCCGATTTGGCGGCGGGGAGCGTGGGGAGGCGGGCACGAGGCGCGAGCTCTTGCGGTCGCGCGCGCGTGCGTTAGGAGCGGGAGGAAGGGGACGAGCCCGACCAGCGGGGCCCGCTTGCCAGTGCTCGTGTGAGGGAGAGGGTACAGCGGTCGGTGACTGGGCCGGCTCGGTTGGGCCGCCGTTCTGCGCGCACAAGGATGGGGACCGCGGGAAGCGGGGCGCTGGGCCTCGGCCCAACCGGGAGGTGATGGAAGGAAGGAGGAGAAAGTGGGTTAGGCCCGAGGGAGAGAAGGTGAGGAAGGTCTGCTTTTTCTTCTTTTCTGTTTTTTTTTCTTTTCCTTTTCTAAACCAAATCCTTTTCCAAAACTATTTCAAAATCAAAAGTAGAAATATATCTCAACCAGTGGTTTTGATCCTAAAATAAATATTTTCAAACTTTGGCTTTGATTTTTGTTTACAAACATTTTCGAAACAAGTATTTGAATCTTTATTTTTTTGAAAATACAGAAAAACCTATTCGAGACGAAATCATATTTTACAAAATTCATTTTTTACTCGATAAATAAATGCAAGCGGCATGAATGCAACAACCATAGAAATATTATTTAAGAAAGTTTTTTTAAAGACATTTTTATTTAACATAGTTGATACAACACTATTTAAAGCTTAGTCAATTGAAGAAAATTATTAAATAATTCATTTCATTTAGTGTTTTCTATTCACATCCCCAAAATAGAAATTTTGGGGTGTGACAGAGAGCATGTGCGTGCCAATGTGTTAAGCGGGGACGGTCATTGATCTTGTATAAATTGGGTGGTTCTATCATAGTTGGCGTTGTGGTGGTCCACCGGCTATACGTGGCATGTTGTGTGGACTTTAACGGTCATCGCCATCTCCTACATTGCCCTGTGGATGATCTACCTCACCGTGCCCATTCATCTGCTCACTGTTTTGGTGTCTCTCTCGTACATGGTGTTGCTTGACATCTCTGTCATGCATCTGAGTCCTGCAGCAGGTGTCTTCATCATATTTCTTGACACGGCATAGGCCGCTAGCTTGTTCGGTTACGCGTTCACTGAGTACAGGCAGCGCAAGGGATTGGAGCAACGTGCCAAGTTGCGGAAATCCCTCATGAAATAGGAGGGCCTGCTCAAGAATGACAAGGCTGTCATTATTATGGTTTCTCTATATATGCGACTATTACCTCATTTGTTTCTATAGCAGGTGCATCATGGGTCATCTTCTACACAATTGACATGTACAGGGTTGTCATAGTTATGTGGCTTCTTATCGATCTCAGCTTAGTCTGCTGGACTGCCCTAGTGACAATGCTCCTGCTTCATGGTGTTTTGTTTCCAGATGACCACATGGCCTTCATCTTCTGGGGCACTGCTTTAGTTGTCTTGCCAGATTTCCTTCTTACATATCTGTTCGATGAGGCTATTGGCTTGTTAATGCACCCTATCGGTGTTATGGGTATGGTTGGGGTTCTTGGTTGCACTCTTAGTGTGTATGTCTGCTATAAGCGTATCGGGACACAGTAGGAGGCCAACGAGGTGAAATAAAGGAGTTCCATGTTATTTGTGTGAATGAGAGTGTGACCAAACCCCCTTTTACCTTTCCCTTCATTCCCTTTTATAGGAGATATATGAGGTGGTGGTTCTTATTCTTTCCCCTGGTAGGGCTTATAATTAAAGAAGTGTCCTTGTCCCTTATAATTAAAGGTGTCCCTAAAAATTATAACTGGGCCCTAAACTTTCATGAATAATCCCTTAGGCTTAGTAACTCTACACTTTTACACACTATGGGGGTTACTAACATATGTGTGTTGACGGTGGATATACCATAAAAATCCACACTCAAACACCGTCAACAGGCCTCGGTTTCAAGGAAGAATAAGCATAACATGAACATATTTTATCAATAACTAATTCCACTTGTACTCTTAGCTTGTGAATGCAGGAAAGATCAAACAGGACAAAAGTGAGCAGCTGGAGGCCACATGTGTGGGTCGGCCGACCCACACATGGTCACTCTAGGCCATCACATTTCAACACAAGGTGTACAACATGCCATGGAAGAGAGGAGAGCACAAGGTAGGCCCATGCATGGGTCGGCCGACCCATGTATGGGGCCCACATGGCTCTGGTGACATGGCACGATCCTCATGACACTCCACTTAGCTCATTTACACCTTTGGATCAGAGGTGTGTTTCCATTTAACGGTGGAGAAGCAAAGCACAAGGATCAAGGCGTGAACCAATAAGTACCAAGCAAATCAAGCACACAGGCATGCTCTATGACAAGTGGGGACACCAGGGGTGGGCCGACCCTGCCATAGGGGGTCGGCCGACCCACCCCTGGTGGGCCCAGCCACCGCCGTACTCCACCGACCCCCTGCATGCTTCCCACGTGCTGGATTCACCACTGCCGTCCATTTTGAGGCGGTTCATCCAAGGGTGGAGAGGTAAGGAGCACACGGATCGCTGACGTGGCACCTCTCCATCCTCCACTATAAATAGAGGCTGCCATCACCACACACAAGGCACACAAGATACACAAGAGACAAGAAAAGCAAGCTAGTTCCACTCTTTAGTAGTAGTATTAGTCTAGTGTGGGAGTTAGAGTCGAGTCGAGCTACGCTCGGGATCTCCGAAGTCGTCTGCTGGAGAGTCTGGTATAGCTCTTGTGTTTGAATTCAAATAGATTCCCACAATTTGGTACCTCCCAAGAAAGTTGTGTTTGAATTCAAATAGATTCCCTGTCCAAAGGTGAAAGCAGCTCTGAACCTGCACAGGTGGGGTCGGCCGACCTGGCCCTAGTGGCCTGGTCACCAGCCCTTCACCCCCTATAAATACCTCTGCATTGTGTGCTCAACTCCACTCCCAAACCAGCTGAATCATCTCGAGCACATAATTTCTCTTCTTCTCTCTAGTTGAGCAAGTTCTTTCTCAAGTTTAGTTGTAGTTAGCCACTCAAAATAAAAACCCAAAAATATTGTAGTAGTAGAAGCTTGTCTTTGCTCTCAAAAACAAGTCTGTGGAGTACTCTTACCCACAAGAACGGTTTTGTGGAGGTAACCATACCCCGCAAGGACTACTAACATTGGGACAACTAACGCTAACGCTAACGCTAATCTTTGTTGTCGTAGTGTGTTCTTGTGTTGTCTCATTGCTACAGGAAGATGAAGAAGTTCTCCTCCGTGTTCAAGAAGGCCAAGGGTGTCGCAGGTAATTCCTCCCGATGACCCCGTCATGACGAAGATGAAGGAAGAGAAGCTCCACTGGAACAAGGCAACGGAGTGCTAGATGTGCCTCCCGAGAGGACACTAGATCCCGAGAGCGACCTCATGCTGGATCAAGAAGAGTACCAAAGGTACCTCTCCATCTGACACCGCGGGTATGAACATACCGGCACAATCGATCCTGTCCTTTTGCACAGCACAGGTATAACCGTAGAATTTAATACTATTTTCAATACAATTGGTTGGGGAAACTTTTGGGAAGTGTAAGAACTTGGAATTGAAAAGCTCACCATAAAATTTCTATGCTCTTTACAAGTCACGGATGATAATGTCTACTTTCGCATGTTCAATCAAGAGTATAATTGCACTTGGGGAGTCTTTAGTATGGCACTTGGTTTTGATAATGCCTGTCATCTAGATCTATTTAGTGCCACAAGAAAATTTAATAAAGCTGAATTCTGAAAAGCCATAACTGGATCCAATGATTGCTCTGATCCTAAAACTGATGAAATTCATAATCCCACTTTGCGCTTGCTCCGCTATTGGATGGCTATAACTCTTCTTCCTGGCTCTAATGTGCAAATTCTTCTCAATAATGAATTAAGATTGCTTTATGCCATGACCAAGAAAATAAAAGTTTCACCTGCTAAGTTCTTAGTCCGCTTTTGGCTTGGTGTGTTCCAAAGAAGCGAGCCTATTTTCTTTACTTCTTTTATCACTTGCATCGCTGAAACAATGGTCCTACTAAATGGAAAGTATTACTTTGAATATATTGCTTCTCCTCGAGACATTATAACTGAAGATTTCTTCATAAGTGCTCAAGTCCTAAAAAGAGATACAAATGGTAACCTTAAAATGATTTATCCTGGCCATACAGCCGAGGTTTCTCTCCCATGTTAGAGGCGTCGGTTGTATGCGCTACACACACTAACCATAAATTGGGACCGAGAGGCAAGAAGCCAAAATGTTGCAGGAACAAGAAGGATGACTAGAAGCATGTCACAAGCCACTTAGTTTGAGCACGGTGGCACTTCGCGAGCTGCAGGGAAGAACGAAGAAGAAGGCGATGAGCCAAGTTCCATGGACATTTCAGGGTCCATGGAAAGGCCTCCACAGCACACTCCAAGAGTGCGCACTCCCTGTCCATCCACACGGACGAGGGGTCGTCGAAATCAAAGGACGGAGATGGATCAACTTATCGACGACATGGGCGCAATGCAAATTGAGCAAGATACAACTTTAAGTTTGGCACAACATAATGCCCAATTATTGCAAGCCATGCAAGATGAAGAAGCACAACGTTGGGCGGGATGGTTCCAACTCTATCCGCCACCACAATGAGCAAAAACCAAGCTTGGGGGAGATTCTCTCCCCCGCCAAGGTAAGTATTCTATCCTAGCTTATTGCATTATTTAATTTTAATGCATTTATCTTTACTTAAAAAAATAAAAAATAAAAAAAATCCTTAATCCATATGTCTCATGAATGTTTATCTTCCTCATGAAAATGATGAATATTTGCTCTGTTAATGTTTCTCTAATGCCTTATTTACAACTTAATATTTCTTTGAGTATGGATCACTTGGCTTATTTAAATCATCATGAACCTAAAAACTTTATGGATGCTAAGTGCTAGAACTAAGTCTAAGTTGTTGTGAGATATGATATAGTGAGACAAGAACTGTTATAATATTATTCTAAACATGCATGATTACTGGAGATTGATTTCTTAAAAACAATCAAAACCTTATTGTTCCTCAATGGTAATAAATTCCTACCACAGCCATATATGCTACACATGTCTTAGCCCTTCCACTTAAGGTATTTGCTTTGCATTGAGTGTTACCAAGTCTTATTGACCCTTATTGAGAGACTTATCATGCTCCCAAAATCAAGATCGCATACACACCACATATACATGCTGCTTCTACACTGGAAGTACGCAACAACATGCTTTTTATTTCCACTAAATAAATGCTCCATGTGTTAGAGTCATAAAATATCTCTCTTATTTGATTTGATAGAAGAGACAAAAAGGCTATGCAAAATAAAATAAAAAGAAAAGAAAAATGGACACAAGAAGTCCATAGAAAAGAAAAGAAATTATGAGCAAGTCTAAACTCATAAATAAAAGATAGAAAAAATGATAGCCATGTCTCTAAGATTTATTAGAGAGAGATACAATTTCAAATAGAGGAGCATTATAGTCCACTTTTTCCACACACTTGCACATCTTGATCTAAGGGCATGACACTTCTCTCTTTGGATCCAAGTTTTGGCTCTACAATACATGCAAAGTAAGTATGCTATACTCTTTCATTCCTACCTTGAGCTCCACATAAGCTTTTTTAGAAGTAGGAAAATAAAGAGAAGACAACATTTACTTTGTGCCTTAGTAAGGAATCATACACCATTTGAGTAACATGAGAGAACCATATGAGGAACATTAAGTTTTCTTTCGCAAAACATTGCTAAAACCTCCAGTATGAAACTTGCAAAGAATGAGAAAATTAGTGGTTAAGTTAAACTGTTCTGTCTCTCAACCACCTAAGGCAAAGGAAAGGTCATTAGCCCCATAGAGGACTAAGGTAAAATGAGTGAATTTTTATAGCCAATTTTTTCATTCAAAAGAGAAATATTTTGTTGTGCGCATGGTACTATTGAAATATGAACATTATAGCAACTCCTGATCCACCGAGGCTAAGTTTAATTATTTGCTCGGGACGAGGAAAGGTTAAGCTTGCGGGATCTTGTTGACGGTGGATATACCATAAAAATCCACACTCAAACACCATCAATAGGCCTCGGTTTCAAGGAAGAATAAGCATAACATGAACATATTTTATCAATAACTAGTTCCACTTGTGCGCTTAGCTTGTGAACGCAGGAAAGATCAAACAGGACAAAAGTGAGCAGCTGGAGGCCACATGTGTGGGTCGGCCGACCCACACATGGTCACTCCAGGCCACCACATTTCAACACAAGGTGTATAACATGCCATGGAAGAGAGGAGAGCTCAAGATGGGCCCATGCATGGGTTGGCCGACCCATGTATGGGGCCCACATGGCTCTGGTGACATGGCACGATCCTCATGACACTCCACTTAGCTCATTTACACCTTTGGATCAGAGGTGTGTTTCCATTTAACGGTAGAGAAGCAAAGCACAAGGATCAAGGCGTGAACCGATAAGTACCAAGCAAATCAAGCACAGAGCCATGCTCTATGACAAGTGGGGACACCAGGGGTGGGCCCACCCTGTCATAGGGGGGTCGGCCGACCCACCCCTGGTGGGCCCAGGCCACCGCCGTACTCCACCGACCCCCTGCATGTTTCCCACGTGCTGGATTCACCACTGCCATCCATCTTGAGGCGGTATTGAGGCGGTTCATCCAAGGGTAGAGAGGCAAGGAGCACACGGACCTCTCCATCCTCCCCTATAAATAGAGGCTGCCATCACCACACACATGACATACAAGATACACAAGAGATAAGAGAAGCAAGCTAGTTCCACTCTTTAGTAGTAGTATTAGTCTAGTGTGGGAGTTAGAGTCGAGTCGAGCTATGCTCGGGATCTCCGGAGTCGTCTGCTGGAGAGTCTGGTATAGCTCTTGTACCTTCCCCTCTGTAAGACTTTACTTTTATCAATATATTATCTTCACTTTACTTTACTAAGTCTTTACTTAGTGCTTTACTATTCACTATAGTATTGTTGTGTCTTATCTTAACTTATAGTTGAGTTATATTAGATAGTGATCCTGTAACCAGCTCACGTGTGTAGTTCATTGTCTGTCATAGGGTGCTTTAGCTGTTGGTACGCAGCTAGAGTAGTAAGAATTAGTGTAAGCGTGGTGCTTAGGCTAGATCTTACCCTTGAATGCTGCCTGTCGCACGGATTGTTAGTGGGTGCTAACAGGTGGTGACAGCCCTGTCTAGTGTTAGTATCCCTCCACGTGTTTTAGACAAGTTTTTAAAAGGTAGGCTCCCATAAGAGAGTAGGTGCTTCGAGTAGAGGTTATATCCTCTATTGTCTCGCACTACCCCCTACACACCGGAAGTAAGGTAGTTGTCTTAGTGCAATTCATCCATTTGATAAGATAAGTTCACGAGAGTAAAGTAAGACTCATAGGAGTATTATACTCACTCGTTGTCCTCCCACCTATCTATACTCTACTAGTTATCCTTGGTTATCCTAAACCTTATCGTGTCTTTGTGTCATTACCCTTTCCTCTATATATTGATTTACCCCGTATCACTAGTTGATACTAAGTTGCTATAGACTTAAGGATCTCTCTCTTTTATTAATTATTCCTAGCAACCGCTTTCCCTTGGGATAAAATAAATAACGATACCTTGAAATACTCCTGAGTGAAGTGCTACAACGGTATATTCTGTGCGCTTGCGGAATTATCCAATAGACATAAGAAATACCCTCAGGCACTTCTGGCGCCGTTATCAGAGATAGCCTAACACCCTGTCTCTGGTGGTTGCGCTAAGAAGTGTCAACAATGTGACACCCCAACAATAGCCCCGCTATTTGATTTTGGCTAGAAAATACAAGATCCAATAGCTACTTCGACTATATGAGGCCCAATTATAACTGTCGACGGAATAGCGGCGATAGTCATCCGAGGGGTATACCTAATGTAGTAGATGATCGGTGAAGGTACGCCTGAGACGAACAAGAGTAGCGCAGCAAGCGCGAGACACGAGATTTATATAGGTTCAGGCCGCCGCGAGGCGTAATACCCTACGTCCTGTGTGTTGCTGTATTGTATTGCTCTATCATCTGGGTTGTAGGATCTATCCCTGCCCCTCCTTATATAGTCTGAAGGAACAAGGTTACAAGTAAACTAGCCAAGTTGGTACAATAACCGTGCGGTGCAGCCTTGCGCCGCACGTCTTTGTCTTCTGGGCCGGGCCAGCTTTGATGGTGTGGCCCATGTCTTGTTTTTTTGGTACCAAGGGTTTATCCCCCCACAGCTAGTCCCCGAGTGCCTTACATTCGTTAGGAGGTGCAGATCTTTAGAGTTGCTTGACCAGACGGATGTAAGGAGTTCAGAAAAAATTTGAAAAGAGCTTTCTCTTTGGTGAAGTGTATCCACTTTTGGTTCTTCAGAACCAATACCTTCACCGTTAGGTGAAGTGTATCCACTTAGTCCCCGAGCCTGATAGTAGGTGACGCAGTCATGTAGTGTCAGGGTCAAAAAATTTTATCCTTGTTGATCATGTGAAGTGTTGACGAAGTCCCCGAGCACAGCAAGTGATCGGGAAAAATCTTCCGATCAGGCGAGACGATGACGTAGTCCTCGAGCACAGCAAGTGATCGGGAAAAATCTTCCGAGTAGGCGAGGCGATGACGTAGTCCCCGAGCAAAGCAAGTGATCGGTAAAAATCTTCCGAGCAGGTGAGGCGCAAATCAAGACCCCCGATGTGCTGCCCAAGATCAGCACCCTGATCCGAACAGCGTGAAGTGACTTGATAGTGAAAGGATCAAGGATGCCCAAGAGGGGGGGTGAATTGGGCAACTAATAATTTTTCGAAACACAATTCAACCTATCGCAATTTGCCCAATGTCACCCCACAAGTGCTTGTGACAATTCTATTCCTAAAACAAGTTATGCAACCTAGAGCCAAGTCCTATCACAAGTATGCTACTCTAGGAAAGTAGTGAACACAAAGGAAATGCGGGTATATAAAGGGTTAGAAAGACAAATCCGTTTTTCCCGAGGTATCGAAGAGTCGGCACTCCCCACTAGTCCTCGTTGGAGCACCCGCGCAAGGGTGTAGCTCCCCCTTGATCTTCGCAAAGACCAAGTGCTCTCTACGGGCTGATCCTTTGCCACTCCGGCGCGGTGGATCGCCCACAACCGCTCACAACTTCGACTTGGGCCGCCCACAAGCTCTCCAAGCGGTCACCAAGCCACCAATCGTCACCAAACCGTCTAGGTGATGCCGATCACCAAGAGTAACAAGCTTAGACTCTCACTTGACCAAGAACAAAGCCAAAGAGGGTGATGGATGCACACAAGTCACTCTTGATCTCTCTAGGGAAGAAGCTCACAAGCAATGGAGTTCACACTAATCTCCCTAGGGCTCTTGCTCTCTCACAAGATCAACAATGGTTCTTTCAGCTGTTAGAAATGGCAAGAGTGATAGAATGGAGGCTTTGGTGGAGTATAAATACTCACCCTCTCCAAAACTAGCCGTTTCTCACTTTTCTGCGAACCGTCGGACTCTGCCGAGGCTCGACCGTCGGACTAATTTCCACGGTCCGACTCTCACACAAACACTGCTCCCAGAACTGTGACAGAGGGGTGTCGGACCGAACTCGATGGTCCGACGCTCCTCAGTCCGACGCTTCTGCCTGCGGGCACAGTGCCTTTCAACGGCTAGTACACGGAGCAATGGTCCGACGCATACCGTCGGACCCAGTCCGACGCTCAAACTCGCTCTGGGAACCTCTCTGGAAGCGTCGGACGCTAACAGATATTAGTCCGACGCTCCCACTCGCGACGGTCCGACGCTCGCTCAAGCAACCACTGGCACCGTCGGACTCTGGAAAATGGTCCGACGCCCATCCGGCCAGGGTCCGACGCTCCCTGGCACGCTGAAACTCGTCCAGGGGTTGGCACGTGTCGTCGGACTCTAGCTATTGGTCCGACGCCCATACTAGTTAGAGTCCGACGCCTCTAATTCGATCAAAACTTCGCCGAATCGAAAACTTTCCAAAACGAAGTTTGATCCTCTCTCTTTCAGGAGAAACCCTGGGCTGTTTAGAGCTATGTTGGACAAGTGTGCATCACATCTACACTCTCTAATCTTGCTCTAAGTCAAGCTACCCATCCAAACCCCTCTTAATAGTACGGTCAAGGAGAAAAAACAAAACCTAAGACTACGCCAAGTGTCTTTCAACTCCAAACGACACTTAGCACTAGCCTATCACCGTCTTGTCTTTCATCCTTTGAAAACCGAATCAATTTCCATCGCTAGGGGCTTGAACCTATATGTTATTATGACCTAACCTCTAGGTTATCCTGCAAAACACACGTTAGTCATAATAATCGTCTTGTTGTCATTAATCACCGAAACCACTAGGGCCTAGATGCTTCAATCTCCCCCTTTTTGGTGATTGATGACAACAACCTCAAATAGATTTAGAAGGAATTAGGTTTTTAAAAGTTTGATTCATATAAGCATGTGACAATAAGAGCAAAAGGGTTAGGCATGCTTATACAAATCAAGACCACAAGGTACATATAAGATATGAAATAGGCACAAGTACCAAACAATACGCTCAAGATCGGAATGAAGTGCGGAAGCTAAGACAAGAGCGTAACCAAAAGAGAATCAAGTGTCACAATATATAAATAATCATGAAGCTCAATCACATGTCACAAGCAAGTCTCAAACATGAAAATAAACATAATGCATGATAATGTCACATCCAAAAGAACAAAAGAGTCAAAACCCTCTCACGCGCTCCCCCTAAATCTATGCTCTCTCCCCCTTTGGCATCAAGCACCAAAGACCTAAGACTCAGGAGGAGGAGAAGAAGCTGCAATGTCACGGTCGGAGGAGTGAGGTCGAAGCTCAAACTGAGAAGGGTCTTCCTCGGACTCGGAGCTCTGAACAGCCTGACCCTCTGACGGAGCACGTGAAGGAGAAACGGTCCGGGTCTGCTGAGCTGTCTCTGTAGCTGCCGCTGTGACTACTACTGTCGCAGGCCCTGCTGAAGTCGGGAGAGGCTCTGAAGAGGCGACTGACGACGGTAGTGTCTCTGTAGTCCCAGTGGCAGGTGGAGCTGTGGTGGTGGTAACAGGCAATCTGAACTCAGGAGGAGTGGGAATGCCTGTGATCTCACTGAAAGTAGCACCCAAGCTCCTGGATACTGAGGGGCCACCTAGGTCAGGTGTGAAACCGGTGTGGATCGGAGTGAACCCCTGAGTGCCTGGCGTGGCAAACCACTGCTGAGTCTGCTGAGTAGGAGTGACAAACTGGCTCGGTAGAGAAGCTGTGCCCTGACTCTGAAGTCCACCAGACTGTATCGCTGGAGTCACTTGGGCTGCAGTGGCTGCCGGTCCAACCTGCTGGATTGGAGAGGCAGTGGCTAGGAACGGTGGGGCTCCGGTGTGCCTGATGATGTGCTCCATAAACCCAAAGGTCTGTAACTGTATCTGCTGGCTCTGGAGCTGCATCTGGAGCATCTGCTGCTGGAACTGATCTTGCCGAAGCTGAATCTGAGTGAGAGCTGCAGCCTGCTCCCTGGCAAAACGGGACTGCTCCTCTGCCTGTCGCTGCTGTGTCTGCTGTAAGGTCTGAAGAATAGCAAGCAGTGCAGGGTCGGTCTGTGAAGTCTGAGGAGCGGAGCTGGACCCACCGGCCTCCGAGTCGTGAGCTCGTGGACGAGAAGGGATGGCCCGGTAGTCCCTGTCAGAGCTGGACGAGGAGGTGTCGACGGGGTCGTCGTCTGCAAGTAACTGCTCAAGCTCGCTATGGGCAACGTGCCTCATAGCCTCGTCCTGCTGCTGAACCTCTACCATGTCTGCCCCTGAAGTCTGACGGCGCTGTACTCTGTGTAAAGCTCGGCTGCCACGGCGTCCGTCAATCAGAGAGGTCATCCGATATACTGGAAACTCTGTCTCAGTCTGGCGCAACTCACGAGAGATGCCTGTCCAAATCCGGTGCAACCTCCGCTCAAGGATATGTGAGATCCAATGAGCGTAGGGGAGCTGTCGCCGAGACCTGATGCCCTCTGCTATGGTGTCCTCCATCTCACTGATAATTAGATCGGCAATGTCAAACTCGGACTGCTGGACCAGGGCACTAAGGAGCCATAGCTGTAAGTGTGTCAAACCCTCCTTGTACCCCTCCCGCGGTAAAAGAGTACGCCTCATCACGTCGTTCAGGAGACGAACGACGGGACGAAGCTCCGAAGGTGTCCTGCGGGAGCCGTCTCCGAACGGTGGTCGAAAACATGCTGCTATATGAGCAGTACCAGGTGCCAGTCCTCCGTGAGCCCTCCTCGGCGGGTCTGTTGTGGCATAGCAAATGCTGTGCAACCTGGTAGCTGACTCTGGCACTCCAAGCAGCTCTCGCAGAGCCTTCGCGTAGAGCCGGTATGGCTCTCCGCCGAAGGTGTACTGCAAGTACTCGTGGTCGGGGTCGATCCATAGGGAAGCATAGAACTCTCGGACCCACGACTCCACGTATCGGCCTGATCGGCCAAGAAGCTCTGCAAGTCCAGGCAGGTATGTCAGATATGGCCTGATCTCCTCTCCTGCTGCCTGGACTATGTCCTCTAGGGGACATACTCTGTGCTGTCGTAGTCCAACTCCTGTGGCCATGAGGGCGGTGAAGAAATCCTCGTGAAGAGGAGTGTACCAGCCCTCAGAAGCTCTGGGATCTCTCTGATCCGGAAACCAGCTGGAAAGCGACGTCAACCGGAGCTCTCTGACTCGAGCTGCAGATATCCTCTGTAAGTCCAAGTGAACATCCGGCTCAGGCACCGGCTGAGGCTCGGAGGTAGCAGGCACCCTGGGAACTCGGTCGCCGCGCCTCTGACCAGCGGGCCGGGGTGGCACCGAAGGTCGAGTGCGGCCCGAGCGACGAAGAGGTGGAGCCTGGGCCTGCTCCCCCTGAGTAACTGCCTCCTGCTGCTCTGGCTGCCTCGGCTCTGCCACCACTGGCTGTGCTGACTCAGTCTCCGGCTGCCTCTGAGGCTGCGGCTGTTCCTCGGTCTCATCTCTGCCCGACAAACTGACAGAGATGCCTCCAATGTGTATACCCCTGCCACGCTCTGCCTCCTCTGCAGCCTGTGCTACCCTGATGGCCTGCCTCTGCTCTGCTGAAAGCCTCTTTCTCTTCTTGCTGCTTTCGACGAGAGGAGCCTTCCCCTTGTCCAAAGGTGGACGAGGAGGAGACCTCTCGTCTCCACCTGTGCCTCCCTGACTGCGACTGACCTGCTTGCAACGAACCATCTCTGCCAACTGTCACTGTCTCTCTGAAGCTGCTAGCTGACACTCAGAGGCTTGGCCTCGTTCCGTATCCGCGAGCTTGGCCCCGGATTCACTGACGCACTGCCAAACTCTCTGACCACGACAGCTGCAAGAGAGAGATAGACAGGGATACATAAGCATATATAATCTAGAGAAGAGTGATCCTAGGAAGCAAGCATAATGAGATAAGAGGGGAATAGCAAGAAACCTGCGAGAAAAGGAACCTGTGAAGGGGTAAGAGACTCTGTCGACGCGAGGCACCACAGGGAATCACACTAGGTGTAAAGCACCCTCACAAGCCGTAGAATGCCCGAGAGAAGAGTCAAACTTCAATAGAACTGCGAGGAACGCGAGGAATAATGGTTAGGGCATTTCATCGAACACCTTGTGTGCGAAGTAGATTTGAAACAGGGGATTCAAATCTTACCACCATGTGAGCAGCTGAGGAGAAGACGGATGACGAGTTCGACAAAGGGGAACTCGATTGAGCCGCGGTGATGAGCACAACGGCGGCGAGAAAACCGGCGGCGGCGGTGCTGCTCGGTGGCGCTCGGCACGGCGTCGTGCGGCTGCAGCAGAGCGCGGACGTGCGCGAGGAAGAAGGGAGGGGGTGCCCGCACGCGCGGGAAAGCCAGGCTGCCGGCGGCGAGGGCGCGGGCGAGCTGGCGGCGGAGTTTTAGGGCGCGGCACGGCGGCGGCGGCGGCGTTAGGGCGAACGGGCGCGGCGCAGCGAGCGGCTCTGGAAGATGAACAGGAGCTGACAGCGGGGCCCCACGCGACAGAGAAAGAAAAGAACTGAGGCGCGCCTTCGAACCGACCGTCGGACCATTACTGTGCAAGCGTCGGACCAATACTCCGCAGAGTTCGACGCTTCCAGTAAGCTCCAGCGGCCGTCGGACTTAGTCCGACGCCCCACGTCGGACAAATACTTTCGGTCCGACGCCGTGAACGCGGCGTGAACGCGGCGCGACACGGCGTAAACCCTCTTAACCAAAAGTCCAACGTCTGAAAATTTCCGGTCCGACGCTGCGTCCGACGCTTCCTTCGGCTTTGCCGACCACCGTCGGACTGAGGTTGAAAGTCCGACGCTGCGTCCGACGCTTCCTTCGGCTTTGCCGACCACCGTCGGACTGAGGTTGAAAGTCCGACGCTGTGAAATCCAGCGTCCGACGCCTCGGACAACAGGGAAAGGGACCGTCGGACTGAGGCTATTGGTCCGACGCTTGGAAAATCAGCGTCCGACGCCTCGGTCCGACGCCCTAAAACCTGTTTTCTTCCAGATTTCTTCATGCCGACTCTTCCCAACTAAGTTCCAACCTCAATAAGAGTCAAATAAACACCAGTTGGAACCAGTATGAGAGGCCCTCTCTCAAACCCTCAATTTTTCAAATATTTTGCCTTAGGCATATGTGAATTTTATGAAAATAGGCAATGAAATCCATAAACAAAACGACAAAACAACAATCATGCAATATGCAATGCAAATTCACGTAAATTAAACTAGTTGTTGTCAAGTTTTTCCTCGGGTAAGCTTCTTCACACGCTTTTAGGCGGTTATCTTAACCGAGTTAGACAAACCCTACGTGCAATTCAATGTTAGACATGTTTTATGTTACAATGCAATGCACATGACAACACAACATCATCTTTTAGTGAAGTTGCTTAGATCAAGGCAATTAAGTTCATTCCTTAGAGTACAAAAGCGTGCCTCTTCCAATGGTTTAGTGAAAATGTCCGCCAAGTTATCATCCGTTCTCACTCCCTCAAAGGAAATGTCACCCTTGGCAACGTGATCTCTAAGAAAGTGATGACGGATGTCAATGTGCTTTGTGCGGGAGTGTTGAACCGGGTTATTTGCAAGTTTTACCGCACTCTCGTTGTCACACAACAAAGGCACCCTTTTTAAGTTGATTCCATAATCAAGTAGGGTTTGTTTCATATAAAGAATTTGTGCACAACAAGCACCCGCGGCAATGTATTCCGCTTCGGTTGTTGACAAGGCAACACTATTTTGTTTCTTGGAGGACCAAGAAACCAGTGATCTTCTAAGCAAATGGCACCCTCCGGATGTGCTTTTCCGGTCAATCTTGCAACCGGCATAATCCGAATCGGAATAGCCGACAAGAGTAAAGTTAGCTCCTTTGGGATACCAAAGGCCAATGCTCGGGGAATGCTTTATGTACCTAAGGATTCTTTTTACCGCAACTAAGTGAGGTTCCTTAGGATTGGCTTGAAAGCGCGCACACATACACACACTAAACATGATGTCGGGCCTAGATGCGGTCAAATACAACAAACTACCGATCATAGAACGATAGAGAGTTTGGTCAACCGATTTACCTCCCTCATCAAGGTCGAGATGTCCATTGGTAGGCATGGGGGTCTTGATGGGCTTGCATTCTTCCATCTTGAAGCGCTTGAGGAGGTCTTTCGTGTACTTCTCTTGCGACACGAACGTCCCCTCCCTCATTTGCTTGACTTGAAAGCCGAGGAAGAATGTGAGCTCACCAATCATGGACATCTCAAACTCCTTGGACATCATATCACCAAATTCCTTGCAAAAATCTTCATTAGTCGAACCAAAGATAATATCATCGACATAAACTTGACAAATGAAGATATGCCCTTTGTGCTTCTTGGTGAATAGTGTGGTGTCAACCAAGCCGATTTTGAAGCCCTTGTTGATGAGAAAGTCACGGAGGCGCTCATACCAAGCCCGTGGGGCTTGCTTCAAGCCATATAGTGCCTTGGACAATCTGTAAACATAGTTTGGATATCTAGGGTCCTCAAAACCCGGTGGTTGCGAAACATAGACAAGTTCATTTATGAAGCCATTTAAAAATGCACTTTTCACATCCATTTGAAAGAGTTTTAGATTGTGATTAGATGCATATGCAAGTAGGATACGAATGGCCTCTAATCTTGCCACGGGGGCAAAGGTCTCCCCAAAATCCAAGCCTTCAACTTGGGAGAACCCTTTTGCCACGAGCCTTGCCTTGTTTCTCACAATGTTGCCCTTGTCGTCTTGTTTGTTGCGGAACACCCACTTGGTGCCTATGACTCTTGCTCCTTTTGGCTTCTCTTCAAGTGTCCAAACTTGATTGCGGGTGAAATTGTTGAGTTCTTCATGCATGGCATTCACCCAATCCGGATCTTGAAGAGCTTCCTCTATGCTAGTAGGCTCAATACAAGAGACAAACGAGTGATGTTCAATGAATTGAGCATGCCTTTGTGAGCGAGTCATTACCCCCCTTGAAGGACTCCCTATTATGAGATCTTGAGGATGTGTTTGTAGAAGTGGAGTGGCTCTTCTATCAACTACTTGAGGAGGAGGTTGTGGAGCATCAACATCTTGTGCTTGTGCCTCAATTTCTTCTTGTGTGATGTGGGTGTCTTCATGTGGATCCACCCCATCTTTATCTTTATCATCTTGAGGAACATTTGATGAAGATGGTTGATTGATCACTTGCACATCATCACCATCATCTTTTGGCTTGATGTCTCCAGTTGGCATGTTCTTCATGGCCTTCCTCAAGGGTTCATCACCTACATCATCAAGATTCTCATGCTCTCCTTGAGAGCCGTTAGTTTCATCGAACTCCACATCGTATGTTTCTTCAACAAGGCCGGTGGCATTATTGAATACTCTATATGCTTTGGACTTCAATGAGTAACCAACAAGAAAACCAATATCACAACGTCTCTGAAACTTCCCTAGGTGTTGCCGCTTCTTGTAGATGTAGCATTTGCAACCAAACACCCGAAAGTAGGAGACGTCCGGCTTCTTGCCAATGAGTAGCTCATAGGGGGTTTTCTTTAGCAACCGGTGAGGGAATAGACGGTTGGATGCATAGCATGCGGTGTTGATTGCCTCCGCCCAAAACCTCTCCGGTGTGTTGTACTCATCAAGCATAGTCCTTGCAAGGGTGATCAACGTCCGGTTCTTCCTTTCAACTACACCATTTTGTTGAGGGGTATAGGTGGATGAGACTTCATGCTTGATCCCAACTTCATCACAATATACTTCAATGTTTGTGTTGTCAAACTCTTTTCCATTGTCACTTCTAATCTTCTTGATCTTTACTTCAAATTCATTTTGTGCTCTCTTGGCAAACTTCTTGAAAGATTGGGCTACTTCGGTCTTGTCATGAAGAAAGAACACCCAAGTGTATCTTAAAAAGTCATCAACAATCACTAAGCAATAGAGCTTGCCACCAATGCTTGCATAAGTCGTTGGCCCAAATAAGTCCATGTGAAGTAGCTCTAATGGTCTTGAAGTTGACACAAATGCCTTGGATGGATGTGTATTTGCCACTTGCTTCCCGGCTTGGCAAGCACTACATAATTTGTCCTTCTCAAATACAACATCTTTTAATCCTCTTACCATTTCTTTCTTCAATAACTTCTTGAGTGTGCTCATTCCAACATGTGCAAGCCTTCTATGCCAAAGCCACCCAAGAGATTGCTTGGTGAAAAGACAAGTCTTCAAATTTGCATCTTCCGAGTTGAAGTCCACTAGATAGAGATGATTGTACCGAAAGCCCTTGAATATCACTTCATTCTCAGCTTTCTTGGAGACAACCACTTCTTCACTAGTAAATAGGCATTGGAAGCCAAGATCACACAATTGACCAACGGATAGCAAGTTGAAGCTCAAAGAAGCAACTAGAAGCACATTTGAAATGGAATGATCATTAGATATAGCCACTTTGCCAAGCCCTTGCACTTTGCTCTTGGAATTATCACCAAATGTTATCTTTCCTTGGTCTTCTACATTCTCTTCAAGGGAGGTGAACATACGAGCATCACCGGTCATATGTTGAGTGCATCCACTATCAATTACCCAATGAGAGCCACCGGTCTTGTAGTTCACCTACACACAACAAATCAAGCTTGATGTTTAGGAACCCATACTTGAGAAGGGCTCCGGACTTTCTCAACCAAAGCTTTCGCCACCCATAGTTGCCTAGGCCTATTCTTGTTAGGGGGTCCTAGGAACATGACTTTCACTTTGCCCTTAGAATCTTTCCTTAGTATGTAATGAGCATCAAAGGCAAAAGGCCTAGCATGCTTGGGCATAGGTTGTGGTGGCGGTGTCTTGCACTCATGAGCAAAATGACCTTCTTGACCACATTCAAAGCATCTCTTTGGCTTGGGCTTGGGCTTGTTCTTTGCTTTGTTGAGACGATTTTGAGCTCTAATATTTTGCACCTTCTCACCCATGTATCCAATCCCACTTCTATCAAATTTCATCACGGTGTTCATGAGGAGATCACTTTGTAGATATTGACCTCTTGTGAATTTTTGCAAGCCCACAGTGAGATGGCTCTTGTCTTGCTTCAACTTCTTGTTCTCTTCCAATAGGCTTGCAAAGTGACACTTCTCATTCTTGAGAATCTTGTTTTCTTTTCTAAGCACTTCAACTTCTTCATCTTGTTGCACCGCTTCAATGACAATGGTATTTGTGGTTGATTGCTTCTCAAGCTCTTTCTTCAAGTTGTCATTTTCAATCTTGAGCTTCCAATAGTCATCATGACAATCGGCCACCACCACTTCCTTGCCTTTGCTACTACTACCTTGCTCAATGATCTCATCAATCAAGTCATCACATGATGTAGCTATGTCACACTTAACAACATGGTTAGGAGCATCATGTGTTTCATTGGAAAGCAAGTCATAGGCCATAGCAAGGTTGTCATGATTCACTTTCACTTGAGTATAGTCCTCTTTTAGCTTGTTGTAGCTAGTGGTGAGCTCAATGTGTATCCTCTCAAGTTTATCATGTTTTTCTTTGAGCTCTTTTATGTTGGCTTTGAGCTCCATAACCTTGGATGACACATTTTGATTTTCAACTCTAAGCTCATCACTAGCTTTGGTGAATTGTTCATTTTGAGCTAAAAGGTTTCCATTCTCAAGTTTTAAGTTTTCATTTTTCCTTGTTAGCTTTCTTATAACTTTGGTATAGTCATTTAGCAAGCTAGCAAGTTCATCATAGGTGGGTGATTCATACTCATTGTCACTATCACTACTCTCATCATCACTTTGTACCTTCTTGTCCTTAGCCATAAGGCAAAGGTGTGTTGGAGATGAGGGCGGTGATGGCGGTGGAGGAAGTGAAGTCCCAATCACAAGAGCGGCCACCTTCTCCTTTTCATCATCACTTTCTTCACCGGATGAGCCACTAGAAGATTCAATGTCGGTGAGCCAATCACCAACAATGTAAGCTTTGCCACTCTTCTTGCTTTTGTGAAATTGCTTTTTCTTGAATTCTTTCTTCTTGAATGGCTTGGCCTTTTTCTTCTCATCATCAGTCTCATCACTAGAGTCTTGCCTTTTGCCCTTGTTCTTGTTCTTGAATTTGTCTTTCTTGGGCTTTGGGCATTGATGAGCAAGATGCCCAAGCTCTCCACAATTGTAGCAATCCATCTCGGAGATGGGCTTTCTCTTGCTACTAGTGAAGAACTTCTTCTTGTTGGAATCAAATTTGATTCCCTTGTTGTTGAGCTTCTTGAGCATCTTGGTGGTCTTCCTCACCATGAGAGCGATCTCCACATTATCATCATCATCATCACTTGTGGAGTCAAGAGAAGAGTACTTTGCTAGAGCTTTGCCTTTCTTGTCGGCCTTGAGGGCCAAGTCTTTCTTCTCTTCTTTCTTGGATGATGATCCATCTTGAGGAGTGATCTTCATGTACATCTCATGAGCATTGATCTTCTCCAATATTTGGGTGGGGGTTGCATTTGAGAGATCCGTTTGATGAAGTACGGTTACAATGTGACCATACTTCTCAATTGGAAGAGCATTGAGGATTCTCCTTGCAACCTCGGCCGGTGAGATTTGAGTGAGTCCAAGGCCATTTACTTCTTCTACAATGATATTCAAGCGAGAATACATGTCATTAGCACTTTCATGGATAGCATTTTGAAAGAATTGAGCTTGTCAATGATAAGATAATATCGTTCCTCTCACTCATTCTTAGTTCCCTCATAGAGCGCACAAATATCCGACCATAGTGCATGAGCGTTTTTGTGGTTCCTCACACGGTTGAACACCTCTTTGCTAAGGCCTCTAAATATGATGTTTCGAGCCTTAGCATTCCACTTCTCGTGCTCTTCCTCAACGGGTGTGAGGGTTGCGCCGGGTTTGGGAGTGGGGTACCCTTGTGTGGCGGCTTTGTGAACACCAAGGTCCACCGCCTCAAGGTATGCCTCCATACGAATTTTCCAATAAGGAAAATCGTTACCGTCAAAGACGGGAGGGGGACCATCGTGACCACCGGACATCCTTCCTCTTGGCGGTTAAGCCAAATTAATGAGCAACAAGGCTCTGATACCAATTGAAAGGATCAAGGATGCCCAAGAGGGGGGGTGAATTGGGCAACTAATAATTTTTCGAAACACAATTCAACCTATCGCAATTTGCCCAATGTCACCCCACAAGTGCTTGTGACAATTCTATTCCTAAAACAAGTTATGCAACCTAGAGCCAAGTCCTATCACAAGTATGCTACTCTAGGAAAGTAGTGAACACAAAGGAAATGCGGGTATATAAAGGGTTAGAAAGACAAATCCATTTTTCCCGAGGTATCGAAGAGTCGGCACTCCCCACTAGTCCTCGTTGGAGCACCCGCGCAAGGGTGTAGCTCCCCCTTGATCTTCGCAAAGACCAAGTGCTCTCTACGGGCTGATCCTTTGCCACTCTGGCGCGGTGGATCGCCCACAACCGCTCACAACTTCGACTTGGGCTGCCCACAAGCTCTCCAAGCGGTCACCAAGCCACCAATCGTCACCAAACCGTCTAGGTGATGCCGATCACCAAGAGTAACAAGCTTAGACTCTCACTTGACCAAGAACAAAGCCAAAGAGGGTGATGGATGCACACAAGTCACTCTTGATCTCTCTAGGGAAGAAGCTCACAAGCAATGGAGTTCACACTAATCTCCCTAGGGCTCTTGCTCTCTCACAAGATCAACAATGGTTCTTTCAGCTGTTAGAAATGGCAAGAGTGATAGAATGGAGGCTTTGGTGGAGTATAAATACTCACCCTCTCCAAAACTAGCAGTTTCTCACTTTCCTGCGAACCGTCGGACTCTGCCGAGGCTCGACCGTCGGACTAATTTCCACGGTCCGACTCTCACACAAACACTGCTCCCAGAACTGTGACAGAGGGGCGTCGGACCGAACTCGATGGTCCGACGCTCCTCAGTCCGACGCTTCTGCCTGCGGGCACAGTGCCTTTCAACGGCTAGTACACGGAGCAATGGTCCGACGCATACCGTCGGACCCAGTCCGACGCTCAAACTCGCTCTGGGAACCTCTCTGGAAGCGTCGGACGCTAACAGATATTAGTCCGACGCTCCCACTCGCGACGGTCCGACGCTCGCTCAAGCAACCACTGGCACCATCGGACTCTGGAAAATGGTCCGACGCCCATCCGGCCAGGGTCCGACGCTCCCTGGCACGCTGAAACTCGTCCAGGGGTTGCCACGTGTCGTCGGACTCTAGCTATTGGTCCGACGCCCATACTAGTTAGAGTCCGACGCCTCTAATTCGATCAAAACTTCGCCGAATCGAAAACTTTCCAAAACGAAGTTTGATCCTCTCTCTTTCAGGAGAAACCCTGGGCTGTTTAGAGCTATGTTGGACAAGTGTGCATCACATCTACACTCTCTAATCTTGCTCTAAGTCAAGCTACCCATCCAAACTCCTCTTAATAGTACGGTCAAGGAGAAAAACAAAACCTAAGACTACGCCAAGTGTCTTTCAACTCCAAACGACACTTAGCACTAGCCTATCACCGTCTTGTCTTTCATCCTTTGAAAACCGAATCGATTTCCATCGCTAGGGGCTTGAACCTATATGTTATTATGACCTAACCTCTAGGTTATCCTGCAAAACACACGTTAGTCATAATAATCGTCTTGTTGTCATTAATCACCGAAACCACTAGGGGCTAGATGCTTCAGATAGCTCGGCAACGAGACCCCATCATGGTCGGTGGCGATGAGGAGCGACGAGAGCTCGGCGGTTGGGAGTCCCTAGCCTGATCGGAGGCGTAGTCCGAACAGTACGAGAACGGCGAGGAGCGGCGACGAGGACGGCGAAGAGTGGCGATGACGACGGCGAGAAACAGCGACGAGTCCCCAACCTGATCGGAGGCGTAGTCTGAGCAGTGCAAGGACGACGAGGAACGGCAACGACGACGGCGAGGAGCGGCGACGAGTCCCCAGTCTGATCGGAGGCGTAGTCTGAGCAAAGCGAGGACGACGAGGAGCGGCGACGACGACGGCGAGGAGCGACGACGAGTCCCCAGCCTGATCGGAGGCGTAGTCCGAGCAGTGCGAGGACGATGAGGAGCGGCGACGACGACGGCGAGGAGCGGCGACGAATCCCCAGCCTGATCGGAGATGTAGTCCGAGCAGTGCGAGGACGGCGAGGAGCGGCGACGACGACGGCGAGGAGCGGCGACGAGTCCCCAGCCTGGTCGGAGGCGTAGTCCGAACAGTGCGAGGACGGCGAGGAGCGGCGACGACGACGGCGAGAAGCGGCGAAGAGTCCCCAGCCTGGTCAGAGGCGTAATCCGAGCAGCGCGAGGACGGCGAGGAGTGGCGACGAGTCCCCAGCCTGGTCGGAGATGTTGTCCGAGCAGCGCGAGGACGGCGAGGAGCGGCGACGAGTCTCCAGCGTGGCCGGAGGCGGTGTCCGAGCAGCACGAGGATGACGAGGAGCGACGAGAGCTCGGTGTCGAGTTTCTGCAAAATAAATATGTACAGTGGGTAGTACATGATTTAGGTTTTAGAGTAGATCCCAATATTGTAGAATGCATAATAAGATTGTCCGTTTCTTGCTCCTGTCAGGTCACATAATTTCCCCTGGTAGTTGGCCTGTTACGTTTAATTCCCTGACCCGGCGTCTAGTTCAGAGGTTTCTTAACATGACCATGTTTGTGTGACGGCTTACGGGGCGTAGACATGTTTCACGGATTAAGGCGTGGCTATCAAGGTACGTTAAGCAACCCTTGAGAGAAGAAAACGACGAGATATTTAATATCTCGTCGGCGGAGAAAATCTTCTGCTTGCCCGATCGTTGTCGGAGCTTATGGAGAAATTGTCGGCGAGTGCCCGAGATTTGTCAGGGCTTTTGGGAGAGGTCGGCGGTGAAGAACTATAGAGATAATTTTCGGAGATATATGAAGATCGAAGGATTCGTAGAAGAATATTAAAAATATGACTTAACTTAATTGATGTCGGGCGGCGTGGTTGGCGTGGCGTCATTGTGGTCGAGTAGATGAACATTAACGAAGCCCAGCTAGCTTGCTTGACGTTGGGACCGGTCGACTCGGCCTGGTCGTGGCGTAGGAAGGTGTAGTCGTGCCGAACACGTCAGCGTGGTCATCCTGAGGCCGACCAGAGCTCGGTGACCTGGTGTCGTCGAGCAGAGGCTTGCCGATGAGACGTACGTAGTGCCAACTGCCAATCCTGCCATAATAATCGTATTCATGTGTATGTACTATATCATGAGATATTAGATCGGAAATCAAATATGGAATATTGACTTAGCTTTGATTGGCGGACGAGCGGAAACTTCTGTGACGCCCAATCATGCGAGAAAATATTCATGATCGATGTACGTGCATAGGCGTATGCAAATACGCATGGTCCTGCACACGTCTCTTTCTCGTCGACGCTGGCTTCTATGCATCTTGGTCGATGTCGTAGATGTTGACGATGTGATGTCCGTGTAATCCAATATATGGTCGATTTGATCGACATGAGTACGCAGATCGCGTGCCTTCCTGCCTGCTTGCCTTGCTTTGTGCTGATCGTAGCAGATCGAATCTGCCGCTGCTTGTTGCTTTTGGGCTTCTGGAAATCCGCTTCGTACATGTGATGCATCTGATTGAATCCATTTAGCTTTTTCTTGATCGGAGTGCACGGCCATCGCTTGTTGCCGCTGCTGGAGTCTTCTGGTTGGACCACGATGGATATGGTGACGGCGCCCGACCCTTGCGTCATCGAGACCTATTGCTCAAATCGGATCGGATCTCGGGATCGCCATCGATGACCCCGATGAATAAAATTTCCTTGTGGCCCGCCGTTGCCGGATCTGATCGACGACGACGAAAAGAAAAATCACCTTCTTGCTCGTCATGGGATCAAGAAGCATATCTTCTACCTGGCGCGCCAACTGTCGATGGAATACCGACGATAGTCTACCGAGAGGTATACCCAAGGTAGTAGATGATCGGTGAAGGTGCGCCTGAGACGAACAAGAGTAGCGCAGCAAGCGCGAGACACGAGATTTATATAGGTTCAGACCGCCGCGAGACGTAATACCCTACGTCCTGTGTGTTGCTCTATTGTATTGCTATATCATCCGGGTTGTGGGATCTATCCCTGCCCCTCTTTATATAGTCTGAAGGGACAAGGTTACAAGTAAAGTAAACTAGCTGTTTGCACCCGAGTTTAGACAAGTCGGCAAAATCGGCTTGGCCAGGTTGGTGACCCGGCCTGGCCGGGTTTGGCTCCTGCGCCGACTTTTGGCAGGCTGTCACGTGGCACTCCGAGAGGCCCCGTGAAAACCGGCTTGGCCGGGTTTGGACCCGGCTTGGCCGGGTTTGGTAGAGTCCGAGCCGATTAAGAGATCTAATCGGTTTTTGGTAGTTTTTGGATGTGGAAAACTTGGAGACTTGCCTAGATACGTGTTTCCTACTGTGATAAGATCACCCCCCTCTATATATATGAGAGGATCATGGCCGATTGAGATCTTAACCATTCAATCATCAAAACATATCTACCAAATAGATTCTCGCGGTGGTTCACCTCTATCCTGCTGTTCGGCTCGACTCTCCGCGAGTTTAGTCGGCGTTCTAGGTGATCTCCGCGATCCCTAGGGCAACCTCTACGTGCATCTCTCCGACGGATCTTTCCGAGGGGTGTTCGAGAGTTTCCGGCGAAGGACGGGCGCTACATCGACCACCAAACGTCCTCTGCTATTGAAGACGGTCGTCCCGATGACCAGAAGACCGGAACCCTAGCTTCCTCGGCGAACCTGAGGAAACCGGCTCAGCCGACTATCAAAGTCGGCCAGGCCGGGTAAGCGGCTCGGCCGGGTTCTGAAACCGGCCAGGCCGGGTTCCGCGGGCGTGCTGCTCCGTGCTGTTTCGTTTCGTGCGCGACCGTGCGATCTAGCACCTTGCTATGTGTTGTCCCGTTTCGGCGTCAACACACTTTTTGGCGACTCCGCTGGGGAAGAAAGCTCAATCCTAGATCCAATCTACTAGCGGCATGGCGGCCGACGACGGGAAGAAGACCGACAAGAACGTCAATGAAGACAACGTCGTCCGCCCCAAGACTATCGACGTGCTTCCTGAGGAGCTCCGGAAAAAGCTAGAGGCCAAGCTTGCTGCCGATACACAAGCCTTCCTGGATAGCTGTACTAAACACCGGCGCAACAAGGTCACGCAAGTCTCCGAGCCTAAGTTCGGCGACTCGTCTTCTTCATCCGGCGGAGGAGGCGGGAAGACCGAAGCGGAAAGGGCTACTAAGGAGGAGGAAAAGCTCAAGGCTAAGGTAAATAATGATGAGAACCCATCCACTACTACCCATGATGGTCTTGCATATTTAGTTGAAGATATGGGTAAGCAAATTAAAATTTCTATTGATGCATCCGAAGCTAAAATCGGCAAGCGCATATCTAAAATTGAGGAAAAGTTAGTTGGTTTTTCAGATCCTGATAATCAACCTGAATTTGGTATGCCTTTCGATTTTTATGAAAATCAACCTGATTTTGCTATAGCTAGCTAACTTCAATCGGGTCCTTCGGCGCATGAAACCGATAGAACCAATCGCGGCATGGCTAACTCTTCAGCTAGGCAGGTGAATCCGACTAGGCCATCGGCGGGTCGTAACACTGTTTTACCTAATCCCCCACCGTCACCTAGTCAGATTCCAGTGGTTAATAATGCGGTCACCGATTCCTCCAAAACCGATGTAGACGCTATCGTAAATCGGTTTAAAGCTGAGATGACTAAATCCATTGAGAGGAATCTGGGGATAACCATTAAGCCTATTCAGAGCTCATACCAAAAACCATATCCTTCCACCTATGATGTTTTGCGGGCACCGCTTGGATGGAAGATGCCCGATTTCCAGAAATTTAATGGTGATGATAGTAAAACCACTATGGAGCATATTGGCATGTATCTGGCTCAGTTAGGAGAAGCTAGTGCTCATGATTACATGGAAATAAGATGTTTTCCTTTATCTTTGTCTGGTACAGCATTTGCATGGTTTTCTTCATTGCCACCATATTCAATTAGTACCTGGAATGATTTGGAGGAAAAATTTCATAACTATTTCTTTACTGGTGTTCAAGAAACTAAACTGTCACATCTCACATCGGTTCGTCAAGGGCGTGATTCCGTACTTGATTATGCTAAACGTTTTAGGACGTTAAGAACATATGCTTTAATTTGAATATTTCTGATAGAGATTTGGCAGATTTATTTCTTAACGGTATGAACTCTAATATTAGAGAGAAATTGGAGCACTATGAATTCTATAGCATTAATCAATTATTGCAAAAGGCTATTGCTGTAGAATCTCGTTTAGCAAGTGAATCCAAAAAATCTTATCGGACCCATGTGTTGGAATGCTCTGACAACGAGGAGGATGAGAATTTGGAGTGTAACTCTGCTGAATTTGTTTGGTCTCCAAATAAAAAAGGAATTTCTTGCCCATCTCTGAAACTGATTTCTAAAAATCGGCAGGATGAAATTAAATTTACTTTTGATGTTTCTAAATGTGATCAGATATTTGATGAATTGCTTGGAACCGGTAACATTAGAATTAATCATACCTTGCCGTCTAGTGAAGAATTAAAAAAACAGGCGTATTGCAAATTTCATAATTCTTCTAGTCATGCTACTAATGATTGCAACTATTTTCGTCGACAGATACAATCGGCCCTCAACGAAGGACGATTGAACTTAGCTGAGATGATGGTTGACAAAGTGCCTTTTCCGATGAATGTCATCGAGAAAGGGGAGCCCACTATTTTGATTCGTCCAGAGCAAGCCGACACCACACAAGGCAAGAACGTGATTATCGGCGAACCACGGGAGGCATCGAAACAAGTTTCGGGGCGTCAAGTGGTGCTTGAAAAGGACGAAGACGGCAAGACGAAGCTGACAATCTCTGCAGGGTCGTCACAGTACTTATCTCGACAGCGGCGCTGGGAGGCCACGGCGGCACAGCAGAGGCCGGCCAGGCCGGTTCCAGGAACCGGCCCAGCCGGGAACACAGCCCAGCCGGCTACAGAAGCCGGCCAGGCCGGTTCTGGCGACAACCCGGCCAGGCCGGGTACAGTAGCCGGCTCGGCCGGTTTTGTCGGTGGCGGCGGCTCTTCTTCCTCTGCTGCTCCCAAGGCCGTCAGCGCTGGTGGTGCCCAGGTGATCAGGACGTTCGTCCCAAAGCGTCCAGAAATTGGCACTTGGAAGACGAACGCAAGTTCAAACAAGGGAAAGGTCGTTCCAAAGAAGCTTTGCACGTTTGACCGGCTCATGGAAAAGTACAGGCAAGAAAAGGTCGATTCCCAGAATCGGCCCATAAAAAAAAGAGAGGCTACACCGCCAAAGCGAGATGAGCAACCAAAGAAGGTGACGGTGGCTCCGGCAGCATCTCCAGCGCAGGAGGTTGCTCGCCGTCGCGTCTCTCGTTGGTGTCCCCCGCCTCCACCTCAGCCGCATTGGGGCCCCAACGGGGTGTTCGTGCCATATCCCTTCCTCATGCAGCAGCAGCCGATGAACGGAGCGTCTTCATCATCGGTGTTTAGCCGATTGGGCTACGGTCAATCGGGCTACGGCGGCCAAGGGGCGTCCCTCCCGCCGCCGCCAGCGAGGTTGGTGATTGGTGATGGAAGAGAGAAGGCTCCACCGCGACAAGTCTATGTGCCTAAGAGGGTCGTGGAGTCTCCCATTGTTCCTATTGTTCCTACTGCACCGCCGCCGAAGGAAGCACCTTCAGCAACAATTCTTATCGGCTCTCAAGAGGTGCCTATCGTTGACAACGACGAGCCGATGAGGATTGAGGAGCCATCATCCACCGCTCCGGAGGTCACCGCTAAGGTTGTGGAGAAGAAGCCGATTGATCCAAAATATTTGCAACCGAAGTGGTGCCCGCCAGGATTGACCAAGACGCAGCGGCGGAAGTTACAGCGAGCGCGCCAAACGCAGCAAAAGCGGGAGAAGTTGGAAAAAATGAGAGAGGAGATATTCAATGCTGCACACTCAATTTTTCCGCAAACTCAGAAAGGAAGCGATCCGGCGTGCTTCATAAAATCTGCAGAGAAGGTTGCTGGGCAGAAAGATCTGCCAGAAACCGGCCAGGCCGGGTCAGAGCCGGCCCAGCCGGGTTTCTCAAGAACCGGCCAGGCCGGGTCAGAGCCGGCCAGGCCGGATCTGCCTGAAGCCGGCCAGGCCGGGTCAAACCCGGCTAGGTTGGATTGTGCGGCTTCGTCTCCCGCCGCTGCCGCCGACGCCGGTTTACTGGAATCGGCTGTCGCTGCTGTTTCTTCTGTTGTTGCAAGTTCTGGTGACGCAGAAGATGAGGAGATGGTCGATTATGAGCCGACGCCGCCACGCGCCGAACTTAATGTCGTTTACCTGTCTTCCGATTACTATGTAATCGATGAAGATGAAGGTTCAGCGACGGCTCAGTTTTGCTTCGCCGCCGAGGATGCCGTCTTCAAGAAGCCGGAGGATTCCGTCAACCACCTTCGGCCGCTCCATATCAAGGGGCATATCAACGGCACGCCGGTTCATCATATGTTGGTGGATAGCGACGCGATTGTCAATCTAATGCCGCATTCGCTCTTCAAGAAGCTCGGCGGCACGGAGGGGGAGCTAGTGAAGACCAACATGACGATCACCGGAGTTGGAGGCGGCGAGCCAATTCCAGCTTTGGGCGTAGCGACGATGGAGTTGACCGTCGGTAGCAAAACGTTGGCAACCGCGTTCTTCGTCGCCGAGGTACATGGTAGCTATAATCTCATCCTTGGTCGCGATTGGATTCATGCCAATCGTTGCGTTCCATCCAGTTTGCACCAGACTTTAATTCAATGGGTGGGGGATCAAGTTGAGGTTATTCATGCTGATTCATCGGCCTCCATTGCTACGGCCGGTGCTCCTTCGCTCGGGGGGCACGATGGTATTGCTTGCTTATCTAGTCATGACTTGTCTGGCGTTGAGTTTATTAGCGTCACTAAGGAAGGATTTGTACCTGTGTCATTGAAGCCGATTGATAATCGGCTCAATATCATCGTGTAATTAATTTTTTACAATGGATGCTAATGTTGAATAGTTGAAACATCGTGTGGATCAATATCGGGCTTCTATGACCGATGTCTGTGAAACAATTGATGATTTTGATGAGCTCAATAAGTTGGGCCAAGGTTTCATGTCGGCCGACCCATTGGAAGAAGTTGACATTGGGGATGGTTCTACACCAAGGCCGACGTTCATTAATAAAAATTTGAAAGCCGATTATAAAGCTGAATTAATCGCGCTTTTAAAAGAATATGCTGATTGCTTTGCATGGAGCTATAATGAGATGCCCGGATTGAGCCGAGAGCTTGTTGAGCATCGGCTTCCCATTAAACCTGGATTCCGGCCTCATAAGCAACGTCCTCGCTTCTTTCATGCTAAAATTTACGACCACATTAAAAAAGAAATTAATCGGTTGTTGGAAGCGGGATTTATTCGCCCATGCAGGTATGCGGAGTGGATCTTTAATATTGTGCCTGTTGAAAAGAAAGGATCGGGCAAGATTAGAGTTTGCATTGATTTTAGAGATTTGAATAGAGCCACTCCAAAAGATGAATATCCTATGCCTATTGCCGATATGCTTATTAATGATGCTTCAGGACATAAAATTCTTAGCTTTCTTGATGGTAACGTTGGTTACAATCAAATATTTATGGCCGAAGAGGACACATCTAAAACGGCCTTTGTTTGTCCTGGGTTTGTTGGATTATTTGAGTGGATTGTCATGACATTTGGATTGAAAAATGCCGGTGCTACCTATCAACGTGCTATGAACTTAATCTTTCATGATTTAATTGGCGTGATCATGGAAGTATATATTGATGATATTGTGATCAAATCGGCTGCCAATAATTCTCACTTGGCCGATTTGCGTCTTGCTTTTGAAAGGATGTGCCGGTATGGTTTAAAGATGAATCCGCTTAAATGTGTTTTTGGTGTATCGGCGGGCAAGTTCTTGGGATTTATTATTCATGAGAAGGGCATAGAAGTTGATCCCAAGAGAATAGAGAGTATCAAGCAAGTTCAGGCGCCTGCATGTAAAAAAGACTTGCAAAAGTTTCTGGGAAAGGTGAACTACTTGAGAAGATTTATTGCTAACTTGTCCGGGAAAGTTATTCCTTTCACGCCCATATTGAGATTGAAAGATGAGAGTGAGTTTGCTTGGGGGGCAAAGCAACAAGAGGCATTTGAGAAGATCAAGGAATACTTGTCGAAGCCACTGGTTCTTCGTGCTCCAAGAAGAGGAGTTCCTTTTAAATTATATATTGCTGCCGAAGAAAAAATAATTGGTGCGGTTTTGACTCAAGAGGATGATGGCAAGGAGTATATTATTGCTTATATTGGTCGTCGTCTTCTTGATCCCGAGATAAGGTATGCCCATATTGAAAAATTATGCTTATCATTATACTTTGCTTGTACTAAGATGAGACATTACTTGTTAGCTAGTACATGCATTGTTGCTTGCCAGGCCGATGTAATTAAACATATGTTATATCGGCCAATCCTTAGTGGAAGGATCGGTAAATGGGCATATGCATTGGTTGAATATGACTTGACTTTTGAGCCTTTGAGAGCCATGAAAAGTCAAGTTCTTGCTGATTTTATTGTTGAGCATGCAATTGATTTAGGAGATTAGATCAATTACATAACTTTTACTCCATGGAAACTTTATTTTGATGGATCGGTTTGCAAACAAGGCCAAGGTGTTGGTATTGTTATTATTTCACCACATGGTGCTGAGATGGATGTGTCAAACCGATTAGAAAATTATTGCACTAATAATCAAGCCGAATATTTAGCTCTTTATTGCGGCTTGGAGATGTTGAATTCCATGGGAGTAAGACATGTTGAGGCTTATGGTGATTCTTTATTAGTGGTGCAACAAGTTTCTGGTGAATGCCAATGTTTAGGGGAATCACTTAATGCTCATCTTGATACTTGTCTTGATTTAATTACATCTTTCGCCGAATTTAAAATTCGGCACATACTGAGACATGAAAATTCAAGAGCCAACATGTTAGCTCAGCGAGCATCAGGCTTTGACGTCGATGGGCGTAAAGATTTAAAGCCGGTGCAAAACATCTTTTTTGGTTTCTGTGCAGGCACGTGGAAACCGGCCCAGCCGGGTCTGGGAGTCGGCCAGGCCGGCTCTGGACCAAACCCGGCTAGGCTAGGTGCAGAAGGCGGCCAGGCCGGCTCTGGCCAGGAACCGGCCAGGCCGGGTGTTGAAGCCGGCTCGGCCGGATATTGCGGCTTTGATCCAAATCGGCCAGAATTGTGTCAAGTTGACGGGCAAGCCGATTTGGAGGATTGGAGGACTCCCTTGTTAAATTTTCTGCGAGATCCCAGCACTAAAGCCAATAAAAGTATTCGGCGGATTGCGTTTAAGTTCACTTTGCATAATGATGAGCTTTATCGGAGGACCGCCGATGATTTGTTGCTCAAGTGCTTGGGACCTGATGAAGCTAAAGTGGCTATGGGGGAAGTCCATGAAGGTGTTTGTGGTACGCATCAATCGACTCCTAAGATGAAATGGCTTTTGAGAAGGGCTGGTTTTTATTGGCCTACTATGATAGCCGATTGTTTTCGCTACTACAAAGGATGCGAGGAGTGCCAACGGTTTGGTAATATTCAGTTAGTGCCTGCTGCAATGCTTCATCCTATAATCAAACCGTGGCCTTTTCGTGGTTGGGGACTAGACTTCATTGGCCAAATTCATCCCCCTTCTTCAAAGGGTCATTGCTTCGTGTTAGTGGCCACAGATTATTTTACTAAGTGGACCGAAGCGGTGCCTTTGAAAAATATGACACATAAGGAGATGATTGAGTTTGTGACTGAGCATATTATTCATAGATTCGGCATTCCTCAGACTTTGTCTACAGATCAGGGAAAATCTTTCATATCAAAAGAGGTGCGAGAATTTGCCGAATCATATAAGATTAAGTTGCTTAATTCATCTCCGTACTATGCTCAAGCTAATGGCCAGGCTGAGTCTAGTAACAAGACCTTGATCAAACTTATCAAGAAGAAGATAGAGGACAATCCAAAAAGGTGGCACAAGGTATTATCAGAGGCTCTGTGGGCTCATCGTATATCTCGTCATGGTGCTACAAAGGTTACTCCTTTTGAGCTAGTATATGGACAGGAGGCTGTGTTACCCGTCGAGGTGAATTTAAATGCATATCGGCTCGCTAAACAAAATGACTTGTCTGCCGTTATGTATCATGATTTGATGATGGATAATATTGACGAGGTGACTGACAAAAGATTAGCGGCTCTAAAGAAGATGGAAAAGGAAAAGGTCCGAGTTGCTAGAGCTTATAACAAGAAAGTGAAGATCAAGTCGTTCCAAGTTGGGGAATTGGTGTGGAAGACCATACTACCAATTGGAACAAAGAGCAATAAGTTCGGCAAGTGGTCGCCTAGTTGGGAAGGTCCTTACAAAGTGATCAAGGTGATATTCGGAAATTCATATATGCTAGAGACGTTGCAAGGTGATCGTCTCCCAAGAGCAATTAATGGGAGGTATTTGAAAAAATACTTTCCAAGTGTTTGGCAAGAAGCCTAAGAGCTCTCCAAGCAATGGCCGATACATGTATCGCCCTTAGAACAAAATGGCCGATGTATGCATCGCCCTTAGTCACTAAACAGCCGTTGGGTTAAGTATCGTTGCTGCTTAGTTATTTGTTTTCAGGTTCATATGCAGAGAATTCGCCTGAAAACAGGGGGCATATGTTTGCACCCGAGTTTAGACAAGTCGGCAAAACTGGCTTGGCCGGGTTGGTGACCCGGCCTGGCCGGGTTTGGCTCCTGCGCCGACTTTTGGCAGGCTGTCACGTGGCGCCCCGAGAGGCCCCGTGAAAACCGGCTTGGCCGGGTTTGGTAGAGTCCGAGCCGATTAAGAGATCTAATCGGTTTTTGGTAGTTTTTGGACGTGGGAAACTTGGAGATTTGCTTAGATACGTGTTTCCTACTAGGATAAGACCACCTCCCTCTATATATATGAGAGGATCATGGCCGATTGAGATCTTAACCATCCAATCGTCAAAACACATCTACCAAGTAGATTCTCGCGGTGGTTCACCTCTATCCTGCTGTTCGGCTCGACTCTCCGCGAGTTTAGTCGGCGTTCTAGGTGATCTCCGCGATCCCTAGGGCAACCTCTACGTGCATCTCTCCGACGGATCTTTCCGAGGGGTGTTCGGGAGTTTCCGGCGAAGGACGGGCGCTACATCGACCACCAAACGTCCTCTGCTGCTGAAGACGGTCGTCCCGACGACCAGAAGACCGGAACCCTAGCTTCCTCGGCGAACCCGAGGAAACTGGCTCAGCCGACTATCAAAGTCGGCCAGGCCGGGTAAGCGGCTCGGCCGGGTTCTGAAACCGGCCAGGCAGGGTTTCGCGGGCGCGCTGCTCCGTGCTGTTTCGTTTCGTGCGCGACCGTGCGATCTAGTACCTTGCTGTGTGTTGTCCCGTTTCGGCGTCAACACTAGCCAAGTTGGTACAATAACCGTGCGGTGCAGTCTTGCACCGCACGTCTTTGTCTTCTGGGCCGGGCCAGCTTTGATGGTGTGGCCCATGTCTTATTTTTTGGAACCGGGGATTTATCCCCCCACAATAACTCAGACTCGCTTCTAAGGATCACCATGCGCAACCTACACATATTCTCCCCACTAGCCATCCAAAAACCGTATGCAGTTGCCTCTAGTTCATATTGAGACTAACTAGAGATGCTATTGTTTTACAATCAATCGTTAGCATTCGACTTCTCTTGAGCCTTCATGAATTTGATTTCAGTAGCTAACTCCTCCCAATTGTTTAGTCTCCGGTAGCTTCACTTCACAATTATGTGTTCGCTAAAGTAGTCGAAGATGACCATGACATGCCTTCGAACTTTTGCTGATAGATGCTAGGCAAGGCTTGGGACTTTGGACAATTTGCTCGTCCAAATTGTCCCTGACGGAACCCTCTTGTCTGGTGCATTGAGAGATTCTTCGCATGGACAGTGATCACCAACTCATGGCGAAGGCGAGGTCAAAGATGTTTGACAGCGAGCCCCTCGAGCCTAAAGCAAGCGTAGGCGAAGCCTTCTTAGCCAAAAATTAGAATTGTGATGTTGTATTCATCGTTACACATGCTTTTCTCCGCGAAAAGTATGCATCTACTATGACAAAGCACAGAGTTTTTTAGATGAAGACTACATTGCTATAACTATACACACAGTTTTGATATAATAAATACATATATGTGCGATCCAAATGGATTTCTTGCTATCTACTTTCCATTTCAAATTATAAGACTTTTGTTTTTTATAGATACATTTTTTTTATTATATATCTCTAAACATATCTAAGTACAGAGCAAAAGATATAAATCTGAAAAAAAAACCCCAAATATGTTATAAATCAGAATGGAGGGAGCATTTCATGCACTCAATAACATTATTGCAAAAAACAATTGTATTGATGAATCAGTCTTTCCGTGGCCCTACCGTATCACTCGTTCCGTGCGAGTTAGACAAACATATTGATATAGAGGATCTCAAGATGAACTAGAATAAAAAATATGCCCCACAACGTTTTCTCAAGTCTGTATGAGGGAGAAAAAGGTTTTAGTTTAGAATTTAAAACGATAACTACGAACTATACATTTTTTTTTCCTAAATTTGTTAATTTATTATTTTGGTAGGTAGTCTATATTCATGTTTGGCATGTGAATCTTGAGCTCCAGTAATCTTTATTTGAATTATATTTATTTGTCGTAATAAAGGGAAAAGTTCCGGAGACAAAAATGCTGACGTCATCGCAGTTGCAAAGCAGAGCAGCCACGGTGGTTGCTTGATCCTGAACGAGCTGCGCGCGAACACAAGGGCCCAGGGTGACGTTGCAACCAAGAAGAGGTCGGAGGAAAAGAGGCCGGCAGTTCAAGGTGGGCTCGGGAGAAGAAACGAAGAAGGTGGGCTAAGTAACATAATTAAGCCCAGATTAAGAAATGGCAGGAAACAGATTTACATCTATTTTGTTCCAGACATCCCCTAAAGTTTGCTAAAAGTTAATTGTAAAGGTGCCCAAGAAGCTTACCGAACAAGTTTTAGGGATTTGCTACTTTTTAGGAAGAAGAAGAAATCTAAATTACTACATCCAAGTATTGCTTATGTCCCTTAAAGTATTGTTTTGTTCAGTTTATTCACCTTGAATATTTTAGTCGGTCGAATGTACCCTTTATCTACATTTGTGATTTTCATTTTTCTAAATACAAGTTAAATTTAATATGAAAGTTTACGAGGAGATAGTGGACATCATAAACTATTTTTAAAAATAGATTACGGATTTATATCACTATGTTTACTATAATTTTGTATTTCAAGTCTTGATTTTATTACTACATATCCTAAATTTTTAAAGGTAAAGACTTTAAGTCGGCCGGCCGTTTTTCATTCTCAATGCACGCACACAGACACACGGCGGCATACAGGCATGCGACCTCTCTTTGGCTGCGTTCGGATGGAGGGAAAAGTGCTGAAATTTCAGCACTTTTATAGTATTTCTCTCTCACAGGATTTTAGCACTTCTACAGCATTTTCAGCACTTTTCAGCTTCACCGGTCTATTATCCTTTCACGCGTCGTCTCTAACCATTCGTTCCCAGCGTCTCTCTCTCCCTACCGACCGGAGACCGGCGAGCTTTCCCCCGGCGAACTCCTCACGCAACGGGCCCCACCGCCTTCCAGTGCCGTGCCGAGCTCCTCCCCGCCCCCACCCGCACCGTCCATGGCGGATCCGTCGGAGATTGGGGACTCCCGGGCGCCCAACCAGTGCTAGGTGCCGAGGGGCTTCCTCGCCAGCACGCAGGACGATGCGCCTCCTCCTCCCACCGCTACATGGGCAAAGCCCTCTCCCTCCTTCGGCCACCTCAACCAGCTCGAGAGGACGAGGCAGAGATGATGGATCTGAGGAAGCACCCGAGGCCGCGGCGCCTTGACTCGGACTTCGTCTCGTCCCCGCCTCCCCTGCCACCGAGGAAGCGGGGGGCGGAAGCAGGCAGAGGCGCCAAATCCGGTTGAGTCCGCGGGATCTCCGAGGCGGCAGCCTCCGAGGAAGGGGCCAGGCCTGCCGTGATGGGCATCGGGTTGGCCATCTAGAGGAGCAGTATCAGGAGTGGGTTCACCAGCCAATTGTTAGCAACGAAGGACCACGATTTTTTGAAAATGATATATTGGAGGTGAATATATTCGATTTGTTGCATTGCATAGCATTTGAAACCTAAATACTGTGATCTAATGATTGGTTCATTGTTCAGTTCATAACCCTCACGAAATGGTGGGCAGTTCCTCTTATCTAGTTGCCTGTTGTCTGTTGGTGCCAGAGTACTTCTATCCAGATGGGAAGTACAATTACAGATGTAGCTATGATGATTATGTTTGGAATACTTTTGTGGACACTGATGGAATCTGTGATACACCGATTCTTGTTCCACATAAAAATCAAAAGTTACTGGTAACTTATTCTTCTGATATGCTCAAGTCAAATTATATGAGTCGAGCATTTGTCTAATCACTGCCATTTGATATGTTGCAGGGGAAACATAGTGCATTATCTTCTTCATGGATGCCATCACAAACATCCGATGGATGGACTTCGACTTGTCTTTCCACTAGCTGTTGCAGCTATTTTGTGCTTTCCGGTAAATAATCTTCTTTATATATACACACCAGGGCTTGGGTATCTACTGTTGTTGACAAATTTCAGGTTTCCACATCACTAATGGGTATCTACTAATCTGTCCTAATTGTAAATGAAAATCATCACGTTTTCAAGCTAATCACAATTTCCTTCAACTTTGCTAACTTTCAGTTGGACATCCATATTTTTTAATTTTTTGAACTGTTCATACAATTCTGGAACATGATCAAGCTATTTTCGACTCCGTCTACAACTCCTGGCCTATTTGGAGGTGGCCTGTTGGGTTATGTGATCTATGATTGCACACACTACTACCTGCATCATGGGCGGCCATCATTTGATCCTGCAAAATATCTCAGCTTCTTATTTCATTCTGATTTCTAAAGCTTATCCAACTCCAACCACTGATTGTCATGGTACACTCACACAAACCTTGTCTGTACCTCAGAAATACCAACTGAATCATCACTTCAGAATTCAAACCAAGGGCTTTGGAATAACTTCAACCCTGTGGGATCATGCATTCAGCACATTGCCTTCAACCAAAACTGTTGACAAGAGCATTTGATTTCCACTGAATCTTTCTGCTTTGAAAAGTCTAATGGTGAGGTACGTAATAGTGCTCGCATCCCCTATGTCCACTTTCTTAGGCCAACTTTCCTATGCCATTATGTCGATTTGCCTTGGCAATGGCTTCTTTATTTTTTTTCTGACTGAGGATTTGAATCATCAATTGCAGATTATTCATGATTGGCGGAGGTTCTGTGGGATAAATTGCTATCAAGTTTCTGATTCTTCTCCTGGACCAACTGTGGATGCAATCACCGGTCGCAGTCTCGCAGATGTTACTGAAGATCTTGTCTCCATGGCCCCTCCAAGAATGGTTTTGTTTCAAGTCGAGTCCATCAGCAGTCGTTCAGATTATGTCCAGTGCCAGTTGTTAGATCACCATGCAATGTATGTACAGAGTTCTCTTCTCTAGTAGCATAGCCTCTGTAATGGGCTGTTGGTTGTTGGTAGCCTATGTCTGCATAATTTTGCTACAAGTAATTGCTTGACAGGTTGAACTTTCCCCATTATATTTCTCCATGATGTATTTTAGAACTATGTACCTCTGGATACTCCGATCTTGTATGGATTCCCAGACAGCTTTTCTTCATGCTGTATTTTAGAACTATGTACGTTTCTCCTCATGCCTGGGCTATTATTGCTTTATCAGCCACACTGTTTTGCTTAATTTATAACTATATTATTGCTTAATTCTTAACACTATTATGCCTAGCACATGAACTTGTTTTGCCTAGCACATCAAATATAAATTAATTGCTTCATGCTGTATTTTAGAACTATGTACCTCGTTTCTCCTCATGCCTGGGCTATTATTGCTTTATCAGCCACACTATTTTTCTTTATTTATAATTATGTTATTGCTTAATTCTTAACACTATTATGCCTACCACATGAACTTGTTTTGCCTAATTTATAACTATATTATTGCTTAATAATCAACACTGTTTTGCCTAGCACATGAACTTGTTTTTCCTAATTTATAACCATATGATTCCTCATTTCTTTAACACTAATTTAAAATATTGTTTCAGTTTTCAGCATGGACCAATTCATGGTCAGGAGATTCCCAGCTCCCATTTGTTGTTTGTTTGCCAGTTATTGTGTGCGGGGTACTGGTTGCTGATCGTCCGGTGGTTGTGCTTTTATGAACTCACTGGGTTGAGCGTCGCGGCAGCCCTTGCGGAGGTAAGGGCATCGGGCATTGCTTGCTGCTGTCCAACTGAATTAGCAATGTTTCATTAGTTTCTTCTTCTATCTAATGTGCCTCAGCCTCAACACTCAATCAGGTGATTTGGCAGACCGACCAAAATTGTCCATGTCCATTTACCATTGTTGCTGGTAGTGATCCTGGTTCATCGATCCTGAGGTTTAGTTCAAAATCAGGCTTCTGTAGGTTTTAGCAAAATTCATATTTATTCAAGCTGCCACATGTTTGGTAATCTGTTGCCTAAACTTGATCAGGTAGAAGGCAATCATACCTACTGAAGACCTACCTAATGACTTATCGCGTGAGTTTAATGGTATTATTGATGCAATGTTTTAGTTTCTCATTTCATGGTACATCTGCATTTTTTCCTTGTTGTTCCAATTTGTGTTAATTAATGTAATGTCAAGCTTGAGCCACATATTCTCTAATCTTTTCTACTTGCTAACCTGTACTTCCATTTTACTCCTAGTGAATATATTCTATTTCTTACTACACTGAAATAGGTTTAAGGATTAGATTCTCGATCAAATTTCACTTTGTTGTTCCTATAACTGGACTTTAGAATCTGTAAAGAGTCCACAATAAGTATTTATGTGTGCTGCTATTTTATGACATTTAGACAAGTTAGTCAAACCCATTAGGCAATGATACTGTATTGAATTAGGCAAAAATACACACATGGTTATGCAATTTTGTTCGGCACATGTTATGTTGCGCCTAATGTTTGCAGTTGCATACACTAACTTTCAATGCTTATATATATGCCATCCGACTGCTGCAACACTAAATCTTTTAACATTTAATTGCAGTTGTGATAGCCTCAAGCATCAATATGGGATCAAATGAACAAAAAGAACCATGTGCAGCAGCAAGTTGGATGCATGGTACAGGAGAAATGCATATATGTTACCAACACAAGGAGGTTTAGCTAGCAAGATGTCTATCAATAGGAGTAATACATAAGCATACAACATATATGCATGCTAATTAGTACAACAACATATGGTTGTAATAACAACTGATATGCAGTAGGTCTGATCATTGCGTGTAATTTCTGGAAAAATGAATCTGTGTAATGAGCTTCTATATGTTCTTTTATGATGTCTGTGTTTTGCTCTCCAAAGCTAATGATATTTTTGTTTGCTGCTTGTCACTTCGTGTTATATAAGGTGCCTAATGATGTACCCCTTGTTGCCTATCATTGTGTTCTAAAATGCTTCACAATACCTACTTTTTCACCCGTGCGATCTAAGATTGCCTACAGAACATCTCAAGATGCTCAAAATAACATGTAATGAATAATTTATATTTGATTTTGGTTTGGTTGGGTGAACATATCAATTTTGTGATTGAGATATGGGCTAAACGATGCCTAGCAAATCTAGCAGCAGTGAGCCTATTAGGGAAGTACTTCCTCCGTCTTAAAATAAGTATCGTTTTGGACTTTTCAAAATCGACGTTTGACTATTCGTCTTATTTAAAAAATTTATGAAAATATAAAAATAAATAAATCAAGATTAAAGTATTTCTAATAATGAAACATTTCATAATAAAATAATTAATTTTTTCACAAAATTTTTGAATAAGACGAATGATTAAAAGGAGATAGTTAAAATCCTAAAACGACACTTATTTTGGGACGGAGGGAGTAGAAGTGATATAGGAAAAAAAATAAGTGAAAAAACAATTTTACTAAAATAGGAATGATACTACCCGCTTGAAAAAAAAAAACTTTCTTAAATAAAGCGTGCATGCCAAAAGCTTAATGCACGGCCGGCCGTGCATTAGCTGCCTCCATTTTTAAAATAATGATTTTAATTTTGTACTTATTTTTTAAACATGAATTATGGTGCGATCTATCCATTCATAAATTCTGAATTGATCAATTAAATGTGGAGAAATAAAAAATATTAATTTTGTTGAGGCATCAATTAGACCAACTAAAATAATTAATGGGAGTCGATCGAACCAAACGATAGTTTAGTTGGTTTCTGGATGACATAGTCCATACTTGAGGATAGTAGTTTGGATTTTCCCCCATTTTTTTATGATTTCAGTAAATTGACTTGTTTCATGCACAAGAGTTTTATGCATGACAATTAAAATAATTATGATAAAAAACCTGAATATCTACTTTATATAAGAATAGCTCATTAGTTTTCTTACAATGCTTTCTATATAAACAAAGTTATGACATATATATTACTTGTTTTTTTAGTTTAATTTAAGGCATTTATATTACTTGTATCGCAGAATTAGAGATTACATCACCAAACATCATATGTTTTGTAACGATGGACAATACCGCACATTTCAACAATTATCAGCCAGTTTTAAGTGCCACATGGGGTTCACATCCCCGGTTCAAGTAAATGGAGGCCCAACACAATGCAGATAGTGGCCACACTAGGATATAAAAATCGTTTCATATTTCTATTTTTCAGGTTGAATCTCGATGCAAACCCACGTCCAGACATAGCGTGCAAAGCACGTTGTTTGCAGCATCCAATGGAACAAAAGACGCAACTTGAGGGACACTGGTTTTCTTGATGTTTGGACATGTTTTCTGATGAGCAGAACACTACATGGGAACGCAAGATTAACAACAGTAAACAAACAATCCTATACATCTGATCTGTTTGGACAGAAACTAGCTTCCAGGTCTTGTTGTGGGCAAGCAGACAACCTCGTGCTACTGTTCATTAAAAAACTGTAAAATCACCATCTGATATATTGGCTATGTAGAGCTGTACAGACAAGCAGCACTTGCTAGGGATCAGTACTATACTTGCATTTTACTAGTACATTGAGTTGGATGTAGCTGGAGGTACCATCTCCAAGAGAATATAAGATTTGCAGTCCATTTCTTCTCCCAAAGTGCCTATTTGTTCTTAACTTCTTGTCCAGCCGCTTCTTGGAAGGGGCTAAAATGCTTATGGAGGCAAGCATCCGATCTGAGCTCGGCACATGAGGACAAACTGGTGTGTTGATATTGATTTAGTTCTATCTTGGAAGCTGGCACACAACTCAATAGTTTTGTTGGTAGTGCCTGAACTTATTCTCTTGCTGTCAGCGTGTTAGACTATCCGCACTGGGGTTCGCTATCCTGTCCTGGAGGACCGGATAGCGGACCGAAGTGCCGCAGCGCCGTCCTGGGAAGCCTCCGCTACCCAAGCGGATGAGCTCGCATCCGCCAAGAATAGCGAGCTTCCCGGACGTCCGCCATCGGCTAGCGTGGCATGGGGCCCGCGCGCCCGTTCGTCCGCGCCATAAGCAGGAAGGGGGAGAGAGAAGGGGATGGCCGGTGGAGGACGAGCTGCGCCCCGCGGAGAAGTTGATGGCCAGCGGTGGCGCCCAGAGCCGGAGGAGGTGGCCATCCCTGGATCTGCGGGCGGCTCGCCCGTGGCCGGAGGCGGCGGCGCTCCCCTCGCCCGCGCGCGGCTCGCCTGCGGCCGGTGGAGGCAGCCGTCCCCACACCTGCACGCGGCTCGCCCGCGGCCGGAGGCGGCGGCGCTCCCCGCGCCCACGCCGGAGCCGGAGGAGGCGGCCGTCCCCGTGCCCGCGTGCGGCTCGCCCGCGGCCGGAGGCGGCGGCGCTCCCCGCCCCCGCGCCAGAGCCGGAGCCGGAGGCGGCGGCGCTCCCCGAAGGCGGCCGGAGGCGCAGGAGAGAGAAGAGAGGGGAAGGAGAGGAAAAGAGGATGAACAAGTGGGTCCCATTGATATGGAGGATGAATATAGAGGATGTATGGGTGCGGGAGAAAGTGGTATAGAGAAGAGAATCTCAATGACCAGGACGGAATATTTATTTTACAGGATGAATATAGAGGATGAAGAGTGCGGGTAATCTTATGCTTGCAAAATATTTTATTTTGAATGCTTCTTGTGGTTTCTCTACACTGATATCATGAACATTTATGTCAGAGAATCTGCAGAGAAAACTGCCATAGATATTTAGCCAAACTTTGCACTTCTGGCCAATAAAACAGAACTGGATTAAAGGAGCAACAACAGTGAAATGAAACAAAATTAACAAAGTTATACTAGTGTTACAACTTAGTAGCCACTGTATATGACTACAAAGCAGGGCAGTATAGCTCTAGGATTGAACACAAACAGTTCATCTAAATCTGAGTAGACCCCTTCCATGCTGGGACTGACAGAGTCAAAGTCACAGTCGTCCTCCAAAGACTTCTTCTCGTCACAGGCCTTCTTCACCCTCCCTGCAACGACCCTGCACACGAGCATCGCCCTCTTGTCGCTCTCGGACACCACCTGCGCCATGTCATGGGCACGCCCGCTCGTCGCCATTGTCGCAATCTTCCCATCACCATCCACCCTGACGCATTACAATGTACATTGCATACAGTACAGTCAAATGGCCATTCCAGAATCCAGACAATGATTTCACATAAAGAAACTTCCATGAGATATCTGAATGTTTGGTACCTGAAACCGTCCCTGATGATGCTGCACAGCTTGCACTGCGCCGACGACGACGGCACCCGGCACAGCGCGGTGGTGCCGGCGACGCCGAGGGAGCAGGTGAAGGTGGTGCAGTGGAACCTGAGGAGCTCGTTGCCGTCGGCGACGCACCGAGGGTTCTTCTTGCCCTTTCCCTGCTCGCTGCTCGCCCTCTCCCTGATGCCCTCCTTGTACTGCTCGAACCTCCTCACCGTCCTCTCGCTGCTCTGCACCTTGAGTATCCGCTCGATCTTGCAGACCGCCGGTGCCTGCTTCCTCAGCCAGCTCGACTGGAAGATGATCTCCACGATGTTCCTGCTCGTGTCATCAGGCCCCAGCTCTGAAACTGCCATTGCCAAAGCATAACAAATAGTTACATGAACAAATGTTGCAGAATGTGAGACCTGATCACCTGAACATTGCAAGATGTCATCTTTTTTTTTTTTATGATTTTGAACTGAAGAGTTCGAGATACCTGCATGCCTGGATGCTCTGTGGAGCTCCAGCGACTCTGCCTTGTTGAACACCTCGTTGCAGTCGGCGCAGGGGAACGCAGCGGCGGCGGCGGTGAAGCTTCTGGGGTCGAAGACGGAGTGGCACTCGTAGCAGCCGCCGGAGAGCTTCCTGCCGATGTGCGCGCCGCGGAATGAGCTCCCCCCGACGGAGGAGAGTGGCGAGGAGAGCGCGGACGAGAGCGGCGAGGACGAGGACGTCGTCGTGATGACGGTGGTCGCCGCCGTGGTCGTCTCGGAGTTGAACGACGACGTGGCGGAGATGGCGGCGGTGGCGGACGCGTACACGGCATCGACGACGTCGATGTTCGGGGCCCTGAGCGACCTGCTGGAGGCGCTGCGTGCGGCGCCGCGGTCCCGGTCCCGGCTCATGACCGAGCTCTCCTTGGTGCCGCAGATGGAGCCCGCGGCCGCGCACGTCACGCTCCGGCCGATGCTGATGCTCCTCTTCTTCTTGCTGCTGGTGCCGCTGTTGCTGTTCATGTTGATGTTCTTGTTGTTGCCTTCAGGTGGTGCTGGCTGGGCTCTGGTCTTGCCGGAGGTGGAAGAAGGGTAGTAGAACCCCATGGACCTGGCGACCCACGACGACGATGAAGACCGAGACTGGTTCTTACTAGCTCCTGTGCTCATCTTCGTCTTGGCGGCGACTGAAGTCGTTGCATCCATTGGAGGACAAGGCATGGTCTATGTATCTATCTTGCTAGCTGCTACCCCTTCTCCCGTCCCTCTTCTTCCAAATTCTAATCCTTTCTGAGTGAAACTAAAAGGGACTTGCTGGAACAAAAGGCGCTTAGGTGGTCACTTTAGGATGCGACTGCGCTGCTCGACGATTAGTATACTATATTAGCGCCCCTAATGGCAGTAGCAGCGGCAACGGCAATGGCGCCCATTTTATTTCGTAATGGCTGGCGGGTGGCGGCTGGTGGAGGCGAGTGAAAAGACACGCCGCAGCGAGCACCACAAATGCCAAGGAGGAAAGCCTGGAAACCAACGTGGCTTTGCTCTGTGTCTGATGAGTGTGTTTTACGTGGATGGCATGGCCTGGGCATGGGCAGCCTGCAATCATGCCCCCCAATCCTGATTCGTGACCCGGGGCCACGTGATGAGATCCAGCACCGGTTGTCTCGAACACGAACGATCGGGAGAATCGTGTTGTGCCCTGTTCCTGCGAGTTGAAAGTTGTTTATCTGTATTGGTTTGTACCAGGGGTGTACGAACGGGACGGCTGCCTAAGCCTAAGAACTACTCCTAGGTAGGAATTGCGCCACATGTGGATGGAGCTGGGTGCCTGGCATCTTGTTGCTCAACAGAACAGAACACTACCTTGAGCAGAGCAGAGGAACTACCGACACAACGTCGTGGCCGCCTGCATTTCAAAACCAGCAAGCCCACGGACCGGACGTTCGCCGTGTGCTCTGCTCATATCCAGTAGGGTTGTACGAACGGACGGCCGTATGTGGATGGACGAGGGCGCCTGGCTCCTTCTTGCTCAGCAGTGAACACAACGCCATCTGCATCAGATTGACGGCAGGAAATCATCCAGGAACGACGACTCAGCTGCGCAATTGGCGTGCATTTGAACCTGCATTCAAGACCTGGAACAGCCATGATGGTCGATTCCTGCACAGCTGCATGCAGCGAGATCTCGAACAGGGGCATCCTTCGCTGTGCGACCGATCGGTCCAAGAGCTAGGTTTGCATTGCATTGGCCTCGTCAAAAGCCCCGCCCGCGAGGAGTACAGTACTGCGCCTCATCATTAGCGGAAGACCCAAACTGCTACCGCCCTATCGTGTATTCCTCCTGTTTTCTGTTATGATCGAGAAAGAATGGGCGTGCGTGAGAGAGCTTTGCGGTTGATCCGGCCCGGATTGGCGCAATCATTACCGTTGCGTTTGCGCCGTGTCTGCCAGTCCATGATACAGTGCCTCGATTGCATTGGCGCGGTTTTCGCGCCCGGTGAGGTTTATTTTTTCTTTTGGAAATAAAATATAGCTATGTCTATAGTACATACTACTCCCTCCTGCAAAAAGAATGGAACTTTTATTTTACGAGTAGTCAAACGGTGTAATATATAATGAAAATTACATATAAAAAGTTCTACGGTATAAAATATGTATTTTTGTGAATAAATTAATTACGAAATATATTCTTGTACTAAGCCTAGTTTTGGCACATAAATATCAATACTATTCGTCATAAATTCAGTCAAAGTTAAGCTAATTTGACTTGCACGAACCTTACACAGAGTGAGTACATATGACGGAACCCAACTATACATTTATGTTTTAATACTAGCTATAAGATTTTTTTTTTTGTCTGTGCCATATATCACAACTTTTGTTTCGAACCATAAAGGGTCTTCTAAGTCAAACATCTCATCAACATAGCACCTTTCCTAACTTTATATTAAGTTGTTTTACTTTGTGGTCCTAAGTCGATTTTTTTTCTATTCTTCACCATGTTTTAGAAAACATATGCTAATACCACCTTTGCTAGGGAGAGCAAGGAGTGTTCCCATTTCAAGGAGCGGGAGGGAAGAAGGAAGAACGGTAAGGAAGGAATGATAGAAGAGGAAGCAAGAAGGTATGAGAAAAAAATGGATCCCACCCACAAGACCCATCCCCAAGCCCTATTTCGTTTCATGGCTGGTAAAGACAGGGGCGGAGCCAGGAATTGAGTATACAGAGGTATGTATAAGACTCTACTAGTAAACCATATCAAGTTATAGTCACATATATAATAGTAATACATGTTTCACAAATCTTATAAAAAAGAAAAATATATTTTATTATCCTAAATTTAGCTTTAAAAATATATTTTATTATCTTAAATTTAGCTTTACGATTACCAAAAGATCATATGTAATTTGATAAAAGAGTACCAATGGACGGTTATGGATTAGGAATACCTACTGCTTCTAGTGTCCTTGCTGCCTGACAGACACCTACTAATTGGAGGTAATTTGGATGACACGTCGGCAGCCAGCGTGTAAATTTGAGGGCAGCGGTGGCGGATTGGAGCGGCCACGGCGGCAAGATGTGACTTCTCAAATCTAGCCTCCCAGGCCCCCACTCTGAAAGTACCGCGTGTGGCGATGTCCTCGAACTAACGAGGAAGAAGAGAAGACAGAACAGTCGCCGGAATAATCTAAGTAAGACTCGACGCTTCGTATAGAGAACTAATGAAGGGAGCGGCAGCAGTTACATGTTCGTGTAAATGGGCTGTTTGCTATTGGTTCTCAAATATCAGTATATACTTGACGTTAGGATTGAATGGGAGGAGCAAAATAGCAATTACTCTACGTGCTATTAGGAGCCAAATATCACTGGTAGAGAACTAGTAGCACGTCAGGGGTGCCAGGCCCCCCGTGCCCCCTTCCCTCCGCCACTGGGTAAGGACCTACTCCCTCCGTCCCAAAAAAAAGATATCGTTCTCGCTTCTTGAGAAATAACTACCGGTAATTTTTATAAATAATAAATATATCATCGATTAGTATCATAATGTGTATCATCGAAAAGATCTTTAGATCTAGTTTTTCTAATAAATTAATTTAGAGACAAAAGTTATCAAATACAAACGAAAGTACTACAGTACCAGAACCCAAAATTTTTTCCTAACTAAACAGCCTCTGATACGTTTAGAATGATTGCTCTATTCGTTTCTTTTGATAGGGTAGGTTGCGGGGCGGCACTAGTTTACCATATTTGAAACAGTTGTTTCGTCCTGCATCACTACACTCAAGATGTGTTTTCGCTACATCAAAGAAATACATTTGCAATAATATTTTTAATAGAAAATATAGTGTTTAAATTAAATAAGTTGCATTAATGTGTCATAATAATCGATTCAAAATATCAGTATAATAAAAATAATATAGATAATTTTAGTGTATAATTAAATCTAAGATGTTTGTATATTTGATTGTGAAAATTTTAAGATTTTTTTTTTCAAATCTGCTGTCTCATGAACATTAGTGTGGAGACTTCGTTGAAGACAACCGATTAGTAATATACTGATGTCCAAAATCTATTGCCTATCTGATTCTGTAGCTCTGGGTTCTCGTGGTTAACACGTTTGAGTAGGGTTCCTAATTTTACAGGTTGCTGCGTTTGAGCCAAACACGATGTGCAACTGTGCAAATAAAGGCATTGTCAAAAAAAAAAAAAGAAAAAACTGTGCAAATAAAGGCAAGGCCAACAGTTAGTGTGGACTCTGGGGACCAACAGTAGCGGGCTGGCCATGCCGTTCTCATGTTGGGCCGTCCTTGTTTTAAGCACAAAGCCCACGGGCCTCGGCTTAATTAACGTACTTATACGTTTCATAGGCCATGTTCAGGCCCTGTAAGTAAGATGGCCCCTTTTCTTTTTCAGCCCGTGGTTAGAAACGCTTCGCTTTGTCTTAAAGGAAACATGTCGATGGGCTGATTTTCTTTTTTAAAAAGGACGCTGCTAACGCGCGAGCGTGCAGGCGGAAGCCCCCGCCACAACCGTTGCTTCGCCCCCGCCACCGGCCACCGCCCCCACCGCGGCCGCTAGGGCTCGCCGGAGCTCCGACGAGCCCTAGCGGCCGCGGCGGCCACCCTCATCCCCTCCCCCCACTCGCGGCTTTCTTCGCCGACGTCGGCGACCCAGTCACCGTCGCCACCGTGTCTTTCCCAACTCCGGCGAGCTCGCCCCCGCCCTACCCTTCCCGGCCGCCTCCACCGCCGCCAGAACCCTAAAGTCACCGCACGACCTTCCCCACCGCCTGGCCGGCCTTCCTCCCCCCGGCCGGCTTTTCTACACCCCGCCGGAGTTGGGGGAGAAGGGGTGGAGTGGCGGCGGAACCCTAACTCGTCGGAGAGAGAGAGAGAGAGAGAGAGAGAGAAGACCTACCTGCACACTCGCCACCGCTGCCGGATCCGCCTTCGCCGTCGCCGCCGCCGCCAGATCTGGCGGGTCCGCCACCGCCGCCATGTCCGGCGAGGATGGGGAGGCGGTGGTCCGAGAGGGAGGGAGAGAGGTGGCGCCGGGACGGAGGGAGTGAGGCAGTGCGGTGAGTCGACCAGAGGCGGCCATGCGTGCGGGCGAGAGGTGTGAGGTGAGGTGGGGAAAAGTGCGGGTGTGCGGCATACGGGCGGGTGTGCGGATGATGGCGAGCTGTGCACAGGCCACGGCGTAAACGCGTGCGCACGCTGAAAGTAGCATTTAGGTTTTAAAAAAGAGGCACTGGCCACATCATTTTTTCTTGCAGCGAATGGTGCATTCTTTAACCTCCTATAAGCTAATCCTATCCCGTTGTGTCTTATTATGTCAGGGTACGCAGAAGAGACTCGGATGCATCTTTTTTATATTGCCCATACTCGGTCAAGTGAGGGGGTGTTTAGATCTAAGGTGTAAAAATTTAGGTATCACATCGGATATTTTATCAGACATACTCGGTCAAGGATTTTTCAGATAGTAATAAAAAACTAATCACATAGCTCGTTTGTAAACCGTGAGATGAGTTTTTTTGAGTTTAATTAATCCATCATTAGCAAATGTAGCACAATATTGTCAAATCATAAACTAATTAGACTTAAAAGATGTCTCTCATAATTCACACGCAATCTGTGTAATTAATTATTTTCTCATTTATATTTAATTCTCCATGCATATGTCCAAACATTTAATATGATGGGTGTAAAAAATTTACGATGTAAACTAAACAGGCCCAGTTGGTTTTTCTAAGTCCCTCTTTGGTAGAGTGCAGCAACTTTCTGACTAGGAACTCTATTTTTCACTATCCCTCAAAGATCAACTAGGCCGGTGAAGCTACCTAATACCTTTGTAGGACTTTCATTCCCTTCTGCTGTAGTGTGTGAGCAGTCGGTGAGCCTTACCAGATAGATTTATCTGTAAAAACAAATCAGGATCGGACGACATCTCACCAAGTTTTAGAATCCTCTAAAACTCAAGAGGATGTTAACATGGAGCACCTGAGAAACACACAACATAATTTTACTTTTGGACATCAACCTCCAACACAAAGATAAGTCCTAGACCATCTAATAGGAATACATAGAGATTTTGTCGTCAGTTTGGTAGATTCTAATCACCGTTACAATAATAAATTTTCTCATTTTTATGCCTAGCAAGGAGAAATGACCAGGTAGCTAGGTTTCCTGTCATTCTGATTCTTATCCTCCCTTGTGTATTAGCAACTATAGTTTTTTAGTGAATTCTCTTTAAGTGAAACAAGTTAAAATAGATTGTATTTAAGTTGTTCTTGGTAAAAAAAAGCTATCAAACATTTATATCATTTTTTATTGAAAACCATCTTTTAAACAAAATCTAGTCTACCAACGAAACAATTTTTTTTGAAGTGATGCTGATTTATTATTTGAGGGTGGGCTGTGGCACAGCACAGTTATTTAGCATGCCCCATGGCACGAGACGAAATATTTTAGACTATGCTGGCACAACACGACGTAACGGGCCGCATCGCTGCGCCTAGGATCTTGACACAATCCAAATGTTGGGCCGTGCTTGGGCTAGCATGACACGAAAATGACATATGTAAACACATATACTATAAAGTTACCGTGTATTTTTTTAGCATTTATTATACTACCTCTCATCTAACTCTTGAATAGATTATGAAAATCATTTAATTTTTTTGAAAATTGTACACAAACAAAATATATTTTTTATATCATGACTGGACAAAGAAATTCAGTAGAGATATTGTGAGGGCTATGCTTAGGCCGGCACAACCCAAACGTGTGCTGGCGTGCCATGGACAGTGTTTGGGCTGAAGAAAATACTTATCAAGCCATACCGAATGGCCAGAGGTACCTCACATATTTAGAGGACACGATCCGAAGCGGCATGATGCACGAGAAGACTGTGCCGCGGCTTAAGGCCCGGTTTAAATACCCTACAACTTCTAATTGCAACTAGTCACATCAATGTTATAGCATATGCATAGAGCATTAAATGTAGACGAAATGTTTGCAAGTTTATACAGTTTGTATGTACATCACGAGACAAATCTTTTAAGCCTACTTAGGCTATGATTGGATACTTATTGGAAAAGATTCCCCGCTGCTACAGTATCAAAATTCCAAAATCCAACTGGATCTAAACGCAGCGTAAGTCCCACCTCTACGTGCAAGCAATAACATAAGCACGATCCAACGTCTGCTTTCCGATCCAATGCATGCAGAGAGATCCTTCCTCAGTAGTGCCCCACAAGATCTGTATCACGCATATGGATCCATGGTGTGCCTCGTACCTCCCTGGAAGGTGCAGTAGCCCCTTTCGGCAAGCAGGCCCATGCGGCGTGCCATCGCCAGCCTTGCTTACCATTACCAACACCCCAAGGCACAGCAGAGACGAGATCAAGCAAGCATCACTGCATCATGCATAGGCATGTGATGATCATGACTGAACGAAAGGAAGCTCGATCTCTTACATGATGCCCGTTTTACATCATCAGTTGATCCATGAACATCGATCCGATCGATCCCCTGGGCTGGGACAGATGGTCGGCAAGATATCATCTGGAACCTGGACCAGCAGAAATATAATGTGAATGAATGGCCGGGCTAGCAGGGTCCCGGTTCAGGGAAAAAGCAGCAGCAGAAGGTGCATGCACGAAGAAGGAAAAGAGAGGCCATCGCGCGGCCATGATGGGAGAGAAGAAGGCTACCACGCACCTTTATTTGTGCATCAACAAAAGGGGGCGCGTGGTACGGCTTCATTTGTTTATTTAGTGACTAATCACAGCTGAGTTTGCTAGCTTGCACCTCCAAATTAAAGGTTATCATGAGAAGTAGATCTTACAGATCGATGCTCGAACTGGAAACGAAGCTGCCGACTAAGCTAACAATAAGATCGACTACAAACATTCCAGAAAAGGAGGAGAACGAGCATCGATATGATCGCCAACGATTTATTTGCAAAATCGGGTTTTGAACACCTCTGGTGGACTCCAGATTTATTCGGTGGTCCATCCACCGTAGAAAATCAAGATAGATTAGTGAAAAACCGAGATGCATAGTCGACTGGTCATACCGTCTACTCGTTTTGATTCTTATGGTACAGATTGTTCTGATGATTATGATAGTATCAAATTTGGAGACAATAATAAGGGCAATGAAAGATCTTAGTAAAATTGCTACCTCAAATGATATTTCAATACCCAATCTGTTACTAGTCAACAGCTTGGATTCCAATATGCTACACGTTGCTCAATTATGTGATTTGAAGTATTCAAAAGTAAGAAAAAAAAAACAAATGTTACTTAATCAGGGCGACGCTCCTATTTAATATTTTCTCACGCATCGTTACTTTATATTTGCAAGTACTTATTTTAATATTAATTTGCACCCCACAATTTGCGTATCTATTTGGTTGAAAATTCCAAAGTTTTGTCTAACAATTGAGGATGATTATTTTTCATAACATTTCTCACCTTTTATAGAAATTTACCACCTCCAGTTCTAGAGTTCTATCGTCTCATGTTTAATTTTAATCTCATCAGACTCAGGAATTAGCTAGTTAATAATGTTGAGTTAAGAAATGGCAAATTTGAGATTCCATATATATTATTCAAGTTCATACGTTTTAGATGGATGGCACTTAGTAGTTAGTAGTATTCATTAAAGAAATTAAAGGTAAAATATTGACGGCCCTTCTACACATTTGATTCCTTGTGTAGAGACTATATCTTCTGACGACAACACCTTTTCACACTCGTGTACTTTTCTGTCACACACATCACCTTATACTATAATCTTCAACCTGATTTTATTGTTACTTCGATCTGTCTCGCGTCCCCTAGGCCATTTTGTTTATATATAAATCTTTGAAACTATCTAGCCCACAGACTAGACGATCCACACATATGAAATTATTTTATTTACAGTGACCAATATGCATGCACGCCAAAACGACATAGATATTTTTATGTATACGGATATATAATCTGTGTGGAGAATTATTGAGAGTGTACAATTTTTTTTAAAAAAGTTTCATTATTGCTTTTTGAGTATGGCCACTGATTTTTTTCACAAATGGCTATATATAAGTACATATATTTGGCAAGGATATATATAAAGTACAAAAACTTGTCAGAAACAATGAGTACACGTAGCATCTTGTGAATCAGAATGTTTTTCTCTCGCAACAATCAACCAGCCAGCCGAACAGAGCCGCAAACAAAAATGATTTTAGGCTCGTGTGGACATTATTGGTTACCAGGTGCAAACACGAATGAGGTCAATTGCATGACTGCCCTTGTTTTGAGGTCTAATTGTTCGTTTGCCCCTGTTTTTTAAACTTTGCATGTTTGCCCCTGTTTTTTTGAATGTGCAGGTTCCAGTTGCCCCTGTTCTGTGAAATGGGGTTAACAGTGTTGAGTATAAGCTCAAAAGACAAAAATACCCTCATCATGAATGACGACCACTGAATCGATGCCAATTTTTTTGTACAGGGGGATGGGCAGCACCACGGCCAGGAGCTGGGGATGGGAAGCACCACGGCGAGGAGCTGACGCCAAGGTGACGATGATGGCCGCGCACCCGCCCAGCATGCCGCCGCCGACCGCCTAGCACGCCGCCGCCGGCCCTAACCCAATAGCGATGGAGTCGGTCGCGAATGGGAGGAGAGGAGTGTGTGTGTATTGGATAAGGGGTAGCATAGTCTTTTTTCTTTTTTTTTTGCAACAATTTTTTTGTCCATTATTTAACTCCACCTCACGGTGTTAAGAAACAAGGGTAAACGGTGCCTTCGATTTCGAAAATCAGGGGCAAACGTGCAAAGTTAAAAAAAATAGGGGCAAACGAGCAATTGGACCTCATAACAAGGGCAATTATGCAGTTGTCCCTTTTTATTATGTTTACGTCGTTACGATAGACGTTACAAAATAGGTGATTCTAGTGTTATTGTTTCTCGTGATTCATTATTCCACTGATATTTTGTTTCTTTTAAACAATTTCGTTTACTGACCTTTTTGTCATACCAAATTTTGTATACACCTGCGCGGCTGCGCCACCGTGATCACAGGGAGATAAATAATTAGTCAGATTTTAGGCTGTCCCGCTCCGTTTTGTTTAATGATTTCTCTTTTTACATTCAGATCATCGGAATGGATGATTGCTCCAGGGGAGCAATAGTGCTACACATTATTATGTTACACGTGTGACAACCAATTAGTTGTGTGCAATTTCCCTTTGAGGTGTGATGCTCGTACGGCAAAGATCTGAAGAACGAAAGATTAAAAAGTACATGAATAAAATCTCATTAAAAAGAGCACAATGTATATTTATAGGAAGTTTATTTCTGTCTAAAAGAAACGAGCAAAAAGTTAGAAGACAAATGCAGGTCACCAGGATAGCTCCTTAAGTTTGTTATATAGTTGGGAATATATACGTGCTGTTTTTTTTCCTTTTTCTTTTTTTTTGCAAAATCAACTCCTATTAGTCGAATAGCGTTAGAGGATCATTTCTATATTAATAATCATGTTATCACACCTTGTGCTTTCCCCATTTTCATACTAACAAAAAATATCTCTCAATTATATATATTCTTTGTCAGCTACAAAATCAAAACGTTAGAAGAGATCACCTCCTTGAAATAAAAAAGAATTGTACACTTAGTTTTATTCGTTACTGGACATACTTCCGTTTTGATCAAATACATTATGTGACTCCTAGAAATACACGTTTATTTTGTCAAACACTACCGTCCTAGAAGGCTGCAATTCTAGGTTTGGTCATAGTCAAACTAACTTTAAGTTCAACTTAGTTTATGGAAAAAAGTATATCAACACCTAATGCTCTTAATATTCTAAATATGTACATTATAAAAATATATTTAATGCATCACCGCTGACTCTCACATAATCAGCGGTGATGGAATGCACTGTAGTTGTATAGTTTTATTTTGTTTTTTTTAATCTAGTGAAACACAGTTTGATTGGGCATTATAATAGAACTACATCTTTTTTAGATGGGAGGACATAATATCGGGATTTGATTTTCCAAAAAAATAAACCTTGTATTTTTAAGCGAGAGAGTAGTACTTAAGATGATCTCATCAACGAACGACACTATAATATGATTTGTCTAAGGGCATGCATGTCGCCAGGCGCATGAGCCAACTTTGCATGGGCCACTAAACTCCAACAACGTCCGGTTACCAAAGCAAAGATCACAATCCAAGTCTAGAGCTAGAAATTTTGATTGCACAGATTTTGTTTGATGCATTTGCCCATATCTGCACCTCATCATCCTAGCTACCATCCAGCCACCTTCTTTTCTTGGGCACAAATAGTGAATAAGCAAACCCTACATGTACGCCCGTGCACAGCTACTAAAAGTCAAGTAGACTACACGTATGGACGATCCCAAACCTACCATTGTCATAGCTCTGTAGGTACTACATGCGCATCCATGAACAATCACTATCTTTATGTGCTACTACTAGTAGGTCATATAACTCATAAGGTATCTTCTGTCTATATATATAGCATCATATAATAAACTGAGAGAAAAAATTATTCGAAAAAGAAAGATGAGAAGTTGTACGCGAATGGGCCAGGGCGCTCGTGCGCTGCTCCGTCGATGCAATGCAAGCATCCATCAGACCATGTCACACTACCACAGTACCACACTATAGTGACACAAGCACGATTTATTTTGTTTTATTTTTATTTTTTGCCGTCTCTATGGTTCGCCAGCTCGAGCCTAGCTATATAGTATTGTTGCAGCGGTGCCATCAGATCATTGCAACGAGCGAGAAGTAAGAGGACGACGACACACAGCAGAGAGCACAGCATGGCGTCCGAGAAGGTGGAGACGATCGTGGCGGGGAACTACATGGAGATGGAGCGCGACGTCGGCGGCGGCGGCCATGGCGAAGAACCCGGCAGCGGCGATGCGGTGGCGGCGGCATCGGGCGGCGGCAAGAAGAAGGTGGTGGCCCTGTCGAGCCTGTTCTGGCACGGCGGGTCGGTGTACGACGCGTGGTTCAGCTGCGCGTCGAACCAGGTGGCGCAGGTGCTGCTGACGCTGCCCTACTCCTTCTCGCAGCTGGGCATGGCGTCCGGCGTTGTGTTCCAGCTCTTCTACGGCCTCATGGGCAGCTGGACCGCCTACCTCATCAGCGTCCTCTACGTCGAGTACCGCACCAGGAAGGAGCGTGAGAAGGTCGACTTCAGGAACCATGTCATCCAGGTACCATATATATACTCTTTGTTGCTTGTATTCTCCTTGTTTGTTCGAAATTTGAGCACAGCAGCAGAAGTTCAATACAAGTAGGGGAAATTCGACACCTATTCTGCGCTACAATAATTGATGCTGCTGCCTTTTTTATTCTCTGGATGTATATTAGTGGTTTGAGGTTCTTGATGGGCTACTGGGGAAGCACTGGAGGAACGTCGGCCTCTTCTTCAACTGCACTTTCCTCCTCTTCGGCTCCGTCATCCAGCTTATCGCATGTGCAAGGTAATCATTCATCCATGTGTGTTCACATTGATCAAATAAAAGTCATTATGCAAAGGTTTAAAGTAAATTTCCTCATAGTAACGTTAGATGTTGCATTGCTATGCATGTGTAATCTTCTAATTACGCCGTGATCTTTGTGTGCACTGACCGATCCGTGGATGATCGAGCAGCAACATCTACTACATCAACGACAAGTACGACAAGCGGACGTGGACGTACATCTTCGGCGCCTGTTGCGCCACCACCGTGTTCATCCCCTCCTTCCACAACTACCGGATCTGGTCCTTCCTCGGCCTCGTCATGACCACCTACACCGCTTGGTACCTCACCATTGCCGCCATCGTGCACGGTCAGGTATATAGGCTGAGTGCGATATGTGGTCGATTTGATCGATCTGATGCTCGCCTTTTGCCATCAGCTTAAGCATGGATGATGGATCAGAAAATGCATGATCATGTATCATCCATCATTGAACGAACGGCATTGTAGGTGGAAGGTGTGACGCACTCGGGCCCAAGCAAGATGGTGCTCTACTTCACCGGCGCCACCAACATCCTCTACACATTTGGAGGCCATGCTGTCACTGTGTAACTAAGCCTGCCGGCCTCCTAACTTGCTTTACTCGTACAGACAGGATAATTCCCACTTGATGCTGCATGAATTAATATAATAGCACATACGAATTTGTTCAGATCAGAAGTTAACATGTCACTTCAGACTCCCACAAAAAAGAAAACATGTCACTTCACACTGATGAGCTACTACTTGCACTGTATTTTGTTGTTGGCGCAGAGAAATCATGCACGCGATGTGGAAACCGCAGAAGTTCAAGCTCATCTACCTAGTGGCCACGCTGTACGTGCTGACGCTGACGCTGCCGTCGGCCTCCGCCGTCTACTGGGCGTTCGGCGACATGCTGCTGGACCACTCCAACGCCTTCTCCCTCCTCCCGCGCTCCGGCTTCCGCGACGCCGCCGTCATCCTTATGCTCATCCATCAGGTGTGTGTAATAACAAGCTCGAGAGAGAACACACGAGTAGAAACTTGAAAAGATGAACTGCCGATCATGATCTCATCGACCGCGTGTTAATAAACAACGAAATTCTTGTTGCAGTTCATCACGTTCGGGTTCGCGTGCACGCCGCTCTACTTCGTGTGGGAGAAGCTGATCGGCGTGCACGAGACGGGAAGCATGGCGCTGCGCGCCGCGGCGCGCCTCCCCATCGTGGTGCCCATCTGGTTCCTGGCCATCATCTTCCCCTTCTTCGGGCCAATAAACTCCACCGTGGGCTCGCTGCTGGTGAGCTTCACCGTCTACATCATCCCGGCGCTGGCGCACATGGCCACCTTCGCGGCGCCGGCCGCCAGGGAGAACGCCGTGGAGCGGCCGCCCCGCGGGCTCGGCGGCTGGGCCGGCATGTACGCCGCCAATTGCTTCGTGGTGGCGTGGGTGCTCGTCGTCGGATTCGGGTTCGGCGGATGGGCTAGCACTGTTAATTTCGTCCGCCAGGTTGATACCTTCGGCCTCTTCACCAGGTGCTACCAGTGCCCGCCGAAGCACTGACATGAGCCATGGCAAACAAGATTATATGACTGATTTCATGCCTGCATGCATGCTTGAGTTTCTTAAGGAAACATGTATGCATAGCTAGTCATAGAGAGGGACATCAAGATTATTATCAAGAGGGTGTTTCATTTCCATGTCGACGTATGTAACATGACATGGTTCTCTTGTCGGTACGTGTGCAGTATGTATGTATATGGATGTCAGGATGTATGTATTATCTCTCATTAAGATATATATATATATATATATATATATATATATATTGATCGAATTAATTGTTCCATTCCATCAGTCGTAGCCATGTCAATTCAGGTTGATATTTGATTTTATTTTTCCTAGAGAAAAAATGGTGTTATTTGGCATATCAAATCCAGGATGTAATACTATACTCCAATATGAAGTTCCCATAAAGAGGAAAAAAAAACAGAAAGTGAGTACATGCATTTCAGATACTTGTGCTGCTACTTTGCTTTCTGATTTAAATAAAAAAAATCCATAAAAGTGTTGATCATGCATGGATGCTGTTCACTGATGATATCCATATATGTAGGGTAACTATGAAATCAAATGGCACTTGCAAATAAAGTCGTCACAGTGCAGCTTATCTGGCTAGGCAGGCATGCATGATATGGACTTTGCAGGAGAGATCAAGGAGGATGAACCTGCAAGCATACATGGTCGATCTGGTCCACCATTCTGTCCTGCAAAAAAGGTAGCTTACTGTAGAAAGATCGACTGAAACTGACATTGTGTGGCAACATGTTTTGGAAAGGTGACTGCGGCTGCTTGTGTGGTCCTGCAGGTCCATGCCTGGCTTTGCTGTGAAGAAAGGACTAGCTTGCAGGAGATGACATTATTTTAACATCTGGTCCTGGAAGGTTATGATGCTTCCAACCTTAGTACAGACTGCATCGAAGGTTCAGGACTGCAGCCGCTACCGCCTACTCCAGGATGGATTTACGGGTTGGGGCACCTGCACCGGGGTACTGCAGTAGCTGAGCTGGCTGTTCGTCTCCGGTATTCCTAGAGTCTGTGCGATCGTCCTCTGTCTGACGCACAGTGGACTCAGGGAGGAAGAACGTGAGAGAGATGGGAGATAGAAGAGAGAGGGAGGCACGGGCCCCACGTATTCAACTCAATAAAAAAAGCTATAATTCACAAACCAAAACACCAAATTAAATTCCGATTGCACCATTAAATTCGTTGCAATAAATCTTTCAAAATAAGATCACACATGATTATATTTTGATAAATTTTTTTACAGACATGTGGGCCCTACTATGGATAGAGGTTGATATAGAGGATGGATGGGTGCGGGAGAATGTGATATAGAGGAGAAAATCTCGATGATCAGGACAGAATATTCTTTTTAGAGGATGGATTTAGAAGAATAACAGTGTGGACAGCCTAAACTAGTGGTAGCTCCCATGTGGTTGCATGATGGACTTCTAGGATGGGGTCCACGCGGTGTAAGTTAGTCTAGCATATCACAATTTGATACTGTTACAGCTTTCAAATCCTGGAGAACTGAACTATGTAATGCACTACATGTAGGCAAATTACTATTCTGCATAAAAAAATGATGCCATAAGTAAAACCTTTAACACTGATGAATGTGAACTAGCTGGTGAAAAAGAAGAGAAGTTCACCACTCCTGCAAATGGAAGCAAGTGCTTGGAACCGTAAGATTCAGTCAGAGCAAGAACAGTACGTTCCTCTCCACACAACCCAGCCGGTCCCTCTACAGAAACGTCAACAACTAGAAGCCAAATAAAACGCCATGAAACGAAGGAGTAAGAACACACCATGCAATGCAATCCTCCATGGGCAGCAGCTGCTTTGAAGTCTAAAGCGAGCAAGAGAACCAAGCGGCAAGTGCCAAAACAAGTGTTGGCAAGCTGCCTGCCTAGCTCTACGTGCCTACGTGGAGCTCGTCTGTCGCCGTGTGCCCGTAATAGCACCCAATCAGAATACAGTATATGGTACACGCCAAGGGGGCATTGGACACGCCTCGTTGTCTGTAGCATGCGTCGTCGTCTTCCTTGCCTCCGGTGGGCCGGGGACTGGATGATTTGAACGACAAAAGGTTGAACCACGAAAAGGTGCATCCAATTCAACACACATCGTTCACCTTCATTTTCTTGATGTCTCACTCCTACAGAAATAGCTACCACTAGTCCTAATACAGAAATAGCTAAACACCTTTCGATGAATTCACTAGTAGAGAGCAGACTTTTGATCCACAACCGATTTCAGCTTTAGTACTGGAATTTTTTGCGTCCGGAAAGAAAGATATCTTTAATCCCGGTTTTAAAGAACAGACGGTATTAAATGTTTCTTCCCAGCGGCTAGATGCTCTGGGAGAGCTTTTAGTCCCGGTTGGGGTCAAGAACCGGGACTAAAGTCAAGTTTTAGTCCCGGTTGAAGTTAAAAACCGGGACTAAAGCTTTAGTCACGGTTTGTGGCCAAAACCGTGACTAAAGCTTGAGTTTTAGGCCGGGTTAGTATCTAAAACCGGGACTAATGTTCCTCCCTGTATTTGAACCTTCTTCTCCTCCGAGCCCGAGCCATTCAAGCTCAGTGTTCTTGCTCTCTCAAGCTTTGATTCTTATGCATGAAGTAGTGTGTAGATTCCCAGCTTTGATTCCTGAGGCGCTAAATATACCTTAGCTTTTGACTGACTTTGGTCATATTATCTCTCTTATATCAGAATGTGAATAAAAATGGAAATAAAAGGAGAAAGAAATTGTGAATCGTAATCTTGGGACAGAAAGATGGAGCAAACAGGCAGCCATGGATCCATTCAGATTCAGGACCATGAATCATTCAGGTCGGCATGCGTGCCAATCCACGGACAGCCAGTGCAGTACCACATCAATGATCAGGCAGGCAAGGACACGGAGGAAAAACATGGATATTATTAGTCCAGTGCTCGATCGCCAGCTGCTAAGCACAGTTCAGTTAAGCACATAAATCACTGGTACTAAGAGCAGGTTCAATGAGCTTGGATATAAGTCAACCCTAATCAGCAACAGACTATCTTTTAGCAACAGCCAAGCCATAGAACAATCTGATCTCTTTCTCCTATATCTTAAATATTATTTTTTAGGGACTATATCAAATTCTTTCAACAAATTTTACGTAGTCAAATCTGTCAGATTTTTCATACGTGTGACACAATAGATATTTGTAGCACAAATCATAAAGCACACAATCAAACGTTTATAAATCTGACAGATTTACCAAAAAAATCTGTCAATCAATAAATAACAAAAGTCTATTTTCTATTATGTGTGGGACCCATCATTGTTCCCTTCCCTTCCTATACGACCGCACGGTTCTATCGTAGCTATCCTCTTGCAATCTGGCTGCCGCCGTCCAGCCACCCTTGCTCCTCATTTCTCTAAGCAAGAGATGATTGCAATCTGGTTAGCAGCTTCTCCATTTGGGCATGGACGTTGGCGAATCGCGTGCAGCTACAGCGACGATGCCGACCTTGCACAGACGGCACACTATGCCACAACCAATCTATATCGTCCGACAATAGTAGCTAAAACTTAATAAGAACGTCAAACTATGGGACGCTATAACCTGGCGACAGACGATCTAGTCAATATAAAATTAAATTTATGATAATTATGCTAGTTAATAGGGACGGATTATTGGTCGCTACAATGTTTTATACCCTCAAATCATCGGTCCTATCCTAATAGGAGACATCTCCAAGTTTTATTTTCCAAGTTTCTCACGAGTTTGGAACATTTCAGTTCGGAATCCAAAAGATTAGATTTGAACAGGGTCTTTTATTAGGTCTGCCGAAAGTTTCCACACGTCCCAGAACTTCCGACGTAGGCTGGAAGTTCCGTCATAGGGGTGACCCCGGGCACCGGGGCGCGTTCTTTCAGGACACCCGGAACACTAGTACACAGAAGCTTTGTAGTGGCGGTTCAAGAGACATCTTCACTGGTGTTTTACAGGGTCGCCAGTGGGAGAGGCCAGTAAAAATAAGTCTTTCCACTGACGGTTGCTTAAGTGAACCGCCAGTGTAAATCCTTTTTACACTGGCGGTTCACAGGCAACCACCAGTGGAGATTGCCGCCCTGTTTAGGCAATTTCAGCCCCCCACCATATATATATATATATATATATATATATATATATATATATATATATATATATTTATTATATATTAAGCTGTATTAGATCATGATCAAATATAGCAAAATAAAATTTAATTATTATACAATATATTTACATACATCAAAGGATTGTGCTCATAATACATACACATATACGTTCATCAAAGTTACATGTGATAAACGTTTCAAATTTAAACATCTAATAACCCTCTCGGCTAAGTCCTAACTTATAAATTTCTGTTAGCTTTCTGAACTCTTCACTTCTTAAAGTGTCTTCCTTGTCGTGATATTTCCCGTTGTTTGGAATAACATGTTTCATGATTAATGAGCACATGTCCTCAACTATGTTGTATAAAGTCTGCGTGCTCATGCTCTACGCCTTGAGTTTTTTATATTTCTGCAACTGTAGTTAATGTATAAACATCATATGTCTACACTTTATAATACATTTGTAACTTTAAGGGTATAATTTCATACATGACTATTACTTACCAAATCAACGTTCTTGATGTATCGTCCGGACTCCCTCATAAACTCGCAGACATAGAATCCGTAGTGGACCGATCCAGATGGTTGTTTGTGGCACTATATAACAGGTAAGTGAATATTTAATTAGTTGCAATATCATCTTATGTGTTGTACATGTATGATATATCTGTACTCATAAACTAATATACCGGCCACTTGTAAATTGATAATGACCCTGTTTTTGTTCTCGTGCTTTCCGCCTTTATGCTTATACCACCTATATGCCCTATGATTTCGATAGAATCACCAAGTTATTCTCAAACTCTCATTGAGAAAAGAATGCAAGCATTTCTCGGCTTACCTCTCTAAGAAGATCAAGAATCGCGCATATGTAGAGGGATCATAATCTGCGGAGTCACACTTCAAGAATCAAGTTCATGATTCTTGAATAAATATAAAAACAGATCCAATGGAACCTTCATGAATCAAGTTCGTGATGCATGGGCCGAGGCCACACTATATATGGATTAGACAATAACATTGCAAAAAGAAACTCGAGCATACCTAAAGTTGTATGGGGCCATTATGACTTGCCTATCTTGAAATTGAAGCATTGAATTTCCTAAGTATAGGCAGTATATATCCTCCATCTCATTTTTCAGCTTAGTTACACTACTGCATTTTTTTAACCGTGGCGGTTATTTTCGATTAACCGCGGCGGTTTTTACAACCGCCTCAGATCAAAGGTCACGGTTACCGAGGCGGTTCTGCGACAGCCATGGTTAATCAAAATAAAAAAACAAAAAAAAAATCCATGGATAGGCCCGCCAAACCCATCCACGGGCCCGGCAAGCCCATCCACGGAGCAGGGGCTGTGCCGCCGCCGGGGGGTCCGCGACCGCACTGCATGGAGGCCTCGCTGCCGCTGGGGGGCCCGCGCCGCCGGGCAGCAGTGAGGCCTCGCAGCCGCAGCCGGGAGGGGATCCGCGCCGCCGCGGGGAGGGCACGCCGCGGCCGGGCCACGCCCGCACCGCCGCAAGGAGGGCACGCCGCCGCCGGGCAGCGCCATTGCCCAGATCCGCGCGCGGCTAGCCCGCTGTCGGGCTGCACCGCCACGGGAAGGTGCGCTGCCACCACCGGGCCCCTCCTCGCGCGCGCCGCCGCCACTGGCCCGCGCGCCCGCCTCCTCGCGCGTGCCCACCGCCGCTGGCCCGGGCGCCCGCCTCCTCGCAGCGCGCGCCGCCGCAGGCCCGCGCGGCCGCCTCCTAGCACGCGCCGCACCACAAGCCCCGCGCGGCCGCCTCCTCGCGCGCGCCGCCACGTGGAGGTGGGGAGGAGAGAGGGAGGAGGTGGCGGTGGAGATGTAGAGGAGAGAGGGAGGTGGAGGAGGGGAACAGAGAAAGAGAGAGAGAGAGAGCAGCCGGTGGATCGAGAGGGAGTGAGAGAGAGAGGTTGAAGTAAAACCCTAACCCTAAGTGCCAGTTATATACGGAGATAAGTCATGGGTTGATATGGGCTTTTGGGCTGGGCCTGATTTACCAAGGTGGTTCGGTTATAATATTCGCCTCGGTTAATCGATATTAACCGTGGCGGGCACTTTAAAGCTGACCGCCTCGATTAATCGATTTTACGAGGCGGTTTTTTAAAACCGCCTTGATTAATAAAAAAATTACCGTCTCGGTTAATGCCAGCATTAACCGCGACGGTTTTCCTTCCTGACCGCCTCGGAAAATAAATTGGAAATGCCTCGCAAAAGATTTTTTGTAGTAGTGTTATAAACTACTGAGCTTCTTCCTCTGTCTTGTCCTTCAATTTCTCATTGCGCTTTCCGATCACGAATGTGTGCCGCTCCTTGGCTATTTCGGTTGGGTCGAGATAGGCAATCGTCTCTGCTGCATGTGCATAAGGATCGATACCAAATCTCTCCTCCTGCTGGTCATGTTGTAGTCTGCAAGGCGCATGTGCAAATTCATCTCAGAGATTGAAACGTGATACATCAAAATAATAATAGCACATGTTCGTGTGAGTCTGAGCGACACTTACAATGCCCACACTACTACGAGCTGAACGTTGAGTCTCTTGAGGTTCATCATCAAGTGCATGTCCTCGAACGTAATCACAACATGACTTCGCCCATTCATAAAAGCTCTTGGTGGTATACATACGCTCAGAGCGTCGATGCTAACAGAACCTGCACTCATGTACCAGTCATACAGTCTTTTAATTAAAGATGGGATTTGGTTTAGCTTTTCCCAAGTGAGAAGAGGCCTGCCCGGCACATATGTATCAGGGACATTTTTATAATCCTCTTTCATTGGCTTCCTTTATCTGTATGGTCTTCGAAGAAGATTTTGCTGATTTCTCGGCCTCAGCACAGTCAACGATACGAGATGTGTGGGTGCGTGCTATTCCTGACATAAAAAGGATGGTCCCAGCAGTTTTTGTCTTTGGCCGGTGTGGCGAGACCATTTTGGGAAACGCTTGTTTCTAGTTCTTTGGTGGTGTGGGGGTTTTTTCTTTGGCCGCTGGGGCTGGCGGGGTTGATGTTTGCTCTTGTTGTTTCTCTTGTGGGCCCATTGAGATCGATGTTTCCTCAGGTTGTTTCTCTTTACTTGATGGGGAAGGTGGATAGTTGATAGGAGATGGTGGTGGCGGAGTTCCTGGGATTGGACGGACAGGTGAATTTGGTGGGCTAGGAAGAGGCCGGTCAGGTGATGACGACGGCAGTGGGTCATTAGGAATGGTATGTTCGGTAGATGGTGGTGGCCCACTCAACCTGATGTCTCGCCTAGGCCAAAGGATGAAATTCTTGATGGCTTGTCACAGTGTCTCAATGCCCTCGGGTCCAGGGATGTCCAGCATGTCGTCCTCGTGTCCTTGCACTACGGTCACCACTTCCACCCTACAGTACTCATCTGGAATTGGATCACCATGGAATGTCCGTCCAGGGATTGTGAAACCAGTGCCTACTTCCCTAGTACAAACATTGGTAATGCCATAGCTTATGACTCGTGAGCAAGACGTTGGCGTGTCAATGCCATCAACTGGATAGCGAACCTTTGCCATAGACGCGACACTTCTTGGAGCATTTGGAGACTGTGCTATCAACTGCTGAGCTCCCAAGGGCTGTGTCACCGGCACCAGCTACATCTGCGGAGACTGCTGGATGTTCGTCCTTTGTTGAACAGACGACATGACACCCGCCAATTGCTGCATAAGTTCGGTATCAGGATTTTGCTACTAATTGAGTCACCATGTCTTTGAACGCTTTCTTTGCCTGCTCCTTGCCGAATCCGTCTTGTACATTCCTTGTATCGATCATGCTACTTGTACATTCCGGCCCACTCCTCGCCGAATCCGTCTTTCCATCCTAGCCTTGACGAGATGCCTCGTACACGACCAGGATGCTCGGGGTTACCAAGACCAAAAGTAAGGATGTCCCGCTCCCTTTGTGACTTGGTACTTCCTTTCTTCACATGAGCTGCCACCTCATAAATACTCTTCGCAGCTTCTTCAACCATTGGATCAGAAAAGGATGCACTTGACACAGATATTTCTCTTGGTTTGCGAATATGAAGCCAGTTCGCGCTCCTTTCACCAAGTTGCTCAGACAACACTGACAACCCTACTGCCTTCTTCGCAGTCTCTTCTTTCCTCCATTTGGGAAGCTGCCGCTTGTAACCACCTGTGCCAAGGTGGTGGTGGTACTTGTTCTTTTTAACAAGTGCTGAATTTGCTTGGCTCCGGGCCAAGAATTCTGGGTTAGTCTTCTGCTCTTTGAAAACCGCCCACTGACCTTATGTAATGTTGTACTTGCTGGTCTTCACACATTTGCTATTCAATTCGGACCTCCAGTTGCGAAACAAAATGGCCGACTGCCTCATTGCATACTCCTTTACAAGTTCCTCTGAACCCCGAGATAGAACAAACTTTTTTGACAACTTTTGCTACAAGTTTGTCTTGACCGAATCTGGCACATCCTTCCACTAAGATATTGTGATATCAAGATTATCCCTAACTAACAAACCAATCGTGTTCCGAAACTTAACTTGCACCTCTTCTGGAGTTAGGGGCTCTCCTTTTACACTTACGTCTAGAACCCTATATATGTTATTATCCCACTTGTTTGATCCTCTGTCACCTCGTTTCCGATCACTCAGTTTTCTCTTCCTTGATTCCTCAGTGCTCGTCTCGGTAGGTTCTGGCGCCTGGTCTTCGTGTTGCAGTTCTTCTTCTCATAATTGTCGCATTTGAGATAAGACCTCCTGTTCATATAATTGGGCGCACACATAAAATCATGGACGGGTGCATATATAGATAGTGTGAAAGGATTCATTGAACTCCGTGTATGTTACCTCCTCTTCTCGTGAATCATAAGTAGGGTCGCGCTCCATTTCACGACGAGCCTTTTTATCTATGCTGGGACACGGATCACTTGGACTTTCATATTGTCGCTCACTCAGCTCCTTATGTTGAGACGACTCTGATGGTGAAGTCGTCATCGCGGTAATCTAACATGAAATAAAAAACATATATTGTCACATATTGTTGCTCACTTGGACTAATAAGCATATAACAAAAACTCTACTAAATTAAAATAAAATAACATATATTGTCACATATACACTTAACATATATTGTCACATGTCACATATCACATATACTAAACCCTAATTAAAACAATATGAAAACCAAACTAAAATTTAAACTAAACCTAACTAGAAAATAAAACCCTAATTAAAACAATATGAAAACCTAACTAAAATCTAAACTAAAAACCTAACTAAAATCTAAACTAAAAACCTAACTAAAATCTAAACTAAAAACCTAATTAAACTAAAAATCTAATTAAACAAAAAACTAATTAAAACAAAACCAAAACTAACATTTAAAATAAACCTAACTAAAAAATAAAACCCACTAGCTAAACCTGAACCCACTAGTTAGCCGGACGACCCACTAGCAGGCCGGCCCACTAGTGTAGCCCGCCACCACACCCGTGAGCCACCACCTGCCGGCGACGAGGGCACGGCTGCCACGGTGCCACCACTGCCGCCACCGCGCGCCCACCGCCGACGCCACCGGAGCAGGGGAGGATCCACCGCGCGCGACCTGGCCGCCGTGCCACTGGCCGCTGCGCCACTCGCGCCGCCGCGTGACTCGCCGCCGCGCACCACACCGATCCACCGAAGAAGGGAAAGAAGCACCTGCACGTATAGGGAGGAAGCTTGGCGGCTTACCGGTCACTTGCTTGGCGGCGCGGCGTGCGCGGGTCGGGCGACGGGGGGCGTGGCCGTGTGGCGAGGCGGCACGGCTGCGGCGAGGCGGTTGGGCGAGTGCACGGCTGCGGCAAGGTCACAGCAGTGGCTAGGGCACGCGAGCGGCGATGGCACAGCTGCGGCGAGGGCACGGAAAAAGCCGGTAGCCTGACGGCGTCGGGGAAGAAAGGGCGGGCTCCTCCAGACTTAGCGAAATTTCGGACGGGGAGCGCGCGTTATATACTGGGGGATTGTACTGGTGGTTGTCCTAAGGAACTACCAGTGTAAATAGTTTTATACTGGCAGTTCACATTGTGATCCGCCAGTATAAAACTATTTACACTGGCGGTTCCTTAGGACAACCGCCGGTATAAATGTTTTTAAATTTATTTTTTCAATAAACAATTTGTAGGTTTTATTAGGCTAGGATTTTAGTTTAGCTAGGGTTTTAGGGTTTAGGGGTTAGCTAGGGTTTAGGGTTTTGTTAGGGTTTAGGGTTTAAGATTTTTTTAAGGTTTAGGGTTTAGCTAGGGGTTTATGGTTTACATAAGGGTTTAGGGTTTTGTTAGGGTTTAGGGTTTAAGATTTTTTTAGGGTTTAAGGTTTAGCTAGGGGTTTAGGGTTTAGGGTTTACCTAGGGGTTTAGGGTTATTGTAGAAATGTAAACATATTAAAATAGAGAAATGTAAACATGTTAAAATAGAGAAATGGTAGCACCATATTGAAATAGAAATAGATTACATGACAAATGTCAAATAGAATCTAGCCAGCTACTGTTCTTCCTTGTCCATCATGGCGCACCCATGGCAAAGAACTATGTGGGATGCTTCGCTCAACATGTCTTATCTTCACTGGATGGTCTACAAAGAGAGACATGTCGCTGAATTGGTTAAAATCCTCCAGATCAGTTACACCATCAGCTTCGGCTTGTCGGAACTTTTCTTCTCATTTTTAGAAAGGATTTGTTCAGCATAGAAGACCTGTGCGGCACAGTTAGCAAGGATCCACGTGTCATCTTTGTAACCTACCTTACTTAGATCATGAACTCTGAGCCCATAGGTGTCCACTATGACATGTTTGTCTTCAACCCATTGGCATCGAAACACAGGTATCTGAAAAGTACCATAGTCTAGTTCCCATATATCCTCAACGAAGCCAAAGTATGTACTAATCTCACCAGTTGCATCATCTATGGCCTTGTATCGAACACCACTGTTTTGTGCCATGCTCTTTTTGTCCTTGGACTTGGTACAAAACGTGAAGCCACTGATGTCATAGGTTTGTCATGTCGTGACCTAGCGTGATGGTCCGCACAACAACCTCTTGATGGTTTGTTCCTCAAACATTTCCCCATCTGGAATGTCCTGCTCCCTTAGCCATGCGGTGAACCGATGCTTGTGTTCCTGCATGACCCAATCGTCTGTGTGCCCACCATTATGTTGGCGAAGATCATTCATGTGTTGCTCGATCAAAGGCTCCATTATCGAGAGCTGATGCAGGATGCCATAGTGTGCCTCGAGGACTATTTTGTAATCTGACGGGATAAAAGATTTTCGTCCCATCCTCCCTCTTCCATGCAGCCTACCCTCGTGTCGTGACGGAGGCAAACCTATTGCAATCTGGTCTTTCAGGACACTATTGCAGAATGGGCCACCGGACTCAATAGCCTTTTTGGTACAGTACCCTTCTATCATGGACGTCTCAGGACGAGCACGAGTTGATACATAGCCATTTAGTACTGACATGAAATGCTCGTAAGTCCACATCTCATGCAAATACATGGGCCCCAATGCCTCTATTTGCGGCACCAAGTGTGTCACAAGGTGAACCGTTATATCAAAGAATGATGGGGGAAACACATCTCAAGCTGTGACAGAGTCTCCACTGCGAATTCTTGAAGAGACGGCAGCTCATCGCGATCAATAACCTTCTGTGAGACCTTGTTGAAAAAGTAGCACAACCTGGTGATTGTCATCTTTAAGAACACCGGATTTATAGCCCTAATGTTAACAGGGAGGAAAGTAGTCAACATGACATGACAATCATGTGAGTTGTCGTTGGTCAGTGTAAGGTCTTTCATTGACATAATACTCCTTATGCTGGAGCAGAATCCAGATGGAACTTTCAAAATTTTCCACCATACACACATCACATGTTGCTCCTCTGTGTTGATGTTGTAGCTTGTTGTCGGGAGGTGGTACTTCCCATTTTCTAGAAGAACAGGGTGCAGTTCCTTTTTTATGCCCAAATTTACCATGTCCATACATGGGTTGAGTCCATCCTTAGTCTTGCTCTTTATGTCAAACAACGTGCCAATTACGCTTTCAAAGACATTCTTACATGCATACTGTCGATTGCGTGCCGTACGTCTAACTCTTTCTAGTATGGCAAATATTTGAAGAAAATAGACATCTTCTTGAATGTAGCCCCTGGAGTTGGTTTCACACCCTTTCTTGGTTTTCCGTCTTTTGTCTTCTTCCTAAAAACAAATTTGATGTTGCTGACTATTCTGAAAACTCTTTGACCTTTACTGTTACCTGATGGAGCAGTAGAATGTAGTTTATCATTATTGTCGAAGTACTTATCCATCTTTCGCAAGCAGTACCTGTGCCCTTTCGATAAGAACCGTCTATGCCTCATGCACACTATCTTCTTTGATGCATCAAGGAACACGTAAGCGGTTTCATCTATGCAGATTACGCAACCAAGCTTTCCCTTGAACTGCCCTGATAATGTAAAGAGAGCAGGGTAATCGTTGATGGTCACAAAAATAATTGCTCTTAGTGTGAAAGTTTCTTGGCGGTACTCGTCCAACATTTCAACTCCTTTTCCCACAATACTTTCATTTCCTGCATTAACGGCTCCAAAAATACATCCATGTCAACTCCGGGTTGTTTAGGTCCAGAAATAAGAATGGTTAGCATAAGGTATTTAAGCTTATGCATCAACCACGGTGGAAGATTGTAGATGGTGAGGATCACCGGCCATGTGCTGTGCTTGCCGCTCCTCTCGGCTCCTTAGCAAATTCTGGAAGGTTGGCATTGAAATCTTGCCATTGCTTGCCATCGGCTGGATGTCGTAACTTTCCATCATTTTTGTGCTCATCAGAAGCATGCCAGCTCATAAGTTGGGCATCCTCAGCGTTTGCGAACAAACACCTCAATCGATCAAGTACAGGAAGATACCACATCACCAGAGCAGGAATCTTCTTCTGCGCGTAGTAGTCTACTTCTTCTTTTTCTTTGCTGGTGGGTTGGGTCTTTTGTTGGGTCTTCTTTCGCTTCTTCCCCGTAGACACGGTGGTGGCACAATCTTCCTCTCGATAGTCTTTATTCGTTTTGTATATACTTGCACCACAGTTAGGACAACTATCCAAGTCTTTGTATTCATCACCTCGATATAGGATACAATAGTTTCTACATACGTGGATCTTTTCGACACCCATTGTAAGCGGACTGATTAGCTTATTTGCGTAGTATGTGTTAGCTAGTACTCTATTCTCCTTTGGAAGCAAGCCTGCAAGAATGCTCAAGAACGCATTGAAGCCAGCATCGCACAAACTATACCGGGCTTTTACCATCAATAACTTTAGCGCTGACCGCAATGTCGTGAAATCTTTCGTACAACCCTTAGACTCATCATAAAAAGGCTCTTCTGTTGCCTTCCTCATTTCCTTCATACCTTTCATGAAGAACATAGATGGATCCATATGACTACACAATATTGCATCTAAGAAATCTGCATCTTCCTTAGCACTAACATTTGGCGGACCATCAATTCTGATGCCCTCATTATCTCCAATGAAACCATGATTATTAGCATTAGGCACAATATGTTCACTCTGAGGACAAGGTGTTTGCCTCTCGTGTATGAAATGACATCCGTTAGCAAGCATATCTAGACCATCGACAGCGATGTTCACAGGAGTACCAGTTATGTAAGCTGCAGAGCTACCCTCTCCATGTTTTGTCCAAATCAAGTAATCCTCCATAAATACTCGGCATACGAGATGAGAAAATATTGCTTCTGTGTCATCAAATACGATAACATTCCTGCAGTCTATGCAAGGATAGTATATGTGCTTCGTATTTGACCTCTAAGTACAGATCTTAGCGGCATCGATAAACGTCTGCACCTCAGGTATGTATGATGGATCAACTCGTGATAAATTATACATCCAGAAAGATCTCTCTATCATTAACTATAAAAATATAATGAATTTATTATGATCAATGCAAAACAAATATGATTGTTTAGAGGTATTAATTAATTAACAAACCTTTTTCTAGCAACCTTGTTCGAGGAAATACAGATGAAAACCATTCACTTGTGTATTTTTCAATTTGTAGACCTCTCGAACCTTCGTTGACTAAAATTTTGAAGAATAATGTGTGTTAAGACTCATTCTCAGTGTCAAAGATTGAATATTTTGCAATTAATAAACATAATTAATAAAACACAATTAAACCCTATTAAGTGACCTCATTCATATTTTGCAATTAATAAACATAATTAAAAAAACACAATGCAAGGATTGAATATAAACACACAATAAACATAATTAAAAAATACAATGCACAAGGATTGAATATAAACACCCAATTAACATAATTAAAAAATATACCTCTCCCTACATGAATACACAAAGAACACACATCATTCATGAAAACAACTAATATAACCCAAATTGAGAAGCAATTATGAAAAGGGAGAGAGGAGAGACACTATCTAACCATCCTAAACAACCTAATTTGAACAAATGAAGGCAATAACGTAGCAATCTTTCTCTCTACCTCACCCTAGATCCAAAAAATGGCTCAAATTGAGCAAAATTGAATAAAAAGAAGCAATAGATACATAAACTAACTTTTCTTAGCAACCTCCTTTCAAGAAATGAGGAACAAAACCTTCCCCCTTGCATTTTGGCAGATCTGGACCTCTATAAATGCCTTCAATGGCGGCTGGCTGTGAATAACTATTCTGGTCGGGTGGAGAAGAAGCTGCATTTATAGCAGACTCCACACTGGCGGTTGGCATAACAAACCGCCAGTGAAAATCACTTAATACTGACGGTTGGCTTAAGCCAGCCCCCAGTGAAAATCGGCACTTAACACTGGCCAACCGTTTGGTTTAAGCCAACCGCCAGTGTTAAGTGAGTTTCACTGGCGGTTTGTAACTTGAACCCACCATTTTATTTGCACTTGCAGCCGCTGAATGAAACCGCTAGTAAAAAAATGCATGGCGTCACTGTAGAGCTCCTGTGTACCAGTGAAAGTTCTGGCACCAGTCGGAAACTTTCGTGAGCTAGAACTTCAACGCCTCATACACTTGCTTTGGTGTACGAGGAGTGTTCTGTCAGCCATACGCGTGCTTTGGTGTCGTCAGCTGCGGCGCAACCAGGTACCTCTAAGTCATCACGGAGGCAAGCTCTAACTTGCTGCATCCTTGGGCTTGTTGCTCTTGTCCTAGCTCTCTCCGTGCAGCTCCTTTCCTATCGCCTCTGACTTCTTGTCCGTCGCTGTTGTTGAAGCAGCATCCTTGCCGCAGTCACTGGTAGGATGCAGTGCTGGTGGGCTCTCCAGCGCAGGATTGCTCTATAGTCCTTGCTGCTGCATCCAGCGCCAAATCCATTGACCCGCTCTTCTGGATTCAGAGAGATCTGCTTGTTTCGAAAAAGCTCTCTGCGCCGGATCTCTTTAGGGCAAGGATCGGGGAGAAATTTGACAAAAATACAGTGAGAATCAAGTTTGCAGACGTGTGGAGATGAAAGGTCCTAGTATAGTTAGAGGGGGTGAATAGTCTAAATAAAAGTTCTACAAAGAACTTAAGCATAAGGTTAGTATGACAAACGGCAAAATGTTCAACGCTAATGCAACAACTAACCTAGACAAGTCACCTATACAATTCCAGTGTTTCTATGCTTACTAATCCACTCAACTAACTAGGCACTAAGCAAACAACAATAAACACAAGATCAACTAGCCACAAAGGCTAACTTGCATAAAGTAGAGGAGATGAGCTTGTTTGTTATACCTTTACCTTGTGTCGATTTACCAATCACCGGGAAATGAACAAATCAATCACACGATGGTGAGGAGCACAATGAAGTCCAGAGAAGCCAACATGATCGATTGTTCCCCAGGATTCACGTGCTTGTCGGCACGCTACGTCCCCGTTGTGTCGACTTTAATGGTGGTCCGGTGGCTAATCGGTATCACACACACCGAGCATACACAAGGCGCCATAAGGACCTACCACAGTGGAAGTAACTCAATGACACGAGCAATTTACTAAGTTGCCTTTAAGCACTCCGCAGGCACGAACCCCTCACAATCCACCGGTGTGAGCAAGCACAATCACCAAGCTTCTCCACATCCTTCTCCACCTCCAAACCGGCTAGGTGACGACAATCACCAACAGTAACAAGAATTACTCCGCTACCAAGCCACCAAGTGCACTAGGATGCAAGATGATCACTACATTTGAATCACTCTTTTTCAATCAAAATCTCAAGTTGAATCAAGAGGGAGAGAGTTAGACAGAGTGTGCTAGGTTCACAAGAGGCTTAGGAAGTTCAAATGCGCAAAAATTCTACCCCAAAGCCAGCCACACTTCTATTTATATGTAGCTCTGAAAATCCAACCGTTATTGCTAAAATCGTGCACACCGGACGCGTCCGGTGCAGCGTCCGGTGCTGCTCTGACTGCCACATGTACTAGCCGTTTAAAAACTTCATTTTTGCGCGCCACCACATCGGACGTGTCCGGTGATCCACCGGGCGCACGGACTTAGCGTCCGGTGCGATTCCAATAAGGTTCCAGAGAAGGTTTTTGGACACAGGACGCGTCCAGTGTCACCGTACCAAACACGCCCGGTGTCCGGTGCTCCAACGGTGACTCCTCTGGACTTTTCTTGGTTAGCACCGGACGCTTGACCAGTGAACACTGCACATCCGGTGATCTTGAAGTCGTGTTTGGTGAAAACAATGCAGCTCAGCTCTAGGACCCCATGGCGTCCGGTGTTACCGGACGCGTCCAGTGCACACTGGAGCACGCTTTCAAGTCCAATTTTTTTGCTCTTGCTCTCATAGGCTAACATCTAAAGTGTTTCACACTCTTAGGCACGTATGTTAGCAGGTTTTGAACACATTTGCAAGCCAAAGTTAGTCTCTCTAGGTTAGCATCCAAGTGTATGCAAATGTATGCAACCTGGAGCACTTGATGACCGAGTTAACGACGTAATTCTCCTCTTTATAGTCTGGCCATCTATCCTAAATGTGATCGCTCTCGCTAAGAGCCTTGATCAGCGAAACAAAGAGCTCCCTATTCTTATACCTTAGCCTCTAGCTCCTTGTCCCTTTGCTTTCACCTTTCCAACACTTGATCTTCACTCGAGCTCATGTCATTTTCCTCCACATCACTAACCTCTCTTTAGCTACACACTTAGCAACTTAGGTTAGTGATTAGGTTTCATGAATTGCCAAAACAAAACTAGGGCACTTTTAGGAGATCAAGAGAGGAGAGGGATACCTACATCAAAGCTCTCAGAGGATCAATGCAGTAGGGGCGATGGATTTGGCAGCCTGAGGGACCCCAATGCCCGTGGAGGCCTCCGACTCCTGACCAGATGAAGTACCCCAATCCACCACCAAATAATCAGAGGGTGGCAAGCACAGGGGGTAGAGGGAGCAGTTCCATCAGGGCGCACCTCGAGCCCCAGTAGATCAGAGATAGCAGGCACCGCCTCTACCACCTTAGCGGCCGCAGGTGTTGCCTCCACGCCAGGCTCCCCAGCAGCAGAAACAGCAAGTGCATCAGCAACCTCAGGGGAGGAGAGGAGATCAACCTCTAAGAGGCCAAGGTAATGAGAACTCTGAGATCCCAGCATTCATGATTGATCCTATATACTAGCATATGATCTGCTATAACTGCAGGGAGCCATGTTATTTTGTTGGGAATTGTTTTAGGGAGGAGATCTGCTTTATTTGTGCCGTTCCCGGGCATCATATGAATGACTATGCAGTTTGGAAACAAGATCACCCGACAGCAGCATATATGGGTAGTGCAAGCCAAGGATTATATTTTTATCACCTAGAGATTCTAGAGGTAGGTGCAACTAAGTGGCTGAATATGGTGAATTGTGGTATAGTGAAAATCAAATCTAGGGCCATTTCTTTAGATGAATTGAAAAGGAACTGGCTGATATCTACTGTAAGGATTGGCTTGGCAGGTTAGAGAATTGGGACTAGATCAATTCCTGGTGATATTTCCTCCACATAAGAAAGTAGATGATATCAAGAACTACCCCTCATTCAATCTGAAAAAGCAAGGTACAGAGATTTAGCCCCTTACAGTGTGTTGCAAAAGGTGTGGGTTTTAAATGTCTGGAATCCCTCCATGGAAGGTAATAGCTCAAATTGCTTCTAGTTTTGGATTACTATTGGAAGTAGACTGGTCATCTTTTTTCAAATCATTTTATGAACATGTTCGAGTGAAGATCTCTTGCAAGGACATCACAAAGATTCCAGATGAGAGGCTATTTGAGATGAACCAATTGATTTTTGTGGTGTCATTCATAGTGGATGGAAGGTCAGATGTGGACCAGAACGGTAAAAACAATGATGGAGGAGGAGATGGTGGTGATGATGAGGATATGGGTAATGATGACAATGGTGAGGGCTTAGGGGACAATGATGATGGTGTGGAGAAATCGCGTGTTTCTGAATTCTAGATTGGTGGTAGTTAAACCTCTAAGACTCTAGGCAATAGAATTGTGCCCAATGGAGGGTGTAAGACTATGAGTGGTAATGATGTAGAGGATGGTCCTAATCAGGTCAAGCTAATTCTTGCTCTTATGGGAGGTGAGAAAGACAAGCTGCTAACAGTTGTTGAAGGGGTTGATGAGCTTCTCACTGTCGACAGTGAGGTAGCTGTTGTTCAGGGGACAGTAATTGGAGATAGAGGTAAATAAATAAGGGAATGACCAGTAAGGAAAAGAGGATATGTGGAGAAGTGGAGGCAAATGTTATTGATTACGAAAGCCTTTCATGCCAGGAGGTTAAGTATGGTGCAAAGGATTACCTGTATTATTTTGTGAGTAAGCAATCTGAGAAGGAGAAGGAAGAACAAGATACAGGGGCTGGTGAGGTGGAAAATGATGAGTGGTGACCCAAGTACCTTTTCAAAAGATGGAATCTGATTGTCAGGTAGTGGGAAACATGATGATAAGTTTTGTTAGTTAGGAGTCTCATTACTCTAAGTGGGAGGAATTTAAGAAATTAGCGAAAGAGAGGTTATCTAAAGAATGTGTGGTCTTGCTGAAGAAGATGGAATTGGTGGATTCAGATGAGGAAAGTGATCTGCTAGATGATGAGGTACTAGTAGAAGGTGAGGATTAAAGAAGGATGACTCTACTGGAGGCTGGTCTGTTGACAATTGAGCCTGCTGATAAGGGAAACAAGAATTCACATAAAAGGAAGACAAAATAGGGGCCTGTGGGGAGAATATCCAAATCGGGAAGGGGACAAGATGATGCAGAAACCATTTTACAAAAAGCCCAGGAGCTGAGGAAGATCAAGAACCTCAAGAAAGGTAAACCTAATGAGTCTTTTTCTTTTAAGAGTAATGATGTGTTAATTTCTGCAGGCCATTGTGTTAACATTAATTTAGGTATTAATACATTAAAATCTAAAATGATTATAGGTAAGCTGAAGGATAAGGATATAAAGAATATTGAACTTTTTTGAGGAGAGAAACCCAGAGGTTAACCTACCGAGTGAGGTTGATCTAGAAATTATGGTAGTTGAGGAAATTGGGTATGAGGTTACTCAACTACAGGAGTCCAATGAAAATTCTGAAAATTTGATCATGGGGAAGGATAGTAATGAGTGTGGGGATATAACTCCTTAAAAGGAGAGGGATGTGGTTCCCCAAACTTGGGCTCAGGTTGTCTCTACAGGCAAAGCCCAGAGATGGGTGAAGTTTCAAGGAGTTGTTAATGATAGGAGCATTTGGAACATTAGAGGCCTAAATAAAGTAGGAAGGCTTATTTTGAAAATAAACTGGATTTTGTGGGTTTGATTGAAACTAAGAAAGAGTCTTTTTAGGATTCCTTTTTAAGACATGTGAATAGAAACTTTAGATCGACCTTCCTGCCAATGGTACAGCTAGGGGTATTTTAGTTGGGTTAAATAATAATAGGGTCGAGCATAGGGATTGGAAAATTGGTAACTAGTGTGGCCAGTATGGTTAAGAATTATGTGGATAACTTTGTATGGAGATTAGTGGTAGTGTATGGCTTTGAGTTTTTAGAAGTGGAAAACCTCCTAGCTAACTAGGAGGGACCAACAGTGATAAGGGGATTTCAACATGGTTACAAGTATTGATGAGAAGAACAATGGGCTGATTAATCAGAGATGGGCTGATTAATCAGAGATGGGCTGATGCTCTTATGGAGCTAATTAATAAGTGGGGCTAGATTGAGCTTAAGAATTCTAGTAGACCCTTTACTTGGAGTAATTACCAGGAGCATCCAGTTATGGCTGCCCTATACAAGATTCTCTACACCACAAATTTTGAGCAAAAATTCCCCTTAGCCTATGTTTCTGCTAGATCTAGAGCAGGAAGTAACCTTGTGACTTTCGTCTTGAATCTAGGCATATCCAAACCTAGGAAATCAACTATTTTTAGGTTTGAAAAATGGTGGCTTGAGCAACCATATTTCAGGAATGTAGTGGCAAAAGCTTGGGGAGGTTACTTGTGCCTATGATGATCCCATGGACATCTGGCAATTTAAAGTTAGGATTGTGAGGAAAAAGATCAAAGGATGGGCTAGAAATATAATTAATGCTAGCATTAGAAAGCAGAAGCAGGGTCTCCTTAAGGAGTTTGAGGTCCTTGATGTTAAACAGGAAAGAGAAGGTCTAAATGAAGGTGAGAAGAGTAGAATGCAAGATATTATTGGGGAGTTGGAGTCGATTTGGAAAATGGAGGAAACAAAGTTTGGCAGAGATCTAGAGAAAGAGAAATTAAAGAGGGGGGGACAAAAACACTACTTCTTTCAAACAGTGACTAATTAGCGAAATAGGAAAAAAGAATTATAGGGATGGAGGGTCCTAATGTATGGATTGAGGAGAATAATAAGCTCTTAGATCATGCCGTAGATTTTTATAAGTCTCTATTTGATCATGAGGATAGGAGTGGGATTAACTTGAGTGAGGAGTTTTAGGAGAATGATGAAAAGTAAACAATGAGGCTATTAATTTCCAGGAAGCTATTTTCACAGAAGAGGAAGTGAAGGAGGCTGTGTTTGGCTCATTTGCTGAGGGGGCCCCAAGACCTGATGGTTTGTCCTTTCTCTTTTATCAAAAATTTTGGGATATCATTAAACTATATTTGCTGAGATTGGTCAATTGTTTTCAAAACAACCAACTCAATTTGGACAGGCTTAACTATGACATGGTTATTTTGGTGCCTAAAGAGCTTGATGCCAAAACCCTAAAGAAATATAGACATATTAGTCTTATTAATTGTAGTTTTAGGATTTTTGCAAGATGCTTAATAATAGATTGATTACTTCTAATCAGACTACCTTTATTTAGGGCAGATATATTTTAGAGAGTGTAGTGGCTGCTCATGAGATTGTGCATGTGGTTCACATGAAAAAAGTAACAGGTGTTATCCTTAAGCTAGACTATGAGAAGGCTTATGATAGAGTTGATTGAAGTTTCCTTGAGGAAATTATGAGGTTTTAGAGAAAAATGGATTAGCTGGATCAGGAAAGTTGTGTGGGGTGGGCCCATTTGTTTTAGAATAAATGACGGAAATAGTGCTTACTTTAAACCTGGTAAGGGTTTGAGACAGGGGGGATCCTCTCTCACCTCTACTTTTTAATTTGGTCGTTGATGTCTTCTCCTGAATGTTAATGAAAGCTGCAAATCAAAATCTGATTACTGGACTTCTTCCTAGCTAATGTAGTTGTGGTGGTATTGTCAGCCTTCAATATGCTGATGACACCTTGTTGTTCTTGGAAAATGACCTAGAAAAGGCAAGAACTTTGAAGTGGCTACTAGTATGTTTTGACCTGATGTCAGGCATGAAGATTAATTATGATAAAAGCGATCCCCTTACCATTGGTCTAAATGAGGATGTTGCAAATTGCTTTGCAAGGATTTTCTGTTGTAGGAGGACTGAGTTTCCTATCAAGTACTTGGGAGTACGTCTCCACTATACCAAACTTAGAAGGCAAGACCTACAACCAGTTATAGATAAAATCATTAAAGGAATAGAAGGATGGAGGGGTAGGCTGTTGTCTTATGTTGGGAGGCTTACTTTGCTGAAAGCTTGTCTGGCAAGCATTCCCATATATCTTCTTTCTATTATCAAGTTCCCTAAGTGGGCTATTGACATGATCAATTCTCATATGGGGCATTTCCTATGGGGTGACTCTGATATTCGGCATAAATATCATTTAGCCAATTGGCAGCTAGTTGCCCAGAGGAAAGAGATGGGAGGGCTAGGCACCCTTGATCTAAGAAATATGAATCTTGCACTTTTAGGTGCTTGGATTTTTAGATATAACTTACATGCTGATGCCATTTGGAAGAAGATTGTGGACTCCAAGTATAGAGTGAATAACCCTAACTTGTTCTGTTGTCCTACTTTGGGTGCTTCCCCCTTCTGGAAAGGGTGATTTGGGCAATGAAAGCTACCCTCATGGGAGTGAAATGGGTGATGGGGAATGGGTGTAAAGTTAAGATTCTGGGAAGACCATTGGATGGGGAATACCAGTCTAGCTATTACTTACTGGCCTTTATATGTAATTTGTGAACAATAAGGTAAAACAGTGACTGAAGTGTGGAATGGTGAGAATCTTATGCTTACCTTTAGAAGAAATGTCTCAAGTAGTGGTATGGAAATGCCATTGGAAATCTGTGAGCTGATTGATGGGGTTTCCCTCACTAATGAGGAAGATCAAATCTTATGGAAATTTACTTCTTCAGGTAAATATTCAGTGCAGTCCTTGTATGCGGTGATTAATCACAGAGGGATTATTCCCAGGTTTGTTAGTGCGATGTGGAAAATTGTTATACCACCTAGAGTACAGTTCTTTTGTAGCTTTTACCTAAGAACAACCAGCTAACTAGGGATAATCTAGCTAAAAGAAGAGATGCGATGGACCCTTCTTGTACTTTCTGCAACGAGCATGAGTTGGTTACTCATCTGTTCTTTGATTGTTGCATTAGTAACAATGTGTGCTGTATCATTTCATCTATCCTGAATATTGATTTGGGATGGAACTTTGAGAACACCGCTGGTTACTGTGTTGCAAGTAAACGTCATGCAGCCACTAACGTCCTGGGTATTGATTGTCTGTTTCAGGAACATTTGAAGCTCAGATACATAGAATTTGCTATGTACCATTGGTAGGCATGATTGTCCTTTTTTTTTTTTTGCAACATTTGAAGCTCGGATTTTTATTCTGAAGCTGGACAAAAGAGGGGTCCATGATGTTTTGTCACGTTTTGTTAGAATTTGCGGCAAACGTTTCTAGCAATATTATGGTGGTGCGCAGGATCGGCGGAGAACTAGAGATGGAGGCTATGGGTTGGGCCGCACGGGGAAGGACGACCAGACGAGCTGCGTGTTTGATTCATGGTTTTGTAATCACTGATGATCACATGTTTGTCGAAAGGAAAAAGTCTATATTATCCCACTTAACTTTTACAGAAGTCAGCATTTGCTCCCTGAATTTCAAAACTAGACAAAGTATCTCGTCGAACTTTTAAAACCGTTCGTTTTACCTTTCTCGCCTGGTTGTAGGTGGTTTTAAAAGCGGTTTTCTCCTTTTCCTTTTTATTAATTATTTTGGATGAATCTTTGGAAAATCATAGTAAATCATAGAGAAAATCATAAAAATGGAAAATTCAGTTGTGTTGGACTCCACATGAGGAGATCGACAGATTTTCCACTCACAACAATTCAGTCAGTAGAATTTAGCCTAGCCGAATTTTAGCTCAACCAAACAGAGTGATTAAACATATGATATGGTATGCTTTGTTATAAAGTTTTTGCTATATCTTTATATATATGTTTTTCTGTAATAAAATTGAATAATTTATAACTGCAGTTTTTTGGTCCAATTGTGATGGAATTTTTTTGGTAGGCAAATTATTTTATACTTGAACTATAGTGCAAATCACATACTCATTGGATCATGTATAACTTAATTATAGATTTATTTAGGTTTAGTAGCATAAACATAAATAAAGTTATAAATGGATTATACATAACCAATGAGTATGAAATTTTACTAGAGTTCAAGAATACAATAATTAAGTTAACATAAAAATTCCAGCACAATTGGACCATGGATACTACATCAATGTATTATTCTAATTCATCACAAAAAAGCATAGATATAAAGATACAAAAGAAAAAATTATATTAATGTATATCATATTATATCGTCACTGTGTAGATCTACTCGTATAGTCTAATAAAACTAGATCCCCATTTTATAATTTTTTAGTAGAACTTATATAAATCACTGTAAGGCATCATTTGACGGCCCAAGTGGACTTCAGACCAGACGACGACCTCAACCAGAACCAGTCCAACGCCATTGTCGATCCGGGTGAAAAGAACACCAGGCCTTTTTCTGAGCGAAAATCTGTGGCCCAGTAAGATCCACTGCCACAACAGGGCTTCTTATTTTTGGGTTGGCCCTACTTTTACCACGTACTCTCTCCATCACAAAATAGATATCACTATAAAATACATACAGATCAAACTTTTATATTTTAACTGAGTCTATAGAAAATAAGTACAAATTTATATTTCCAAATAAATTTATTATGAAAGTATATTCAACAATCTATCTAATGATACTAATTATATAGATATTATTTTTTTATATATATTTGGTCAAAAGCTAAAGCCTTTGACTAATTCTCGAGAAGTTAGTGTGAAATCTGTTTTAAGACAGAGGGAGGATGCTTATTGTTTTGCACCCAAGGGATTTTAAAAATAGGATTTGTGGAGCATACTTTTCCTACTTCTGTCAAGATGAACAATGTTGGGCCTCTGCTGCTACCACCACCCCAGCCAAGTTTTGTCCCATCGGCTGGGAGCGCTCCCTACGGCTGTGCATGCTCCGTCAGGGGTGCACAAAAATCCCCGACGTTGCCGCTGGACCGTGCGGGAAAGCCTATCCCGTCGGTGACTACCGTCACAGAGAGATTTTTGGGCCTTCCGTGTGGTTTTCGCGCTCAGAAATGAAGTCGTGGCGTGCTGCTGGCCGAAAAAAAGAGAGGCGCCACGAAGTCGCGCAAATTATTTCGCCACCGCGCTCTTGACCCAGTCCAACCGGCCTCCGTCTCCAAAAAAAAAAAAAGAAAAATCCATCCTTATCCACTCCACCCGGTGGCCGCGGCCTGGCCTCCAGCTCCCGTCCGTCGTCCAGGCGGCCACGAGCCGCGAGCATCCACTTGCCGTGGTGCGCCCCGAGCCACAGCACGCGCCCGCCGTGGCACGTGCCCAGCCACCGCCGCACGCCGTGACTCCCGCCGGACAGACACCACCGCCAGCCACCGCCTCCGCCCATTGCAGCTCCGCCGGCCACCACCGCAACCAGTGCGGCGCCACCAACCACCAGATCTGCCTGCACGCAGCCACCACCAGCCTCTCCCGTCGCCCTGAGCTACCATGGTGTCTTCCCAACCGACGATGCTGCCGGCCATCCCCCAATACCCAGCAGCACTATTGTACGTCGATCTGAAGGGCAGCAGCCCCTCCACCTCCGTACATGCTCCATCTTTTCTTTTTCTGTTGCAATTTAGAATTTTTTCCCACCAAGATCTCAATCAGTTTTGCACCTTATATTTTCTTCTTGCTCTTGTTGATTATGCGCTCATCTGACTTGTTTTTGCCTGCTGTGGTGAATGTCGTGGGGGGATTCTTTGTTGTTGCAGCACCTGAGGAGCCAGAGCAACTCTAGCTTCTAGAAGAACCATTTGCCTCTCTCTGATGGACAGCAAGGTCAGACCACAGCCACCATGGAGCATATATATTCTTGATCTGTGATAGACTAGCTGTGGTGAATTAACTGCTATCTGCTTGCCAGCTCTTGTGATTCCTGCACCAATATTGCACTGCCCATCCTTGGTTGTAGTAACGATATGAAGATTTTGCTTCCAATTCTTTTAAAGCTTGATCTAGATGTGCTTTTGATTGATGTCTAGTAACTGTTTTTTGTTGCTCTATATATACAGATTAAGTCACATGGCAATGAATTTTGCTGCCCTATTTTGCACAAATGTAGACATAACACAAGTTTTCAGTGACTAATTTTTCTATACATGCTCTGCTTTGCATTCTGATTTACTGGTTATGGTGTGCTAGCTGTATAGAAAATTTGTTATTATGTCTTTCAATGTTCTAATACTAGCTGTATGTGAATTTTTGTGTTGTTTGACTGAAGCAATTTGTGTTATGTCGTAATTTCTAACAGGTTTCTCAGTGTGATCTGGTTGGTTGTTGTTGCTTTATTTGGTTCTCTGTGGTTTGGTGACCTTGAAGTCTTGGACAACTACTATGACTCAGAAAACCGCTGGTTAGTTCTCATCTTCTTATACAAGTTGGCAGATAAGATATGGCAGATCGTGGGTGGATGTATAGTGGTTGGAAGCGTGGTAGGCTAACAAATGAATGGGTTGATAAAACACAAGAGTTTTTTTGGATCATGCCTTCTCAATCCCTGAATTAGTTCAGACAGAGACAATTAGATGCCCTTATTCCTTATGCCGGAATTATTTTAGGCATAAAAGGCCTAGGATAGAGCTACATTTGTGCCACAATGGGTTCAAGGAAAATTACCAAACTTGGACAGCACATGGTGAGAAGCATGGAAATCACAACCTTGAGATTGGTTCTGGTGTAGAACATGAGGGATTTGGTGAGACAGATCCGATGGATGCTATGCTAGTTGACTTAGCTGGTGAGCACCCACCATTAGTTGATGATGAAACCCCAACTAGTTTTGCCGAAGCCTTCTATAGAATGGTTGTTAGTGCAGATGAGCAAGTACATGAGCAAACCTTGCATTCTAGACTCTCTGTTGTTGCTCATCTGTTGGCCATTAAATCACAGTACAATCTTTCAGTAGTATGTTATGATGATTTTGTGGAACTCATGCATGAACTCCTTCCTCCTAATTCTATGATTCCTAACAACTTCTACATGTCTAGAAAACTGTTAGAGGGCCTTGGTATGCCATACCTTAAAATTGATGTATGTGATAAAAACTGCATGCTGTACTACAAAGAAAACAAGGATAAGGATAAGTGTGACATATGCGGTACCTCTCGCTATAAGGATGGATCAAACAAGGTTCCGCGTAAAGTTTTGCGCTACCTGCCCATTACAGATAGGTTACAAAGATTATATGCACATGAGGGCACAGCAAAACTCATGCGTTCACACGAAGAGAATCTAGTGAGCTCTACTAAAATGTTGCATCCATGTCATGGAGAGGCATGGAAGAAATTTGATGCTGATTTTTCATGTGGATGAATGGTTACTACATCAGTTGCTGTAATATTTATTACTTTAATGTGGATGAATGGTTACTACATCAGTTGCTGTAATATTGTTCTTAATGGCTAATTACTTGCTGTGAATAGTGGTCTATAATTGGCTAACCTGTAATTTTGACCAGCGCCAATTGACTGGAAAATGTTTTCCCTGACGGGTGGTAACCATCAGGAATTTTTATCCATGACGGTTGACGCACGGACGGGAAACTGGAGTACATCCCTGACGGTTTGGAACCGACGGGAAAGATGACAGCATCCCTGACAGTTTCGGAGCTGACAGCGAAAGTTCAAAATTTCCCTGACAGTTTACTATCGATGGGAAAAAGTTCAAACTGTCCCTGACTGTGGAGTGGCCAGTCAGGGAAACATTTCCTGACGGGACGCCCAGGAACCGACGCTGTAGGTTCTCCCTGATGGGCAAAACCGTCAGGAATTAATCCGTGATGGTTAACCGTCTGGGAAAAGTGACTTTCCGTGTCGTTTCTTTCCTGACGGCTTATCCCTGACGGTAACCATACAGATACCTTTTCCTGACGGTTTAAGACACTTTTCCTGACGGTTCTGGCCGTCACGAAAAAACTTGTCTGTGGTGGTGTAGGGCTTTTTTTTCCCTCACTTGTTACACTGTACCTGCAGCTCGACACCCCGATGCATCCAGCTTCGTGGTGTTCGTTGCTCAGTTTGGTGGACTTTGCAAGTAGTCCACTCTTTGAAATTAAAAAAACTTTTGGAACTATATACCAAATCGTATCATGTTGTAGCGTGAACTAATCACATCTAACGACAACCAGAATCTTAGATTTCTCTTAGTGAGGAGAGCTTCCTCTACTGTTTTGCTATATAAAATTTAGTAAAAAGTTTCTGTACCAAACGTCCTAGTGAGATTTCTTTGTGCTATAACTAGTGACAGTGTTTTACTACTAAATAAAAACGATAGGAGAAGTCTGCCAACTTTGGTAGTGAAGTTCCAAGTGCATCAATGACTCAAAACAATACAAGCACACAAGATAAATGCATCGCAAATATATATGAAATCAACAGAAAGTTAATTAACACATAGCAGAACATATACACCTTCTGAATATTCATTACTGCTAGAAAATTACAATACATTGGCTACATGATGCTTCTTTTATTTCACCATAAACCCTAAACCCAATAACCTCTACCTTCGGGCGGCTCCCACCACTTCCAGCGCGACGATGCCCTCCCCTCCGGAGGCAGCTGCTCGGGCTCCCCTGCGCTGATTCACGATGGCACAGCCCTGGCGGCAGCAGCTTAGCCCCAACGGTGGCCCGATGGAGGCGTGGCGAGTGGAGTCCCAGCCCTGGTGGTGGCTCACGGTGAAGCACGAGTGGGGATTTTGCCGCGGTGGCAGCACGTGAGGCTGCAACGAGCAGGGGCTCAGACATGGCAGCGGCGACTCAGCCCCAATAGTGGCTCACAGTGGCATGGCGAGTGGGGGGCCTGCCTCGTTGTGGCTCGCGCTCTTCTCGGTCTTAGCAGATCGGGCAAGTGGCGGCCATGGTGCGTCAATGGATGAGGGCGGGACCCCATCGGTGCTAGTAGATCCGGCGAGCAGCGACCGAAGGGCATCGATGGGCTCGGTGGGCCTCATGGATGGGCTCGTCAATGTATTTTTTTATTTTTTTAACCCATTATCTGAGACGGTCACCCAAGCAGAGTGCGTTGGTTAATAGATTAAGCGAGTTGGTTGGCTAACCGTCATCGTTAAGCCCAGATTAACTGTGACCATAGGTCAGGAGGCGAACGGGTTGTCCGTCTCGGTTAAGTTTTCTACAGTAGTGTTAGGAACCTAGCTAGATTATTGTTGAGTTGACTTGATACAGTAGTTAACTTCACTCATTAGATCATTGAAAGAGAACACGATTCAAATTTTGACTTTTACGGACCGAGTAAAAATTTACCAGTGTTTTATTTCTTGTAAACTATTGATTGTCTCATATCCTCAGTCCATTTAATCATTATCGAATTGTTTCAGTACTCGTTTGCCATTATGTGCAGCTAAGATTCAGTGTTTTCTTTGGCTTGTTAAGTAATCCCGTTTAGTCTTTGAGAAAATAACATTCAATTGTTGAATTATGATGCATGAATTTGTTTTTATTGTTGTGTCTCTTTTGATTAGGCATGGAAATGGATCGGATTCACATTGGAATCAGGAGCTGTATGTCATCTTTTACCACATTTTAATTTGAATTCAATTGTGGATATAGATATTTTCTGATTTAGAATACAAAACGAACGAATGCTTCGGGTTCAGATTACTATTCAGATATTTACTAAATTCAACTAAAGTACATATTAATAAATTCAACATAGATGAATTGAATTTTACTACTTAGTAAATTTTATATCTTAATTACCACTTCTGTCATTAATAAATAGAGATCTAAAATATCCTCTCAAATTTAAGTATACCTTTGCAACATTTTCAATTACAAAATGACCGTGTCTCTAAGTCAGTGCAAACTGACCGTGCAGGAGCATAGGTCCTGTTCGCTATTTAACTAACTAGTCAATCAACCCGTGCGAGCACGGGTTAGAATTTTTTAAGACATATATTGCGTATGTAATACATCTAATTATTAAAGAATTCTTTATATTAAATTGAATGTTTTCATCTTTATTTATTTCTAGACATAATGGATATTTCATATAGTTTAATCCAATTAACAAAAACTTATGAAGTCATAAATCTCAATTTATTTTTTTTCAAATTTTATTCTTTGTTGGCTACTATAGTTTTTTTCCATCAAATTGAAACTTTTGTGATTATTATTTTTTATTAACTTTACCTTTTACTTGTTAACAATAAAAGTTTTTGGTCATATAGTTTGTTCTTAAATACTATAATAGCAAAAGCAACCATTTAAAACATGCACCATGTTATTTAAGATAAGTGATAGAAGCTTGAAATGAGATCTCAAAAGGTATAGTAGTGCTAAGCTCAAGAGAATTTTAATACTTATAATGATTGAGTTTAATCTTAAAGGGTTGGGAAAATATAGCCACCAATGGACTATCATACTTCATGTCAAATATTTAGTTTTTTCTCTACATTATTTTAATATTTTAAGGAAAGGTATTTGTAATTTTAGATGTAGGTTTTAGAGGATATTTATTTTTGTGATAAAAAGATAAAGATTGGGTTAATAAATTATCTTGCACAGTAAGAGTACATAGGTAAATAGATCTAAATTTTGATATACTTTAGATCATGTTTCTTAACTTGCATACATGGGTAGTTTGAATATAGAGTCATGTGTTGCCTTATATTGTTTTACACAATTGCAAAGGTGCTTAATTATTTCTAGAATGGATCTAAAAATATTATTATCAATTGTAATTAGACTATACCAAATTTATAGCCAAATGTTTTGATTTTTGTGTGAATTTCTAGGATCTAACTTTTTCATATCGTGTCTCATGAGAATTAACAAGTCTCACGAGGATTAACATTGATGCTCTGTTATTAGTATTTGGATATATGAACTCTAGTTGCATCTTTTTCAATGACTTCATAAATCATAGTTTAGCTTTTGATTTTCAATCAAGTTGTGAATTTTTTTACATGTTAGTATCAAAAAATATTTTTTGTTAAAAGTGTTTAAGTCTTAGTAGGATTTTTCCTCTATATATTAATTAAGTTAAAATTCAGATTGTACCCTAGAACCGAACTTGTTGAATTTGCTATATCACATATCTATATGTGTCTAGTATTGTTTTATATATCAATAGTGTGCTCAAATTTAATTTCTAGTACTAATATGACATAATCTTTCAATTAAAATATTTAAACTTACTTAGAATAACAACGTATTTAATTTCATGGTTGGAGAAGTTTATTATTTAGAATATGTACTCGAACTTTATGAATATCCATTTATTTTTTTAAGTAGCACACAATACTATTTACAGGTATATTTAAGATTTTTTTTTATTTTATACTAACCAAGGCAGATACAAATATAAAGCTAGTACTTTATATTCTTTCATAACAACATATATATGTAGGTTGAATGTAATAAAAATACTTATTATTTATCTTAAATTATCTTTCATGATGATAGACTTGAGTAATCCAGACACAAAATTAGTCAGTTATATTTTAAGTTACCTCTTATAATGATATATGTGGGTACAAATATATTTTAAATCACCTTTTATAATGGTAGATGCGAGTAATCTAAATACAAAATTAGTGGGTTATATTTTAAGTTATCTCTTGTAATGACAGATGTGGGTAATATAGATACAAAGTTAAATGGTTAGTTTAATTATCATCTATAGTGAAAATATTGGGTAATTTAGATGCAATGTGAGGGTGTTATTTTGAATTATGATTTATAATGACAGATGTGGCCAATTTATATATAAATTTAGGGGGTTATTATAAATTATCTTTTATAATAGCAAATGTGGATAATTTATTTATAAAATTAGGGGGTTACTTTATGTATTTTTTATAATGGCAGATGTGGGTAATTTTTTATTCAAATAACAATAGATCCAATGGGTGTCATTGATGACGATGATTAGAGTTTACCAAATTAAAGGTTAGATGTTTCTGATTATTGTGAGAATTTCTAAGATTTATCTTTTTTCTTAGCGCGTCTGGTGAGAATTAACGTGGTGTCTCCATTGAGACCTTTAATTAGTAATAGTAAGATTGTTTGCCATTGACATCTCCGTGACGTAGCAGTCCCTTATCTTGTGCATGTCGATCGTAGCATCTCTCATGGACATCCTCTCTGACGGTGTCAACTTGCAGCAGGACATTGCAAGTTTTGTGACAGAGATGATAGCGTTGTTAGTTTGTCCCCCTGATCCATTGCTTCTGTGCTGTTGCTTCGATTCCCAGGTCTCATCAGTGGAGAGCAGTACCGGATCAACAATGTCCATGATCTTCTCTGGAAATGCTTTCTCAACGAAGCTTTGTATGGTTAATCCTTCCACAAACATGGCATCGGTTGGTGCCTTGCCTGTAAACATCTCAAGGAGCAGCACGCCAAAGCTGAAAACATCGCCGCACAAAGAGACCTGGCTTCCTTCCCCATATTCTAAGGTTCAAGTACAAGCAGCAGTGTCAGGATACTCTAATGAGTAACTATAAGAGAATGGTGCATGTAGCTAGATATGTTAAGTTAGATACCTGGAGCGACATATCCAATCGTTCCTCCTATACCGGTGGAGCTCTTCGAATTGATCGCTGGCTCACCTTCTGAGCCAGATAGAATCCTTGCAATGCCAAAATCTCCGACACAGGCCACAAAGTCTGCACTCAGAAGAATGTTGCTTGGCTTCAGGTCACAGTGGACAATAGGGGGCTCACAGCGGTTGTGCAAGTAGTCAATTGCATCGGCCACATCGACAGCAATGTTCAATCTTTGCATTAGTGTGAGGCCTGGCATAGGTCTGGACACTTGAGAACCAGGATTTGGGTCATGTAGCCACTTGTCAAGGCTAAGGTTCGGCATGAACTCAAAGACGATGGCTTTGAAATTGTTCTGCTTTGAGTCAGAGCTAGAGCAGCAGGTTATGACGCTGATCAAGTTGCGGTGGCGGATCCTACTAAGAGATTCACACTCAGCAACAAAACTCTTGGAAGAACCAGACTGCTGCAAATCGAACACTTTCACAGCTACATCAGTTTCAACATTTTTCAGTGACAACCTGGCCTTATATACAGAGCCATATCTTCCTCTACCAATTAAATTAGCAGCAGAGAAGGCATCTGTTCCTTGGACCAGCTCAGCATAAGAAACTTTAGGAAATTTATCATCCATGAAAGGGAGGGCTGTTGTTGCCTTTGTTGCAGAATGAGCTCCCTTTTTCTTTCTCCAATAAATGAATAGATATACCAATACAAAACAGAAAAGGCTCCCCCTAGAGATTGTTATTACAAGAATGACCCGGTCGCTATGCTTCCTTGACTGAAGTGGACAAGCAGGCAAATCCAGTACCTGGATACCTCCGCAAAGTCCATCATTCCCAACAAATAAGAATCCAGTTGAATTGGCAAACACGCCATGTGCTGGAACTTGGCCACTGAGATGGTTGAAAGAGATGTCAAGCTTGAACAATGAGGTCATATTTTGGAGTGTGACAGGAATCTGCCCGGACAAGTCATTGTGAGCGACATATAACTCTTCAAGACCATTCATGTGTCCAAGTTCTTGAGGAATTGACCCCGTCAAGAGATTACTAGTCAAATTTAAGACCACCAAACCTCTAATTTTGCTAATGGATGCAGGGAGGCTTCCACTAAAGTAGTTACCATCCAAATGGAGCCCAAGCAAGCTTTGGCAGTTGCTCAGGGTGTCAGGTAGCGGCCCAGATAGGTTATTATGAGATATATTCAAATATGCGAGTTTCGTAAGGCTAGCAACTTCTGGTGGAAGGGGACCATAGAAATTGTTGTGGGACAAATCAAGGATGTAAGACAGAGATGAAATATTGAAAATTTCTTTGGGAAATGGAACTGTGAATGCGTTGTTTGAAAGGTTTGCAGAACTTAACTGCTGAAAGTTCATGATGCTCACAGGAAGTGATCCCTCGAACTTGTTACTGTCTAATGTGATTAACTGAAGCTGTGTTAGGTTGCCGATTGCGGGTGGAATGGTCCCTGATAACATGTTCCCATCTACCCACAAACCTTGCAAATTTTTCAATAGACCAACAGTGCTGGGCAGAACACTAGTTAGATGGTTCCCACTGAGTTGCAACTTCTGCAGGCCCACAAGGTTACCAATGCCGGGCGGTATCGTCCCATAGATCTTATTGAATCCGGAGTAAAACAACTGTAGTTGTGTTGATAGGTTGGAAACAGAGCCTGGTAATTCACCTACAAACATGTTGTACTGGAAGCTAAGCACTTTGAGGCGCGTGCAGTTTGTCAATAAGGCTGATGAATTCCCACCCCTCCGTGCTGCTTGCCTCGATTTGGTTTGCGTCGAACACGAGGATGCCTGGGCAAAGGGTTCCAATAGCTGGAGGTATCTTCCCACTGAAACTGTTAGCACCAAGATCAAGAGTATAAATATTGGTTGCGTTAGCAATGGAAGCTGGAAGACTCCCTGTTAAGTGGTTTATTGCAAGGAAGACCCAAATAAGGTTTGGTTGGTTGTTTCCCCAGTTGGGTGGCAATGAACCATGCAAATCATTCTGGTCCAGACCAAATGCAACAACTGATCGATGACAAGTTGTATACAGCTTCTGGGATGGTTCCTGAGAGACCGTTTGCATATAATGCTAGCCACTGGATATTGTTGAGTTTGCCAAGATCCTCAGGGATGGAACCCTCAAGCTTGTTGTTGTCAAGATATAGCGCCTCTAACGATGACAGGTTTCGCAATGACGGCGGAATGATCCCAGATAAATTATTCTTTGACAATAGCAAAGCCACAAGCTTTGGGAAGCCTCCGAGCGAAGGTGGGATTTACCCGGTAAGATGATTCTTCTCAAGAAAGATGTTTATAAGATTAGTGCAGTTGCTTAACCCATCTGGTATCCCACCATGAAGTGAGTTTCCCGTGAAATTGAGAAACTGCAACCGCCGAAGGCGGCCAATGGTCCAAGGAATTTCACCCTCCAGCATGTTGTAGAATTTTCAAGAACATCAAGTTTCCGATGGAAGGTGAGATGGTGCCCACGTACGAGCCCAGCCGAAGTGAGGTTCAGAGCGGACACCCAGCCCTTGTGTTTAAGGCTGCCGGCGACCCCAGGCCACTGGCAGAAATCGGTTGTACTGTTCCATGAGTCAGTTGTGGCCGACGGCTGGGTCAAGCCTGCCTTGAACTGTAGCAGGGCGTCTCTGTCAACAGCAGTTTCCTTTCTGAATGGTGATGTAGATGACTGAGCTAATGAGCCAGGCATCGGTTGGAAAAGTACATATGGGAAGAGAACCAACAGAATTGCTGGAAACATTGATGCATGCACACCTTGCATGTGAATGAAACTTCAAAACAGGCAGAAAACAGGTTCAGTGTATATATATAAAAGGAGATAGCATATTATATATATATATATAGACACACACATACTTTAAATACTGGTTTGATTTTTTCTTTTCAAAGAAGGTTGGAACAAGCCTTACATCTTTTTACGAAGATACATGTTGTGGTAATACAAACAAAATACGGACTATATTGATGATTTATTAAAATTATGGTCCACAGACCCAAACAATAGGCTGGTTTAGATATGGAACAGCAAAACATATCCAGCTATGGAGAAGCTTGCCTCCACCAGCTGTTACCATTTGATCTAATAGGTTTTTTTTTCTTTCTCAGCTTCACAACATGAAAAAATTAATTATCACATGGCCACTGATCATGGGATACATCTGTATTGAGAACATTTCTAATAGGCCGTCCAGGAGTAGCATATACTGTAGATAAGCATGAGTTTCCAGGTTGAATTGAACAGAGGAAACAAATAGAACCACAAATAGTGCGTTATTAAACTAGTAACTTTCAAATAAAAACATCGCAAGCTACTGAGTGACTTGCAACTATGAAGAAGTTGTTATATTTACCTTCTCTTGTTTAATCTGATGATGTCCGCAAATCTGCAGAAACGCCAACACTGGAGAGAGTAATACGGAGTCTTCAAGCCTCAGTTCTACTCTGTCTTCTTTCTACCAACAAGCCCAATCGCGCTGCATAAATATGCTAAGACATCGAGACTCAGGCAGACGAAAAGGACAAGGTGGTGGCCGCCTGTAGATCATTTTCCACACTAGACTTCCAACTTGTCCTTGTTTCCACACTTCACATCCATGACCTCCTTGTTCGTTTCTACACGACTAAGCCAAGTCTAGAAGTTCTTAATGCAAATGCTAATTATGAATAACTGGCAGATAGTAGAATTCTACCGAATTGAAAACAATAAGCAAATTCTATGAGCTAAATATGCGGCTCTTAAACTTATTGCTCCATAGCATTTGTTTATTGTTTTGCACAACATAACAAGTCACCAACTCCCAAAATAAACATTTGGGAACCCGTAACTTGTTATGTTGTGCAAAGGATGCCCATGCCTCTTGGGAGGACACTGAATTGCATAAAATTCTATAAACTCCAAGCCATAGTCTCTTCTCCCTCTCCTTCCTCTCTCTGTGTTGCTGCTTCGTGGCCCCTCCAGTGGTGGATGGCATGGCCGTTCCATCGCTGAGGTCGCCGGATCCGTGGGCCCCAAACCGGATCCGGTGGCTGCAGGGCTCGTCGGTGCCTCTGCGGCTGGCCGCATGGGACCATGTGGTGGCGCTGGGGCTCGCCGGAGCCGGCCGGTCCGTGGCCTGGCGGCCATGTCCAGCGCCTAGCTGGCCGGATCCTATGGCCGGGGGCGGGCTGGGCCACCCAGGCGTCCTGCCAACGGCGGCCAGTGTGGGCGACCTTGGTTCTTCTTGGGTGCGGCTGGGGGCCAGCCATGGCTGGCCGCGGCCGGCTCCGACAGCCTAGGCGCGGTTGGGGGCCGGCCTCAGCCGGCCACGGCGGCCTGGGCGCGGCTGGGGGCCGGCTGTGTCCTGCTCCGGTGGCCTAGGCACGCCCGTTCTACCTGGCCGTAGTGCTGGCCTCCTCCTCTGGCCTTCCTGCCCTTCGAGCGTCCCATGTCATGTGGTAGTGGTGGTGGTGGTGTGGCAGTTCATCGGCGTTGTCGTGGTGGCGTGGCCGGCCGTGGCTCGACTGGGTTTGCTCTGGTGACGTCATGGTGGCGTTGCCTGAGGGCAACCCGGTGTTGGCATGCCCGCGGCGTATTGGCGGCGCAGCTAGCGTTGTCTGGCTATGGTGGTATCTGCTCATCACCATCACCGTGGTTAGCAGCATCTCGGATTTGTGTGTGAAAACCCTTCCCATCTTGGGCTGGCATCGGCGGTGCCTTCAATGACGCAACCTTGTTGAAGGCGATGCTAGGCAATTCCGGCCGGCGACCATGGCTGGCAACATGGAGTGCTGCCTTTTCTCTTCCCTTTTCCTCCATATATATAAAAAATGGTGTTTGTGCTTCCTTGGCTTGCGTCGAGGTTCCAATCCGGCTGGGCCGAGTGAGTGGAGGCCTGGGTCGATGTCCCAATCCGACCTAGGCAGTGGCACGACAGAGGTGATGTTGCGGAGTGGCTCGACTTCTATGTCACCCTAAACGGCGAAGCATGACTGGATCCTTGGGGAGAAGTGGAGTGGTGTGTGGCGGTGGATGTGGCGAGGCCCCCACATGTCGAGGCCTAAGTCAAAGTTCCAATCTGACCAGGATAAGTTGTCTCAGGGCCATGATCCGTGCGGTACTTCGGTTGTTTTGGGGAGCATGGGGGTGGGCTCCTCTTTGACTTATGCCAACGTTGGTCGATGTTGGGAGACCGACTGTGCGTGACCAGAAGACGATGGCGGCATGATGGAGTAGGCGTGGTGGCTACTTGGCTTGCAGCGGATTGCACCAACAAGTTTCTGCTTGGCAGTGGCTGGTTGGTGCGGGACATCGTCGGGACGACGGCGCTCGCGAGGTGGTCTGCTTGTCGACAGCTCCTTGGGGGTGCGGCTTGGTGGTCTTGGTGTATGAGTTGAGATGTGCGACCGTGTCGACGCCCCAATCCGATAGGTTGTGCTGTAAGTAGTGGGTTTTGAGTTGTGTTACAGTTAGGTACATAGTTGAGTAGTGTGTGGAGTTGTACTCTCACGATGTATTCGGCGGATGCGCCAGAGTTGTGCGAGATGAGCGTTGCTCTCTCCTCAGTTGTAATGGTTTTTGGGCCTGGTTTTCATTCAAAAATCTGGGGTAACCCTTTGTTTTCTTTTTCTTCGTCTAATAGAAATCGTGGCAAAGCTTTTGCCGTCCCTTCAAAAAAAAATAGCCACCTTCTACCTTAGCACTCCTTCCTGAATAAAGCCTTCAATTCCATTCCCAGCATGGAGGCGACACCTGCTGGCGGCGTGGAGGAAATCGACCACTACCGTAAATCTTGACATCACTATCGGATTTTTACCTTTCGATATATCATTAACCTTTCATTGTAAAACCAGTAGTGATAGGACCAACTAACAATGATATTCGTGTCTTCGTTACTGGTTCACATCATTGCTGGTTTTACCCACAAACCGATCTCTGTCTGTTTCGTAGCTTGAACTGATAGTGACAGGCTGCACAAAAAAAACTCTCATATGATGTTTGATGAAAATGAACTTTATATCAAAGTTATAATACCATTTGAGATATACAACTTAATTTTTAGTTTACACTTTTTTATTTGAGGTGATTTGGATGTCCAAATATACACCATAATTTTTATTAAGTTATACAAAGGAGTCCATATGCTACGTAGTCATAAGTGAGTGTGTAATGGCAGTTAATGATCTTGGATGGTGAAGTGCCAAAAACAAAAGTTGTAGATATTGAAAAGTTTTGTAACTTTGTTGTTCACAACTTTTTTTTTGATTTAAGTCATTATGACGTCTTTCTATTTGATTCACAAGATTTCATTGAAGTTAATATCAACTCAAACCATATATATGTTCTATACTCATAACTCAGTACGTAGTGGAAGTTAAGAATCTCGGATGGAGAAGCGACCAAAATAAAAGTTATAGAGCTCAAAAAAGTTATGCAACTTTGTAGTTGACAATTTTTTCAAATAACTTCAGATGGAGAAATGATCAAAATAATGACTTGACTCAGCACGTACGGGGAAGTCACGTACTGCCCTTGACTAGGCCCATTAGCTCAGTTAGTTGGAGCATGTGCCTATAAGACCCATAGGCCTGAGATCATTTATTCCAAAAATCCCCTCTGTGAAGCATATGAATATAAAAAACTGCATCTTTGGATGTCGTTCCCCCGCCTCGTCTCGTTCGAGTTCATTACAATGCTTGAAACAATGCCGTTCTCGGAAACTGCAAAAGTTCGATTCGATCATCGTTCTGCTGATCGATGTAACAATGTTCCCTAGGATGATTGTGGAGATGCTGCCTGTCCGGGTCGTTCTGATTACTTGAATTTGTCAGCTTATCCTGATATGGTACGGTCTGGAGCTGCGTCCGCTGTTTTTGGTTTTGCAATTGTGTTGATATACATAGCTGTCCCTTTCCAATGCTGTGCTTTCAGTCAAACATCGCCTATGGATGGTTGACGAGTACACGTTTCTAGATGCCTATATCATTAGTTCATTATTGAAACTTGTGTTCTTCTGTAATTATTGATAATGTTGAACTAAAAATTAGAGACCAAGTTATTGATCTGTGATCTTAGATTCAGAATGCGTTGGTTGGACGACATTACCGGCGTTGTGACCACCTCGCCGCCTGCGGGTATGGCCGTGATTTGAGGCTCCTCTATGCAGGGCGGCAGCTCACGCCGGAGGCCACCCTCGCTGAGCTCCGCCCCCTCTCCATGCTGGTCGTGTGGTGGGCCTGGCACTGTGTGAAGAAGACGCAAAGAGAGACGGAGCGACACATCTTTGCATGCGTTCCATGTTAACGTCGACGCGCAAAATGGATCATGCTTTTGCCTACTCCGTTGGAGCTTGTTTCTTCGCTGTAAAAATACTATACACAACCTATATATTTTGAATATGGGTCATGTTATGGATGCGTTGTTGAATACAGTCTTAAAAGAGCGAGGCCGAGAGATAGCCGTGCCGATGGACGCACACCCAACTCATGAGGAGACTCGTGTTGTGGAAGACGTAGCAACATGTGCGGTTACACGCTCATCTAGCAACTCTATGAAAATGCCTTCTTTTTTTTCTTTCTTTCTTTTTTTTTTTTTGCCTTCGCTATTTTTGACTGATGTTCTTTACAACAATTATCTTCCTTTTTTTTGCCCTGGCTATTTTCGAATAATGTTATTCAGAAAAGTTATCCGCTTGCTAAGTCACAATTTAAGATGGTGCTCGGCGCCTGTGACTGCGAGCTGAGGGTGCCAGGTACCATTGGTAGACACTGTTTTCTGTCCGAAAATAAGCTAAAAGTAGGTAATTAAGGTATCCAAAGAAGATGAATGCATGGAGTCTCGCTCCTCGGTTTTCAGCTTTTTCCACATGTAGGAGGTCATAGTTTCACTTTCAGAAATTTTTTTCTTAACCCTTTTTTAAAAAAATATTTTAAAACTAACACCTTTTTTATTTTTAAGTCTAACCCTTCTGGCCGCGCCATTGCTTGTGGCATGGTAAAACCAAAGGCGCGGCAGAGCATCCAGCGTGGCACCAGCCCGCTCACGTGGCCGAGCGCGGGACCCGCCTTGCCGCGCCAAACTGCCTGGCGCGGCAGGCTGCCGTGCCAACCCACCTGGCGTGGCAAGCCTGGCATCAGCACGCGCCCGCGCCTCTCCTTCCCTCTCTCTCTCTCTCTTCCTCCTCCCCAGCCCGAGCGCCGGACCTGCGCGCTGCCGCCGTACGGCGTCTCTCTGTCCAGAAAAAAGGGCCCCAGCCTGTCATTGAGGGCCGGTGACCCTCTAGGACCTTCCCGGCGCTCGGGGCTTTGCCCTCTCCTCTCTTGAAGATAGTTTGTTGGTGTTTTTTCTCCTCTCTTTTTTGATTTGCACTTTATGTTATACTTAGTTTAGCTAGTTTTAGGGTTAGATTTAGTTTAGGATTTAGGGTTAGATCTTGTGGTTACTTTAGGATTTACTGATTTAGGGTTAAGATTTAGGGTTAGATTTAGTGATTAATTTTGGATTTAGGGTTAGATTTAGTGATTAGTTTCAATACCTCATAGGCTTTGCACATATTTGATTTCGATTTAGTGATTAGTGTTGGTTACAGTTACATTTGGATGAAGTGTAGGTAGTGTTTACGACATGTAAGTCTGATGTCATGTTGATGAACTTTCATGCCGTTTTGTAGATGGATTGTTTGGTCCGTCTGTTTTACGGTGGATGCGTTAGGAATGGAGAGTTTGAGGAAATGTAAGAAGAAATTGGAGATATTTGATAGTCGTCCTAGTTTTAGTGAACTCTGGGACCGTGTGAACATCAAGTTTGGTGGTGACTGGTCCTTGAGAGGGAGATTTGACAGTGGCAAGGCCTGGGCTCATTACGTTTTTATGCCATTGGACAATGAGAGGCATTGGCAGCGGTACCAGAGGATAATTGAGGCCTCAAACGTCGCTATGGCTGAGGTATTGGTGGAGAACGGGTTCCAGAAGGATGATGCGTATGACGGGTTGGCCGATGACCACTTCCATGAGAATGAAGCAACGGGCAACATGGATGTGGACGGCCAATTGACACAGGAAGCGGTTTGTCCCCCTCACATAGCTGGTGATGATGTTATGGGCGCCCTGTTGGTCAAATTAAATAAATAATGACTTTGATGTTGGGGAGTTCGAGGATGAGGAGCGGGAGGAGGATGAGGAGCGAACAATTGGTGCTCATGATGATGATGATAGTACAGAATCCGATGAGTCGGACGACGACGAAGGGGGTGCAGATGGCATGGGCATACCAGGACATAGGACAGTTGGCAGTGGTGGGGCAGGTAGCAGCCAAGCACCACCAGTGATGGCTGTTCCAATTTCTAGTCAGCCTAGTGCTACGATGAATGTTCGGCGTGAAAGAGGTTTTGTCTTTCCAGAGGGCGCTTCTTCTTTCGATTCGTGGACAGGGGTGACGGAGGCACAGCGGTTTGTTCCACCACCCCCCAATACTGAGGCAGAATTAAGGCAGTTGAGTGCAGTGAACATCCGTCTCCCCGAAGTTCCAAACTACATAGATGTTAGCATGACACATTAGGCAGTCTGCGACACAGGTCTCCAGCTCTGTAGGACATAGCTGTACGACCATCAATAGTCGATCCTACATAAGGGCATGGTTTTCAACACAGTGTCTGAGATGAAGCTATTTCTTGAGAACTATGCGGTGCATCACCAAAGGCCATACACCGTGACTCATTCGGATAAACAGTTGCGTTTTCATGTCATATGCAGAAGTGGATGCCTGTGGAGGTCAAATTCTTGGAAGCAGAAGGACGGCAAGTGGAGGGTCAGTAAAGTGGTACAACCGCACACATGTATGGATAACAAGGGGAAGGAATTTCATCCTTAGCTCACGGCTCGGTACCTTTCCCGCCGTATTTTGGGTGTAGTTGACAGGGACTGTGATGTTACGGTGTCAGTATTGCAGGCCACCATACATGGTTTCACTACATATTGGCCCAAGTATGGCACCACCTGGCGTGCGAAGCAGGTTGCATTGCAGATTCGGTGGGTGGGGGGGGGGGGGGGTTGGAAAGAAGGCTATAACAGGATCCTGAGGATATTATGTGCGATGAGCAACTTCAACCCTGGATTGAAATGGTTCATCGACACTGGTGGCAGCTACTTGCAGCACCCGGATGGGAGGGTCACTCATATCCCGCAACATGTGTTCTGGTCGTTTGCACAGTGCCAGCATGCATTCTAGTTCTGCCGGCCTGTGGTACTAGTTGATGGCACCTTTCTTACTGGGGCATATAGGGGCGTGTTGATGATGGCCACTGCCGTGGATCTAGAGAATCAGATAGTTCCTGTTGCTTTTGCTTTGGCAGAGTGAGAGAATGTTGAGTCATGGTCCTGGTTCATGGTGCTTTTGCGTGAGCACGTGCTTGGCCCGTCACGCAGGATATGCATGATCTCGGATCGTCATATAGGGCTCCTCAATGCGGCAGAAGAACACATTGACGGTTTCTCCCCTTTAGTTCACAGGTGGTGCATGAGGTATTTTGCAGCAAATTTCTGGCGCCGGCAAAGGAAAAAGGAGGTGTACGACAAGTTCAAGTCGCTTTATTGTCAAAAAACTGAGTACCAAATTGAGGAGACCATGAAAGAACTACAGAAGATGCTAAATAGCAATGGGAAGGCATGGTTAGATTCCGAAATGGAGCACAAGGGCAAGTAGGCATTGGCGTATGATGAGGGTGGATTCCGCTATGGCATCATGATGACGAATTCTTCTGAGTCTTTCAACCGTGTTTTCAAAGAAATACGATCGATGCCTGTCTGTGCAATCCTCGAGTTCTCGTTTTGAAAGTGCAACGAGTACTTTGTGACGCGATAGGGACTAGCACAGGAGCCCTTTTCTCAAGGTTGCATATGGGGAAAGGCTGGAGCAGGACACTTGAAGGAGGTTGTGGGGGCATAAGCCCCTGGTACCACAAGATAAGACATGGGCTGCACCATCAGAGGTGGCCCGGTCCAGAAGACAAAGGCGTGCGGTGCAAAACACTGCACTGCACGGTTATTGTACCAATTTAAATAGTTTACTTGTAACCTTGTCCCTTCAGACTATATAAGGAGGGGCAAGGATAGATCCCACATCTTAGATCGAAATATCTCATCATCATAGCAATACAATCCACTAGAACACAGGACGTAGGGTATTACGCCTCGCGACGGTCTGAACCTATATAAATCTTGTGTCTTACGCTCTCTGCGTAACGCTTGTTGGTCTCAGGCGCACTTTCACCGATCAATCTACTACCTTGGGCATACCCCTCGGTAGACTATCGGCGATATTCCGTCGACAGTTGGCGCGCCAAGTAGGGGGTGTGCTTCCTGATCACAGGGCGAGCAAGATGGAAATTTCTTCCGTCGTCGTCGACCACGGCATTCGGTGGCGGCGGACCAGATTTGAAGTTTTCGTCGTCGTCGAGTACGGCCTCCGGTGGCGGCAAACCAGATGATGATTTTCTTCACCAACTTTATCCATGGCGGCTTCGCCGTGGGCAGCGGCAGTGCTGACGGGCGTCAGACGTGCACAACGGCGGCAACAGAAGATGGATCCAACTCGACGACTACTTGCGGCACTAGCTGTGCGTTTGGATCCAATTTCCATGCCTCGTCCGGTTGGGCTCATCACCGATGGGTCACATGCATCTAAAGGACAAGTGCAAAGCGAGTCGTGATCAACCAATGAAAGGAAGCCGATCTTGCATGTACGCATCTGGTAGCGGCATCGTCAAATCAAGACCTGCAGCAACTTGCGGCGACCATGATTTTTTAGGTAATCAGGATATGTTCCAACTTCGGCACGTGATCGACGATATTCAACAAGCGGGCCAAGATCCTTCCTCAAGTGACCAGAGTCTTGATCGTCCACACCGGTGCATGATCGAGTTTCGATCAGATCAGATCACGACGGCATTACGAGGCTAATTAAAGCGGCAAGCAAACGAAGAGCTGTACCAATCTACAAGGCCATCAAGCTGACGTCATCCATAAATCTGTGATCTACAGAACCATGCATAATATATGGGGCACGTATACATATACGTTGCTCATCTACGTCTTCGTGATCAGAAGCTAAGTAATGTTTATATTTTAATTAACATATTTAATTATATATTCGTCTTTGGATTTCTTCATGAATCTACATGATATTTTTTGGCAGAAGATCCGTTCGTCGTCAACGCTTTATAGCGGCCTCGACAACAGCAAACCCGGAGCTGTCTAGCGAGCCACGGCGAGCCATCCAGCAAGCCATCACACAAGCCACGTCGAGCCATCTCGCGAGCCACGCCGAGCCGTCTAGCGAGCCACGTCGAGCCATCGCATGAGCCATCATGCGAGCCACGACGAGCAACTCCTCCAAGCTGCTGGCGACACGCCGATTACTCTGCTCAACATCTATCAAAGGTAAGTCATACTTTTAATATCTTTCTATACATTCTTCGACCTCCATATATCTTCGGAAATTATCTCCATGGTTCTTCGCCGCTGACCTCTCCATAAGCCCCCACGCTCAGGCGCTCGCCGACAATTTCTCCATAAGCCCCAACCATGCCCGGGCACGCTCAGAAGATTTTTCACCGCCGACAAGATACTAAGTATCTCTTCGTTATCGTCACCGGGACGTAAGCCCCGCACATGTTCGGGCAGTCTAACTTCGTCGCCGACATAAGGCCCGCACACATTCGGGCAGTCTAATTTCGTTGCCGACATAAGCCCCGCACATGTTCGGACAGTCTAACTTCGTCGTCGACATAAGCCCCGCACATGTTCGGGCAGTCTAACTTCGTCGCCGACATAAGCCCCGCACACGTTCGTGCAGTCTAACTTCGTCGCCGACATAAGCCCCGCACATGTTCGGGCAATCTAACTTCGTCGCCGACATAAGCCCCGCACATGTTCGGGCAATCTAACTTTGTCGCTGACATAAGCCCCGCACATGTTCGGGTAGTCTAACTTCGTCGCCGACATAAGCCCCGCACATGTTCGGGCCGTCTAACTTCGCCGACGCGTAAGCCCCACAGCTGTCCGGGCCGCAAAACATCATCGCTTCGTCGCCAGCCCCGATTGCTTCGGGTTGCCGTCGCCCTCGATAAGCATAAGACCTGACAGAGTGCAGGCAGCTTTGCCACCACGTAAGCCCCAGGGACGCCTGGGCTGTTAATCTTCGCTACTACAAAACGTCGCCGTCCTCGTCGCTACTCCTCGCCGTCCTCGTCACCGCTCCTCGTCGTCCTCGCGCTGCTCGGACTCCGTCTCCGACCGCACTGGGGACTTGTCGCTGCTCCTCGCCATCCTCGCGCTGCTCGGACACCGTTTCTGATCACTCGCCGGGGACTCGTCGTTGCTCCTGGCCGTCCACGCCCAGTTCGGACATCGTCTCTGACCAGGCTGGGGCCTCATCGCCGCTCCTCACCGTCCTCGCACTGCTCGGACACCGTCTCCGACCACGCGGGGGACTCGTCGCTGCTCCTCGCCGTCCTCGTCGCCGCTCCTCGTCATCCTCGCGCTGCTCGGACATCGTTTCTTACCACGCTGGGGATTCGTCGCCGCTCCTCGTCGTCCTCACACTGCTCGGACTACGCCTCCGACCAGGCTAAGAACTCGTTGCCGCTGATCGCCGCTCCTTGCTCTCGTCACGCTGCAAGGACATCGTATCCGACTAGGCTGGGAACTCGTCGCCACTCCTCGCCGTCCTCGCACTGCTCGGACTCTGTCTCTGACCGCGCTAGGGACTCGTCGCCACTCCTCACCGTCCTCGTCGTCGTGCCTCGTCGTTATCGACCACGCTGGTGACTCATCGCCGAGCTATCAAGTCTCTCCACGCTGTTCGGATCAGGGTGCTGATCTTGGGCAGCACGTCGGGGTCCTGATATGCGCCTCGCCGTGCTTGGGGACTTCGTCATCACTTCACATGATCAACAATTTCAAGAATTTTTGACCCTGACACCACGTGACTACGTCACCTACTATCAGGCTCGGGGACTAATTGGATACACTTCACCTAGCGGTAAAGGTATTGGCTCTGCTGTGCCAAAAGTGGATACACTTCACTAAAAGAGAAAATCTTTTTCAAAATTTTTCTGAGCTCCTTACATCCATCTGGTCAAGCAACTCCAAAAATCTGCACCTCCCGACGAATGGAAAGTGCTCGGGGACTAGCTGTGGGGGCATAAATCCCCGGTACCACAAAACAAGACATGGGCCACACCATCAGAGGTGGCCCGGCCAAGAAGACAAAGGCATGCGGCGCAAGGCACTGTACCACACGGTTATTGTACCAACTTGGATAGTTTACTTGTAACCTTGTCCCTTCAGACTATATAAGGAGGGGCAAGGATAGATCCACAACTTAGATCGAAATATCTCATCATCATTGCAATACAATCCACCAGAACACAGGATGTAGGGTATTACACCTTACGGCGGCCTGAACCTGTATAAATCTTGTGTCTCAGGCTCTCTGCGTAACGCTTGTTGGTCTCAGGTGCACCTTCACCAATCAATCTATTACCTTGAGCATACCCCTTGGTAGACAATCGATGATATTCCGTCGACAGAGGTGGAAGAGTGGGCAAACCAGCAAGTGTGTGAGCCGTATGGGCCAGAGAGACACATATACGGTGTAAGGGCTGCTGGTGGCACAACCCTAGGTGGTGAACGGTACAGTGGACGCAACTGCAGGGTTGATCTTGAGACCGCACAGTGCAGTTGCTGCGTCCCTCAGATTATGCACGCACCTTGCTCTCATATGGTTACAGCTTGCAGGCACCGCGGTTATAACTACCAAGTTGAACCATACATGTCATCCTTGTATCTTGGGGAGAACACACTGAGGACATGGGAGAGCTATTTTGAGCCTTTTCTTGACCCGTCTCAATGGCCACCTTATGTTGGCCCTGATTACATGCCTAATCCTGACCTCCAGAAGCTAGGCAAGGGCAGAAGGAAAAAGAGACGATTGAAGGGTGACATGGACGCTATGAGAGGGGGTCACGACGATGACTATGGTGGTAGGGATTTCGACCAGACGCCGGGGACGAACCTTTGCTCTGAGTGCCATGAAGAGCAAATGCACAGGTATAGCATAGGAAATGTGTTACGCACCTATATAATGTTTTCTATAATTGTATATGGCATTTATTCTTACATTATAATTACTTGTCAATCTTTGTCATTAATATTTGCATTCATTTTAAAATGATTACCATGAACTCATCTAACAAATTTATTGTTTTTTCCTAACAGGAGGGCGCATCCACGGTACACCCTGCTTGAGGAGCACTACGACCGCCACCACCGGGCGCACCTACTGATGGACGTGGAGCCTCGGCCTATACTGGGCCATCTGCACCCCCGTACGCAGTACCCTCACGGCTGGGACGAGCGTTACGCGCCGTACATCCGGCGCGCAGGCTTTCTGGAGCTAGTCAGGACATACAACTGCGGACTCCCGCAGCTTGACCCTGCCCTTCTGACAGTAGTTGTTGACCGTTGGAGGCCGAAGACCCACACCTTCCACCTCCCGTGCGGGGAGATGACCTTGACGTTGCAGGACATCAAGTTCATCACAGGCCTTCGGATCGACGACATAGCAGTGTGCGGCAGGCTCGACGAGGGGGCTTGGAGGGACCTTGTCGAGGAGGTGTGTGGGATTTGGCCACCGGAGGACGAGGATGCCAAGTGATCGAAGTAAGTGCAACCACAAATCTGCTAAATTTAAACCAATGTATGTAAGCCTACTGATTTCAAATATTCGTGTTGCAGGAAAACCGACGGTGTGCCCTCCCCATGGATCACCGAGCACTTCCAGTACTTGCCCCCAGATGCTGGGGAAGAACAGATCGACAGATTCGCTCATATCTGGCTGTGGCACTTTATAGCTGTGTTCTTGCTCCCCGACACCTCAAGGAGCACAGTCAGCTGGGCGCCTCTGACGATCCTCAAGCAGCCATGGGAGAACATCGCTCAGTACAGCTGGGGTGGTGCCACTAGCATGGACCTACCGGTAGATTTGCGAGGTGTGCCGCGCACGGCTCGGACCTCTAGCCTTGGCGGGTGCTCATACCTGCTCCAGCTTTGGTGCTGGGAGAGATGGGCAGTGGCACGACCTCTTTTAACGAGACCACCCGTGAGTCCCTACCGCATTTGTTGCATTTTTACATTGCTATTCTATTTTTATTGACCTTTTGTTCAAATGCAGGCATGGACATGCCAAGACTGTGGGTCAGTGGGGCTGTACATCTGGCATGGTGTCCTAAACGTCAGAGGCGGTCCACCGCACCGGTACAACGAGTACACAAACGAGCTCGACGTGATTGGACAATACCAGGTTAGCAAAAACGTACGACGATATTTGAATAATGTGCCTTGTGTTCCGTATACTAACTTGTCTTCTATTGTAGGTAAATTGGGAGCCCTGGGATCGGGCCGAGCTACGAGGCTACATTAGCCCCGTCTGTCGTGAAGAGTCGGACTTGTGGCGCACGGATGTCTCACTTATCTACTTCCATGTCGTTGAGTGGCACCTTCCGTGCCGGGTCCGGAGGCAGTTTGGCCTTAGGGTGATGAACCCACCCCCAGACTTCTCCACTAATCAGAACCTCCACCAGTTAGTTTTCCTTACTAGCCTTTCTTTTGTTGCGTCGTAACATATACTCGTACCCTAACATTTTGTAAATTACAGGGTGAAGCGAAACAAGAGGTATGGGGAGCTGGATTGGCGGGTTAAGCACCACGAGTTCCTTCGCCATGTGGGAGAACAGAGAACGCATACCTGTGAACGAGGGGCCCCCACACAACGAGACACAGTACTACTAGTACCTTCAGTGGTTCTACCGCTCCACGAGGTTGCACATTCCGGCCATCGCTGACGACCTTTATTGACGACTGACAACTCTGACGACGAGTACGCACGTCCGAATGCCTACGACAGGGCTACATGGGCTGGTACTCAGCCGTAGAGGACCCCCTCCAGCACTACATGGTGAGATTTTAGTTGTAGTAGCGCATATTGAAGCCTTCGTATATTATTTTGTAAACCTTTCTATTTCTTTTCCATAGGTCTCGGAGCTTGCTCGGCTATCAAATGAAGCCTCTGTATGCCTTTACGAGGCTCGCCATGAGCCTGAAGGTGTTCTGTCCAAGTTTGCACATGTACCATTCATTTAAGTTTCACAAGCACACATGCCTATCAAATGATGTTTCGGTTAACTGGATTTTCCAATCTAATTGAACAGCAAGTGAGGAAGACGTGTAGGAAGCTAGCCTACAAGTTGAACTGCATGGACACACCCTATGTGCCACCGTACGACCCTTCGCAGTCCAGTGGATTGCCGTCATCCTCCGTTCCCACTGCAACAGGGTCGTCTCAGGTCAGGACACCGGTCCACTACACCCAGGGAACCAGCTCGAGGTAGCCCGACGACGATGACGAGGACGAGGACGAGGACAACGACGACGAGGAGGCTCCTGGGTTCAGCTTCGCAGAGCCTGACGAGATCTACACGACCCCGGGAGTGCCGTTGCCTTCGCAGACAGACGAGGCGGTATGTTCATTATTACACTAGTGTGCATCCTTGTGATTGTGTCCATTATACAGTTGTCATCCACATGCTTATGTCCATTTTCAGGGCCCCAGTCGCACACAGCAGCAGCATCGCTGCCGTGACCGTTCCGACGTTGCGTTCATGCCCAACATGCTGCCAAGCGAGGACAGGAGTCCGAGGCGTCCCAGGACACGCTACACTCCTGACGGGCCGTAGAGAGGAGATTGGCCCTAATTACGTGTATGGAGAGCTGTAGAGCCGACATAGGACTTATGAACTTTTGCATGTAAAAAGGATGTTTTGGACTACTCGTTTGAACTAGGTACTCATGTCAAAACTTTCAATTTGATGTGCTGAAACGATATGTTATTAAAATGTTGCCTGTGTTAACTAGTGTCGTAATAGATCATGTCGAAACTTGAAATATTGTCGAAAAACTTGAAATGGATCGTGTCGAATGTGAACTGAGACTGAAGCGACACGTCTGCCTGTGAATTTTACAAGTTCACTATGCCCAGGTCTGCCGCGCCATGCGGGCTGGCGCGGCAAGGCTTGTCGTGCCAAGCCGCCTGGCGCGGCAGACCTAACGCGCCATAGCACATGGCGCGCCAGCCTGGAGGCCATAGCTCGGCTAGGCCTGGCCACGGCCGGCCAGGACAGGCCACAACTTGCCCACGCCTGGCCATCGCCGGCCAGGGCAGGCCACATCTCGTCCACGCCTGGCCACGGCCGGCCAGGGCAGGCCAGAGCTCGGCCGTAGCCTTTTCAGTGATTTTCACCACTAGCGAATACCATTTTCATTGATTCAGAGGGCTTGCCAATTGGCTTTTCAGCATATAGCCTTTTCAGCGAGTTGTCAATTCAATTCATAGCCTGTCCAATGGTCAGTGACTCAGAGTGTGCAGTGACTAGCGTTGTCAGTACCTAGCCTTTTCAGCAACTTGTCAAGACGTGAGTAGCCTGTCCAGTGACTCAGACTACATAAAGGACGATGAATAGCCTTTACTTTCGCAGTCCAAGGATCTAGCCTCTTCAGAGTACTTCAAAGAACTATGCTGAATTAACTCTGCATTAATTCAATTGTATTCGAAGGCAACATCACCCTTCGCCTTCCTATATATACATGGGACTGCCCCCTTGACGAACATCACCAGCAATACAAGATGTCTGGACCAAAGAAATGGAGGTTTGTGGCTGGGAAGGGTTAGGGCACGGTGGAGAGCAAGGGCTCGCCAATAATATGGGATGATGGGGGGTAGTCTTGGTCACGATGAGTTCGACGAACCCATTGTCAGGTTTCCAGAAGAGAGCAAGAGTGATTATGGTCCAGAAAGACCTCTGAGGGACTACATGAAGAAGGATAAAGAAGTGTGGCCAAAATGCAGGCATAGTGAGGACTGCCTTGTGCAGATGTACACCGAGGGCGGGATACACGGGGGCCGGCGATTCTTTAAGTGTCCCTATACATATGTAATATTTTCTTGTCATTTATTTCTGTTATGTACTTCGCAACATAAAAGCATGTTAATAAATCTATTCATCGCAGACCTCGTGGCAGAAGACAACTGCAGGTTCACTAAGTGGGTTGACCCTCTACCTATTATCCCGCATTTAGAGTACATCTAGTACCTGCAGGACTGCATCGGCTCGCTCGGCCCAAGCTACAGCTCGAGCCACAACAAGAAAGGAGATGAGGAAGGAGGCAACAGTGGGGTCACATCGAAGGAACCAATATGCACAGCCCGTACTGCCGCTGCCCTCATCACAAGAACAATGGCAATCCACCGGCATCGCCACCGCCACCACCTCAGCCAATGGGCGGTTACTATGGGGAAGGTGCCACTCAGATCAATATGTGGCAGCACTACTAGTAGGGTGTCCATTTGTCCGTCTATGTGTGTGGTGCATGTTTCAATTACCTAAGGCATATTACGTCTAGTGCATAGAGTCTTTACCCTTGTTTGGTGCAGATTCTCACATGCCATTTCGTGTATTCGTTATATGTTTTAATTCCGAAGGCATGTTAGGGTCCACACATGCCTTTTCATGTGTTCTGCTTGTTCGCATAGTTTAGTAATATGTTTCACAAGAAAAGAAATGTCCGCAACATGAAATATCAATTAAAAACACTAACTAAGTGAATACAATAGTACGGATAGGTTACAATAGAGAAGTTCAATTCATGACAACCAAATATAGGGTCTTCAATACGAAAACACATAGTTCAATTGAAATCCAACAAACTACTGAGTGCAACGAGGCCACTTTCCCTTGACGAAAGCATCCAGGATATCCTCCATGGCTGCTTTAGCACGACGTGTACGCTCAAGATTTTTCTCCTTCTCCTCCCTGAAAGCTGCGAGACGCCTCAGTCGCGCCTCTTCTTCCCGCTCCTTTTCCGCGTTCAGCTCTTTGCGTCTCCTCTCCATCCTCTCCTCCTGCTCTACGTCCAACCTCAAATGACGCTGCATCCGCTCCTTGTCCTCCTGAGAGATCTCGGTGTCAATCCACTGCTCAAAATCATAGAGTGGTGGAGGAGTCTACAAAGAAGATAACCAAACTCAGTGCAACAAAAATATTGTGCCAATTAGTTTCAAGCATAATATTATAATATCACATCCTCACCAGCATGTTAATGCGGCGCATCTGTATGGTAGGCTCGTACACATAGTTGGCGCACATCCAGTAACGCTGCCTGTACGTGTCCTCATCGGGCCTAGCAACCTTGCATGGATCGCCGCAAAAATATATAGGCACAGGAACACCACTAGGCAGTGGCAACATGTCAAAGGCATTCTTGGGCCACAACGGGTCGTTGCAAGGGGGCCGCTTTGGTTTCGGAGCCCTACCACGCTTAGGCATCCTATGGTCACATGATAATGATATAATTATTAGAACAAACAAAAGGCCTATTAAACAAATACATTACGAAATGTAATAACATTTTATGAAACAAATTCAAAACCTAACCCTAAATCTAACACCAACCCTAAATACTAAGTTAAAGTACCTAAACACTCTAACCCTAACCCTAACCCTAACCCTAATCCTAACCCTAACATTCTAAAAAACAATGATGCTCTCAAAATCTTAGACGTAAGGACCCTACGCGATGACCTAGCTGCGGGGAAGACCTTTGGGATGAGGGGGAAAAGGAGGAGGGCTCAAAAACACAAGATTTACCTGATAATGGCGTTATTGCAATGCTGCTCAGGCTGGAGATGGAGAAGGGGAAGGAGAGAAGAAATGGAGAAGGAAGAGAGAAGAGGCGCGGGCGCGTGCTGATGCCAGGCTTGGTTGGCGCGGCAGCCTGCCGTGCCAGGCGGTTTGGCGCGGCAAGGCGTGCCCCGTTCCCGACCACGCAAGCGGGCTGGTGCCTCGCTGGACGCCCTGCCGCGCCATTGCATGTGGCGCGACAGTGTGGTTTTGCCGCGCCACAAGCAATGGCGCGGCCAAAATGGTTAGACTTAAAAATAAAAAAAAGGTGTTAGTTTTAAAATATTTTTGGGTTAATAAAAAAAATTCCACTTTCACCAGCTCCCGGTCATTCCACGGCTCTCACGCGACCTCCACGTTCGACCCAATATGGCTTTAATGGGCCATAAACTGAAGCGCGGCCTCAACTCGACGGGCCGAGGAGCTAGGAAGTTAATTAATACTTTTAGGCCTTTTGTAGAACGCGAAGCTAATAACAAGCTTAATTCACCCTAAAAAAAAAAAACAGCTTAATTTTTTTTATTCCCACACCGCGAATCCTAGCATGGCTGCTCGGCTTCATAATCGATCACGTGTGAACGGTAGTGTGCTCCTCCGAAGCACACCGTACCCAGCACACTTGGTTGCTGTGGTGTCGTGCGGCACGCACTCGTAGCCGCACACAACTTTGAACAAAAAAGTCGCCCAGGCATCAGCCTGACGTCACTATCCTAACCTTATATCAATACTTCTGATGGTGCTGGCAGCGCATGACACGTGCGTCTTGCAATTTGTTTTTAACTTGATCGGCGACTTCGGAGGGCGAGACGCGCAAAGGAGCGGCAAGGGATCACGCGCGATCGCTCGAGCAGGAACGCGTGAGACGGCAGGGAAGGAGGGGGCGCCGCGCGAGCGAGTGGACGTGCGTGTAGGGCAGAGGGCCGCTGCCGCGAACGAGCGGCTCTGTGCGCACGTGTGTGACTCCTGATCCGTGGTGTACACGTGACGCTGGCGCGAGTGAGTGGCTATGCGCACGTGCTGCTGGGCAAAGAGTACGCTGGCCGCGGTGTTGTGCTGACAGGCTCGGTCCTGGCGAGCGCCGAGTCGTGCGATGGGCCAGGACGCAGGTGGCGTGCGCGCAATGCATGGCTGTGTGTGGGTGCCTAGCGAGCCGGGCATATATCGATCGCGAATCACGCGCAACGCAAGGCTCTTTCTCCTAAGGTTCTAGATCTCGCGGGTGCAGCCTCAGGATCCAGACACGCACCAAGGCGGGCTAACTATATATGGCACCTTGTAGAGTAAAAATGTTAACTGAGGTGGGCTAGGCAACCGTCTCTGTAGTTCACGACATTAACCATAAGCTCGCATTGGAGGCGGTTGCAATGGCCTTTAGAAAGCAAAAACAATAGACGACGGGCGTACTACCAGCTTGAGTAGGTGTGGAAAAAGACCAACAAGAATCAGGGACAAAAATTTGTAGTTGTAGCATGGGAATGGGAGGCGAAAGGGAACTAATGCCCAGCTACATCCTCCGTTTTCGAATAGGGTATGGTGGATGTTCCATCCATCATAAGCAACGATCCTCAACCCCTTAGACCTTAGTGATCATCGATCCATATAGTTTCCTTGCCACGATATTTGATGAAGCTTCATGGAATGCTTCACCATCTCATCTAAAAGATCTGTTTTGCCTGTTTGGTATTGAGAATAAATAGAATATTTAAAAAGTTATCGGTATGTTTATCCTCTAACTTTATTAGTGGAGATTTGTGTAAGTTATGGTGGTGATAACAATATTATAATTTATTTATGAGTTTTGTTTGAAGTTTACATCAAAGTGACCAATTTTTCAGAGAATAGACAAAGATAAAGAAATATTCATAAAGTAAGAAAATGTATTTTGTGTTTCCGCTGAAATGATGATTACCGTCTAATTAATTTTGAACCAACGAAAGAATTTAATGTTTAGGAGTTTGATGGGAGTCTAATACATTCAAAAACACTCCCATACAAGATATGGTTGGTTTGAATCGTGAATGCATAGCAACGAACTGAAGGCCCTTCCATCACCACACTTGCTATTATTCATAATAAAATGCATGGGCTCCACTTGCACTAGCACAACATATATATAACTGCCTATATAGTGTTTCTGGTTGTTGTAATACTCTGCTAAATACAAGCTAGGACCAAAGCACATGCTGGTAGTAGGCTGGCTCGTCGTTGTGGATGGGAGCATGCGATGTTCAAAAGAGCATGGAAGAATATGCAATGTGTATTTGGAATAGGAGGCAAAAGGGACACGGAGTGCAGACTCCTACGCTGTTAGGGTGCAATGAGGGTTCCTTGGAGAAGACAGAAGTTGACAAACTGGTGCCTAAAGTTGACAAACTGGCTTGTAAGTTTATGAAGCTCCGGAGAATTGAAGCTCAACAGCATGGATGAGGCTGACTATGCCCTTATCCTGTGTTCGGAAGAGCTTCCATCTTGTGAGGAATGTTAATGCCATGTCAGTGGAAGCCATGTGAAATAATGGTTCTGGGGAAGATTTGAATTAATGTCTCGCTCCCGTAGGGATTGGAATAAGGACAAGCGGATCGTGTTTTAATGGATTCAACATCTAAATCGTAGGAAACCTGCCAGAGATGCTAACCAGTAGCAGTGTAGTACTGAAGTGCTTGCACTCATCCACGTTGTTGACTGCCCTCCCCAAAGGTTGAAAGGCATGCCGGTGTTTAATGATCCAATAAAAAAATATAAGTTGTCATAACTGGATAAAAAAATTAAGTTGTTCAATGACCAAATGCCACTGAGCATCTTCAACAATTATATGAAAAAGTGCTACCGTCACTCACATTACAACTTCCTATAGAGTGCATTTCCATAGCAAGTATAAATCATCAGATCTAAGCACAGTGCTCCAGCACATGACACGTGTGGCTGCCGATGCCACGACCAGCAGCATTGCAGCAGAATCTACTACGGGAACGCCAGCACGAACTGCTGCCGGCACCGTGAAGGCAGATGATGTGGTCATGCCGGAGGAAGAAGGGCAGAGGGGCCTGTGCATGGCCGGACAGCGCGGTGAGCACGAGCACCGTGTTCATGTCAAGGCAAAGCCACAGAGGTGGGTGAGTTGGGGGAGCGCCACCAGCACAGACAGCAGGGTGGCGGCGTGCACGGAGACGAGTGCGGATTGCAGTAAGGCTTGATCTCCTGCGTCTGGACTGAGGTCACCTGAGTTGCTGCGCCTTGGGGCTGAACTCGGTCGTGCGTGACCGTACCACCAGCTGCCCTCTGCAGAAGCAAGAAGGAGGCTGACGGCGAGCTCTAGCACGACACCCACGATGGCGAGCTCCAGTTTGCCGTGGTGGCTTCGCTGCCGGCCTCCATTTGGGCTAGGAGCGAACACGTGTGCTCGTATACGTGCATACGAAGATTTTTTATTTTCTCTATTGATAAGAAAATAGGGGTATTTTTGTCTTTTTACATGTGGCCCACATCAGAGTTCATGATAGTAGATGCCTAAAGTGATGCAAGTGGTATTTTGTGAATAAAATTTTTATACAAGGCTATATAAGGAAGATTTGAACTTAGAATGCAAAATTGGGATCAACAAGTTTTTTAGTGTCAAAAAAGAATTTTCTCATTATTGTGTTGTGATGCATGAATTTATTTTTATCGTTGTTTATCTTTTAATGTAGTTAATGCTGATCACGTGTTAAACATTAGAGTGACACCAATTTGTGTCATTCTTCTTCATCACTAAACTTTGAACCAAAGCCGGTTTTAGCAGATGAACAACAAATTCAAGATGGATGTAAATGTTACTGTTCTTTTTGTTCTGTGATGTTATTTTCCAGCAGCTAATCTGACACAAGGTACATTATATTCAGAAATTGGAGGGGTGACGAGTGTTGCTTTTGTAATGACAATGAAACCATAAAAAATTTTATTTTGAGTGTCATGAAGTAGCATATTTTGTTTGGAGGATTGTTCATGTAGCATATTTGGCTTATCAACCCCAATGAAGGATACTAATTTTTTTCCTTATGACGTAACAAGAAACTGAATAAAAAGTCAATATGTCTGAAATACTTTGTGCTCCTATTTCATTATCTGGGATGATGTTCCATCTAGTCTAGTAATAGAATGTGCACATTTTCAGTTCTTCGAGCGGATGCAGAGCTGCTGCACACTTTATGCAGTACGTCGTATTTTATTTATATCCTGCGATACTATCTTCCCTCATCCTACAAATACATAGGGTCAGCTGGCTTGATTCTATTATGTGCTCCTACCCCAGTCCGTCCACTCGCAGAGCTCGATGGTAGTCTAGTATATAAAAGTGCTCTTCCATTCGAGATATGGTTTGTTTGAAGAGTTAATCCATGGCAATAAAATGGTAGCCCTTTCAGCACTAGACATGCTACTGAATAAAAAGCGAGTTCCTCTATCTCTGGCACAATGAGTTTTTCAGGCTCTGCAAACACTCAACAGAATACAAGCGCAGGGCTTGTGGCCCATGGGAGCATGATGCTCCAAAAGAGTTTGGAAGAAGGTGCTATATTAGGAATAGGAGGCAAACGGGACAAAAAGTGGTGAAGCCGAGGAGGATGAAGTGGCACGATGTTTCCATGGGGAAGACAATACTTAAGTGGTGGCGACTAGAGTTAATGCCGATGATATGTTAAACATTAGAGTACACCAATTTGTAACCTTGTTCTTCATCACTAAACTTTGGACCCTGGCCGGTTATACCAGATGAACAACAAATTCTAGATGGATGTAAATGTTACTGTTGTTTTTGATCCGTGATGTTGCTTTCCGGCAGGTAATCTATCACACGAGATACATTATGGTCCTCAGGCATCGGCAGATATCTGAGGGGTGACGAGAACTGTAGTTTTTGTAATGCATATTTAGTTTGGAGGATTGTTCATGTAGCATTTGGCTTATCAACCCCAATGAATGATACTAATTTTTTTCCTTTTGACGTAACAAGAAACTGAAAAAAATTTTGGTCTGGATATGTCTGAAGTACTTTGTGCTCCTATTTCATTCTCTGGGCTGATGTTCCATCTAGTCTAGTAATAGAATGTGCACATTTTCAGAGCTGCTGCACACTTCATGCAGTACGTATTTTATTTATATGCTGTGATACTACTATTCTTCCATCATCCTACAAATACATAGGGCCCTTCCATTCTATCTGTCCACTTGCAGAGCTCGATGGGAGTGTGGTACGTAGAATTGCTCTTCCATTCAAGATATGGTTTGTTTGAAGAGTTAATCCTTGTGGCATTAAAATGGAAGCCCTTCCAACTCTAGACATGCTATTACTGAATAAAAAGCGAGAGTTCCACTATATCTGGACACTCAACAGATTACAAGCACAGGGCTCATGGCCCATGGGAGCATGATGCTCAAAAAGAGTTCGGACGAAGATGCTATATTAGGAATAGGAGGCAAACAGGACAAGAAGTGGTGAAGCCGAGGAGGATGAAGTGGCACGATGGTTCCGTGGGGAAGACAATACTTAACTGGCCGCGACCAGTCTTGCTCAGACAGCAACGTTCATGTGAAAGAGTCAGAGGCCCACTACCACTAAATCAATTTCACAATTGTGGCAAAGCACGACAGGTTATGGAGCTAGCCATTGACAAGTGAAGCTGATCTCGCATCATAGATGGGGCCTATAGGTTGCCATTCAGTAGTAAGGTGTACAGGGGGGAGAAGGAAAAGTAGCGCAATATCACTAAGCCATGGGAATAATAGTTTGGGGAAAAGTTTGAATACCCTTCACCAGCTTATTTCGATGGGTCCAACATCTAAATTATACAAACCATGCATGCCAACTAGAGATGTTCTCAAATGCGATTCAAAAGAGAAAAAAATATTGGACGTGATGTGAGTCTTAGCCACTAAACATAAAGAGGCATGCAAGAGATCATCTCCACAAGAAGAGCAAGTTCTTAAATCCTATAGCTAGGGGCGGGCGGGTGGCTGGTAGTCAAATTAAATATCTACTTTTTTCCCATCGACTGATGACTAGGCCAATCCACTGAGAAAATTTGTCCAGCCACTACATAGTTTTGCGCTACGATGATGGTTATAGAACGCCAATTTAAATTTTTGGATGCCATTATTTATAGCAATGGAAGCCATTTTCTACAGGGGCGGCATAATCTACAACTGGTACATGCGTCCAAAAATTGAGCGGTCTTTGAAAAAGCATTTTTATAGGCAGTAGCTATTTTCTAAATTGTTGTAGTCAGTAACTTCTTTATTTAAGACTGTTTAGGGGTCCAGCCACTTTTTAATTTCTAAAATCCTATACTTGGTGTGTGTGTTGTGTTAGTAGGGGCACGAACATGTAAGGTTGGAGCATCTCCAAGAGTTTTCTATGTCTTCCAAACCTTAGGAAAAATAGAAAAAAAATCCATCTCCAATAACTCCTAATATTTCCTCCTGATCTTTTGGCACTTGAGAAAAAAACCCGCCATTGCACGTAAAGTTACGTGGACAAGAGGTCGTATGTATCGCTCTTTCTCGTGCAGTTTCATCTTCATGCGCTTCTTCCCACCACAAAGATGAGGTAGGGGACACTAGTACATAATGGCCTGGTACCATCCGAGCCAAGTGTTGGTGACGCATGCGTAGAGATCATGGCTTGAAATCCTGACAGACCCATATGTGTGTGAAAAAAACCAAAAATCATACTAGACGCACTTGCATAGGGAAAATTGATTTCTTGATAACTGCATTTGCAAAGTAGAACTTTGGCACAAGAAAATCAGTTTTTTTTAAAAAAAATTCCATGTTTTTGAAAGTATCTGAAAATCGTTTTCATTATGATTTGTAAAGATTGAAAAATTGTTTTTAGGGGTGGTTCAATTTTCAATCGTCACTTTTTTTACAATCTATGGCATAGTAGTGGTATAAAAAACCACACATAAAATTCGATTTTTACTATGGTACGTAGTGGTACTATGCAGAGTGGCAAGTCAAAATGTAACATCTAATACACGGTATCTGTACAAGCGCAGCCTAGCATTTGACTATTGGATGAGTTCAGGAAACCTCGGACGCCGTGTGTCAAAGTTCCATCTCTTCTTGTTGACTACTTTCCCGTTCCCTCCTATTCATGCTGCATTTAATTTGGCCGTCCTTTTCACATGTTTTACATCCCTCACTTTGTCTCCATTTGGTTCGCTTTTCTATTATGTATTTTGCTAAAGTGGAACACCCTTATATATCTAGGCGGCCAGCAAATGGTGGAGTTAAATCTGGTAGGTGCAATTTGCATCACTTCTCTATATGATTATATATATGTTGGACTGTATATTTCGTGACCAGCGCTGTAAATACATTGTCGCGGTGGCAGGCCTAGCCCAAACTTGTGTTGTTAATTTTGTTGTATACTCACCTAGTTGAGCATTTAGTTACAGATGGCAATCAGAGATTCATATGTACGACTCATCTCAGAGGATTGTGTTACGATCAAATGTACAAATTAAACAAAGCCTGCATGTTGAAAGGGCTTAGCCCACAGGCTATGAACCACATTCATTAGGATAACTATATAAAATGACCACTAGATTTTGTTTATTGTGGACATACACCAGTATTATTCAAATCTGAAAAATCGTTGGTCTTTGGGGCCAAATAGATAATGTTAAGTAAACAGCAATCAAATTGTGATCCTTCTGATATTTTTGGTACTCCATTGAGGAGCTGTGAAAGACATTGTTGTAACATAGTTATCAGGGCCACAGAGGCACCGAATAATGCTTTGATGCAGGCGACCATGCCAGAGATCAGCTCGATGAGCAAAGGGGGGCCTCTGAGCGAAGGTCAACCAGAAAGCGCGGGCGCATTCACGAAGGGATCCATCGCCTGCTAACCAGGCCTCAGCGAAGGCCTGCACCAACTCCAAGAAGCATCAAGAGTTGGTCGGCCACCAAGCGAATGCCAGGACAAAGTGCGTGTCGGTTGGGGGCACCGTCGGACCTGGCTTAGCTGGTGGCGAATGTCGGTGGCATAGGAGCGGTCTCCCGAAGGACGTCCCGGCGGGCACGGAAGGCAGCTAAGGGCCCTGTTCGTGAAGTGGTTGGGCACCGATGGAAAATGCTGAGAGGACCATTAGAGAAATGTATAGCATGAGGAAGAACGTACATATATACAAGGCCCAAAAGCTGCTAACTTAGTTATTGCCATGCGAGGCAGGGCCAGGGATGCCAGAGTGTTCTCTTTATTTGACGATTACTTAAATTGTTAGGGATAGCATGTTTTTTTATTCACCATATTAATTACTCAAAAGATCTTTGAGATCCTATTGTACACCTAGGTGTAAGGGGTGGAGTAACCTCATCAAACTAGTCAGATTTATGAGCAACCAGATATTAAATTGTGCTGGTCACCTCCCTCTACTTTACCTAGCTAGTCCATAAGGATTATATATAGCCATATAGGACATGCACAACATGACATGCATTGAGCTACCTCAGTATAGTATGACGAGAAAAGATATAGCGCAGCTATATGAAACTTAGACGGAAAAGCTGGTATGTTGTGGTTAGATGGGCATTGGAGGCAGGAGGGAAAATGCTACAAGATCTAAGTCCTCATAAAGTTCGCAAGAGCTAACATGGCCAATGGAAACAGCGACAGGTCGCAAGAGCACGACCGCATTATGTTTGTGCATGCTGTCCACATCGCCTAATGCATTGGATACAACGGCAGCATGGATTCATTGGGCCTCTTTGCAATGGCCACAGCTGTGCTCAAGACATGGCGGCGTGCGCCTAAACTTCTGTGGTACGGATCTGAGGCTCTCTGTTATTTCAAGATGCAGGTAGCTTTCCATCCAATAGACGCAGCGGACCTCAAATTCAGATGAAGGTACTGTAATACGTGTGGTGGAGCCCCCTCCCAACACCAAGCAAATAGGCCAACCAAAGCCTAAAGAAGGGATCGGGTCGACCTGAGCCGACCCAAGAGGGACCACATACCGCAGCTACAGTTGCAACGTCATCTGTCATCGCATAGTAAATAAATAAATATAGTATTTTTAGAGTTTGTTTAGGAAGTGAGAATCTAATCTATAATGATATTTCTTGTAGTTACTTGGGCTACATGTCCTAATGGCACTATAAATAAGAGAGAGATGTAATCAATCTAATCAAATAAGAATGGAGAGAAAGCTCCTATATCTCTCTCTCCTAACCGCGGCCGCCCCTGTCTGGTGTTGACGGTAATTATTGTATGATTTTATCCATCAACTAAATATGAAATAAGGGTATAAAGCCAAACACCACCATAGAATAAGGTTTTAACTGACAAAATTCCACAGTTTTGGTGAATCAGTGTTTTGGAGGGGGTTATTCAGAAAAGAATCAAGGGAGACCCACATGTCAGATTAAAATAACGAATTCCGCCACGACAGGAGATTAAGAATATTCTAGAGAATACCAGAGACTCACCGGAGGAAGCAGGACCCACAACTCAGAGAGGGAGGGTCGGCGACCCTCTGACAAGGTCGGCCGACCTGTCAGAGTGTCCTTCTCGCCCCTATTTTGACGTGGGCCCACATCCCGAAATTTCACGCAATCTCCACCGCCCGTCGAGGTAGGTTCGATCCAAGCGCTACAGTTCATCCCACCAGCCTATATAAGGACCACCAGAACCCCAGGGTTTCATATCAATCTGTCGTACCATCAATCAGTTGATCCAGTTTTAGAGAGCCAGAAACCCTAAAATCATTAGAGCTTCACCATCTAGAGCATAGCTACATAGGTTAGAAGTAGAAGGAGGCTAGTTCTACTTGAGTTCCGGATCTGTCTGGAGGTAGAAGGCTTCCCGAAGCCATTGTAAGTTCTCTCTTGTATCTTCAACCTCTCTTGAGTGCTTGAGATAAAGTTGATTGACATTGTTCTACTATTGATTATGTTCTTAATTATGCTATGCATTGCTTATCTAGAGGCATGTGGCTATGTAAAAAAGTGAGATGAGAGAAAACAATGGGTACTCTGTTGCCCGCCTGAAAAGAAAAAAAGAGAGAAAGATAGCCCATATTGTCCTGCAGCACAACTCCCTAGTGCTAAAAAAGACAGAGATGTTTTCAAGGAGCAAAAGGGTAGAATTAGGATTAGCCACCAAATGTCCACCTACCACCTCACATCCACATACATGCACATCCTGATTAGATTGTATGACTTGTTCCTTTGGATCCATTGTTTAACTTTACAACATATTCATTACAAGTATGTATGAGCTGTCTCCTTACCGATGAGCTCCACATAAGCCATTAGTTAAAGGGTGAGAGAGAGAGAAGAGAAGGCATGCATCACTATTGCCTTGGTGAGGATCCAAAAATACCACATATTGAGAGACTTGAGAGAGTCATACACAAAAAACTCTGAGTTTTATTTTGAAAACTTGCAAAAGCTCCAGGATAAGAGTTGAACGACAAAGCTTGAGACATAGTGCTTGACTTAGACATTCTGTCCTTTAATTGCCCAAGACCCAAGAGAAAACTACAAGCTCCATGGTCAAAGGTAATAAAGGTAAGTCTAAAGGTTAGCTTGGTCTATTCTAATCCTTGAGTACTTCTTGGTTTAACATTGAATACTTGTGAGGGGTAGCTATAACTTATAATATCTGCTAAAGTTTTGGCAACGAGCAAAGGTTAAGCTTGGGGAGCTTGTTGACGGTAATTGTTATATGATTTTACCCGTCAACTAAGTATGAAATAGGGTATAAAGGCAAACACCACAATAGAATAAGGTTTTAACTGACAAAATTCCACAGTTTTGGTGAATCAGTGTTTTGGAGGGGGTTATTCAGAAAAGAATCAAGGGAGACCCACATGTCAGATTAAAATAACGAATTCCGCCACGACAGGAGATTAAGAATATTCTAGAGAATACCAGAGACTCACCGGAGGAAGCAGGACCCACAACTCAGAGAGGGAGGGTCGGCCGACCCTCTGACAAGGTCGGCCGACCTGTCAGAGTGTCCTTCTCGCCCCTATTTTGACGTGGGCCCACATCCCGAAATTTCACGCAATCTCCACCGCCCGTCGAGGTAGGTTCGATCCAAGCGCTACAGTTCATCCCACCAGCCTATATAAGGACCACCAGAACCCCAGGGTTTCATATCAATCTGTCGTACCATCAATCAGTTGATCCAGTTTTAGAGAGCCAGAAACCCTAAAATCATTAGAGCTTCACCATCTAGAGCATAGCTACATAGGTTAGAAGTAGAAGGAGGCTAGTTCTACTTGAGTTCCGGATCTGTCTGGAGGTAGAAGGCTTCCCGAAGCCATTGTAAGTTCTCTCTTGTATCTTCAACCTCTCTTGAGTGCTTGAGATAAAGTTGATTGACATTGTTCTACTATTGATTATGTTCTTAATTATTCTATTCATTGCTTATCTAGAGGCATGTGGCTATGTAAAAAAGTGAGATGAGAGAAAACAATGGGTACTCTGTTGCCCGCCTGAAAAGAAAAAAAGAGAGAAAGATAGCCCATATTGTCCTGCAGCACAACTCCCTAGTGCTAAAAAAGACAGAGATGTTTTCAAGGAGCAAAAGGGTAGAATTAGGATTAGCCACCAAATGTCCACCTACCACCTCACATCCACATACATGCACATCCTGATTAGATTGTATGACTTGTTCCTTTGGATCCATTGTTTAACTTTACAACATATTCATTACAAGTATGTATGAGCTGTCTCCTTACCGATGAGCTCCACATAAGCCATTAGTTAAAGGGTGAGAGAGAGAGAAGAGAAGGCATGCATCACTATTGCCTTGGTGAGGATCCAAAAATACCACATATTGAGAGACTTGAGAGAGTCATACACAAAAAACTCTGAGTTTTATTTTGAAAACTTGCAAAAGCTCCAGGATAAGAGTTGAACGACAGAGCTTGAGACATAGTGCTTGACTTAGACATTCTGTCCTTTAATTGCCCAAGACCCAAGAGAAAACTACAAGCTCCATGGTCAAAGGTAATAAAGGTAAGTCTAAAGGTTAGCTTGGTCTATTCTAATCCTTGAGTACTTCTTGGTTTAACATTGAATACTTGTGAGGGGTAGCTATAACTTATAATATCTGCTAAAGTTTTGGCAACGAGCAAAGGTTAAGCTTGGGGAGCTTGTTGACGGTAATTGTTATATGATTTTACCCGTCAACTAAGTATGAAATAGGGTATAAAGGCAAACACCACCATAGAATAAGGTTTTAACTGACAAAATTCCACAGTTTTGGTGAATCAGTGTTTTGGAGGGGGTTATTCAGAAAAGAATCAAGGGAGACCCACATGTCAGATTAAAATAACGAATTCCGCCACGACAGGAGATTAAGAATATTCTAGAGAATACCAGAGACTCACCGGAGGAAGCAGGACCCACAACTCAGAGAGGGAGGGTCGGCCGACCCTCTGACAAGGTCGGCCGACCTGTCAGAGTGTCCTTCTCGCCCCTATTTTGACGTGGGCCCACATCCCGAAATTTCACGCAATCTCCACCGCCCGTCGAGGTAGGTTCGATCCAAGCGCTACAGTTCATCCCACCAGCCTATATAAGGACCACCAGAACCCCAGGGTTTCATATCAATCTGTCGTACCATCAATCAGTTGATCCAGTTTTAGAGAGCCAGAAACCCTAAAATCATTAGAGCTTCACCATCTAGAGCATAGCTACATAGGTTAGAAGTAGAAGGAGGCTAGTTCTACTTGAGTTCCGGATCTGTCTGGAGGTAGAAGGCTTCCCGAAGCCATTGTAAGTTCTCTCTTGTATCTTCAACCTCTCTTGAGTGCTTGAGATAAAGTTGATTGACATTGTTCTACTATTGATTATGTTCTTAATTATGCTATGCATTGCTTATCTAGAGGCATGTGGCTATGTAAAAAAGTGAGATGAGAGAAAACAATGGGTACTCTGTTGCCCGCCTGAAAAGAAAAAAAGAGAGAAAGATAGCCCATATTGTCCTGCAGCACAACTCCCTAGTGCTAAAAAAGACAGAGATGTTTTCAAGGAGCAAAAGGGTAGAATTAGGATTAGCCACCAAATGTCCACCTACCACCTCACATCCACATACATGCACATCCTGATTAGATTGTATGACTTGTTCCTTTGGATCCATTGTTTAACTTTACAACATATTCATTACAAGTATGTATGAGCTGTCTCCTTACCGATGAGCTCCACATAAGCCATTAGTTAAAGGGTGAGAGAGAGAGAAGAGAAGGCATGCATCACTATTGCCTTGGTGAGGATCCAAAAATACCACATATTGAGAGACTTGAGAGAGTCATACACAAAAAACTCTGAGTTTTATTTTGAAAACTTGCAAAAGCTCCAGGATAAGAGTTGAACGACAGAGCTTGAGACATAGTGCTTGACTTAGACATTCTGTCCTTTAATTGCCCAAGACCCAAGAGAAAACTACAAGCTCCATGGTCAAAGGTAATAAAGGTAAGTCTAAAGGTTAGCTTGGTCTATTCTAATCCTTGAGTACTTCTTGGTTTAACATTGAATACTTGTGAGGGGTAGCTATAACTTATAATATCTGCTAAAGTTTTGGCAACGAGCAAAGGTTAAGCTTGGGGAGCTTGTTGACGGTAATTGTTATATGATTTTACCCGTCAACTAAGTATGAAATAGGGTATAAAGGCAAACACCACCATAGAATAAGGTTTTAACTGACAAAATTCCACAGTTTTGGTGAATCAGTGTTTTGGAGGGGGTTATTCAGAAAAGAATCAAGGGAGACCCACATGTCAGATTAAAATAACGAATTCCGCCACGACAGGAGATTAAGAATATTCTAGAGAATACCAGAGACTCACCGGAGGAAGCAGGACCCACAACTCAGAGAGGGAGGGTCGGCCGACCCTCTGACAAGGTCGGCCGACCTGTCAGAGTGTCCTTCTCGCCCCTATTTTGACGTGGGCCCACATCCCGAAATTTCACGCAATCTCCACCGCCCGTCGAGGTAGGTTCGATCCAAGCGCTACAGTTCATCCCACCAGCCTATATAAGGACCACCAGAACCCCAGGGTTTCATATCAATCTGTCGTACCATCAATCAGTTGATCCAGTTTTAGAGAGCCAGAAACCCTAAAATCATTAGAGCTTCACCATCTAGAGCATAGCTACATAGGTTAGAAGTAGAAGGAGGCTAGTTCTACTTGAGTTCCGGATCTGTCTGGAGGTAGAAGGCTTCCCGAAGCCATTGTAAGTTCTCTCTTGTATCTTCAACCTCTCTTGAGTGCTTGAGATAAAGTTGATTGACATTGTTCTACTATTGATTATGTTCTTAATTATGCTATTCATTGCTTATCTAGAGGCATGTGGCTATGTAAAAAAGTGAGATGAGAGAAAACAATGGGTACTCTGTTGCCCGCCTGAAAAGAAAAAAAGAGAGAAAGATAGCCCATATTGTCCTGCAGCACAACTCCCTAGTGCTAAAAAAGACAGAGATGTTTTCAAGGAGCAAAAGGGTAGAATTAGGATTAGCCACCAAATGTCCACCTACCACCTCACATCCACATACATGCACATCCTGATTAGATTGTATGACTTGTTCCTTTGGATCCATTGTTTAACTTTACAACATATTCATTACAAGTATGTATGAGCTGTCTCCTTACCGATGAGCTCCACATAAGCCATTAGTTAAAGGGTGAGAGAGAGAGAAGAGAAGGCATGCATCACTATTGCCTTGGTGAGGATCCAAAAATACCACATATTGAGAGACTTGAGAGAGTCATACACAAAAAACTCTGAGTTTTATTTTGAAAACTTGCAAAAGCTCCAGGATAAGAGTTGAACGACAGAGCTTGAGACATAGTGCTTGACTTAGACATTCTGTCCTTTAATTGCCCAAGACCCAAGAGAAAACTACAAGCTCCATGGTCAAAGGTAATAAAGGTAAGTCTAAAGGTTAGCTTGGTCTATTCTAATCCTTGAGTACTTCTTGGTTTAACATTGAATACTTGTGAGGGGTAGCTATAACTTATAATATCTGCTAAAGTTTTGGCAACGAGCAAAGGTTAAGCTTGGGGAGCTTGTTGACGGTAATTGTTATATGATTTTACCCGTCAACTAAGTATGAAATAGGGTATAAAGGCAAACACCACCATAGAATAAGGTTTTAACTGACAAAATTCCACAGTTTTGGTGAATCAGTGTTTTGGAGGGGGTTATTCAGAAAAGAATCAAGGGAGACCCACATGTCAGATTAAAATAACGAATTCCGCCACGACAGGAGATTAAGAATATTCTAGAGAATACCAGAGACTCACCGGAGGAAGCAGGACCCACAACTCAGAGAGGGAGGGTCGGCCGACCCTCTGACAAGGTCGGCCGAACCTGTCAGAGTGTCCTTCTCGCCCCTATTTTGACGTGGGCCCACATCCCGAAATTTCACGCAATCTCCACCGCCCGTCGAGGTAGGTTCGATCCAAGCGCTACAGTTCATCCCACCAGCCTATATAAGGACCACCAGAACCCCAGGGTTTCATATCAATCTGTCGTACCATCAATCAGTTGATCCAGTTTTAGAGAGCCAGAAACCCTAAAATCATTAGAGCTTCACCATCTAGAGCATAGCTACATAGGTTAGAAGTAGAAGGAGGCTAGTTCTACTTGAGTTCCGGATCTGTCTGGAGGTAGAAGGCTTCCCGAAGCCATTGTAAGTTCTCTCTTGTATCTTCAACCTCTCTTGAGTGCTTGAGATAAAGTTGATTGACATTGTTCTACTATTGATTATGTTCTTAATTATGCTATTCATTGCTTATCTAGATTGTATACTTTGCATAGTTAGGATGCATTCATATTCATACATAGGTTTGTATAGCGCTAATTCATTGACGTCATAGATGGGTGACCAACAGCATGTAAGCATGGTGCTTAGATGTAGTTTGTCGGCAAATGCGCCTTATATTCTGTGTTCTGTGGTAGATCGCGGATGTGACACTCCCGTTGAGTCCTTTGTAGTCCACACTCCGAATGTAGGGAGAGTAGGAAATTATTATTACTTTAGGAGGCTAGTTATGATCTTGATCTTTCTTAGTAATATTCCCTTAAGTATGAAAATGAAGTGTCTTCGCCATGATTGCTAGCATAATTGCACCAATCTAATATGTCTTTAATAGTATAGTCTGAATGACTTAGGATATCTTTATGCTTCAACCTAATCCATGTTAGTGCTTAGATAGGAAGTGCTCTAAGTGATTATTATTATGATTGATTGATCATTATGCTTATCATACATATCATTATTATGGTGACATAACCCCTGTTCTGAGTAATTAGGTTATGCATGGTATTCTCCATATTTGCATATGCATATGACATCTATCTATCTACCTGCATCCCATTTATTGCCAACCCTTCCCAGTGGTAAAATATAAATAACAACCCAAAATAATCTTGGGTAAAATGCTACAATGATGTATATTTTATCTGTGCGCTTACGGATACAATATAATATATTCAGTCACTTGCAAGAAGGAGAGATCTTTTAGAATCATGCTGGGGATGACAACCTAGTTACTTCTAAAAGATAGATGTTAAGAGTTCAAGTGATATGTAGACAAATCAGATGGCACATTAATTTATACCTTCCAGCATTTCGTTAAGAAATGTCAACATCTGGCAAGCACCGCCCTGCGCCTCCCCCATGCCGCCGTCGCACCCTGCGCTCCCTAGCCACCACCACCCTAACCCACAACCCCAACTTGCCGCATAGGCCTCGTGAGTGAGAAGTTACAGTGCCGATACCGTGGACCAGCTTGGCTGTGGGTCATTATAGCTGCACTGGTTGTGACACCCTACTTTTTCAGATCTAATATTTTTATTAGAAATACAAAATTTGGACAGCAACTCATTGGAAACACAGCGAGAACAATAATTACATATCGCTGACATTATTAAGAGAACATCAATAAAATAGGTAAACTAATTAAACATCTAATCCATGGGTTACACCACATAATTATAAATTCTCAACAACATAATTAAGTTCACTTCGACAATACTTTGAATAAGACCAAGTGCCATAATGTATATTGAATTCTTAAAATATAAATATTTATTCTGGTGGTGATAAAGTGACACGTGCAAGCATCTATGTCCCAAGCCCATCATGCTTGACAAGGATTAAACACCTGTAAAAAATTAAAGAGGTAAGATAAATTCAGCAAGCAACGGCTATGAATATAAACGCATCTCAACGTGTTGAATTATTAATTTTGAAATCCACATGACATCCATAATGATAAGAATAAGAAAACAAACAAATAGACTGCACAATTCCATATTATGGCAACTTCCATACTTTATCGTAGGACTAGAAAATCACATCATCCTAGTATTGATATTATTCAAACATTAAATAATGTATGCATGCCATGATGCAACTCCATTGAGAGTTTTACGTTGGACGATGTCAACCTCTCATGCAACTCCATGTACCGGTACTAGTCACTGCACAATGGCGGCGACCGGCCTTTAACGCCATATGAAATGCATAGATATGCATATGAATAGTCATGTATGCGTAACTGCATATTACAACAATTAAAATATATTAATATGCAACCATAATCTCAATACGACAAGAGACGTCGACATTATAAATAAATTGATAAACAGTGTACCCATAAGCACGAATGAAGGAATACCACATTATTAATCTTGCTATATTTTATTTAAAAAATGCAAGATATGAATATAAACATGGCATTAGCCACACCCCTACGTTACTTGCCTTTTCACTGAAGAAAACAACCTCGACGAGTACGTTTAAGAACAGTTAGGAGACGCACTTCCTAGTAAGGACAAATATATGAAACTACTCAATAAATCATACATAACAAATAAAGAGTAAATACACGTTCCTATACTTAGTCGAACACTCCCCATTTTTCCTAATTGCCTAAGAAACCGTTAAAATAGTAAATATTGCCATCCAGATACATGTCTATTTCAGGGCAGAATAATTGTTATTTTTATAAATATTTTTATATGACAGTAAAACTATGATTTGTGGACCGTATATATTTCCTACAACTTTGGTATTCATCACAAAATTTATTTCGGACTCCTACTATTTCAAATTGGAGCAACAGACTGAACTCCTATATCTGCAAGTTCTGAAACTGCACAACTTCAAAATGTTAGATGTCCAAACGTACTCATCCTTGATCAACTATGTTTGGACAGTGATAGAACAGAAAAGAAATATTTATTACTCAGCCTCTTGCGATCTGTAGTTCTATCGCTAAGCAACAAATACTCGGCCGGTTCGACTATATTGAAAACCTCACGTACAGCCTAGCCTCTGCCACCTACAGGTTTTCCTGATTTCACTTTATTCTAAATCTCACACGTAGAAACAACCATAACTGGGAGGGAAACTACACAAGGAACCGATTTGTTTATTACCTGATCCTGATCACGTGACCTGCTATCTCCCTTCCTACAGCCGACAGGGGCAAGATGAGAGAAGCAGCAAGAATTCCCTTCTCTCTTGCGCTGAATTGGGGAAGAAGATTACGGTCAAGAACCTTGAATACAAGGCCCTAAGGCAGGGAAGCAGAGCGCCGCCACAGCTCCTCACGAAGCCAGGAAGAATGGATCTACCAATAGGAACGTGAGGGGGCTTCGATAGAATTTCTGTGGTTGTTTCCTAACAACAGCATGACTTCCCTACGTGGACTCTAATTAGGCCTTTCTTTTCTCCCACTCCAAGCCCATTAGGCTGAAGGACAAGTTAATTATGTTTATTTTTTTTCTGGATATTACACTGGTGATCGACACCACATCCAGCTCTGGTGATATAAAACGTTGACAACTATGTGTGCTACCTGCTACAAAAGATGTTTGTCGTATATCATCTTGCAGTGAAGATTTTGTATCTTTTACTATTGTTAGGTTCAGGCAAGAAAAGAGCTAGGCGAAAACAAAACGCTACTTTATGTTGGGAAAATCATAAATTTAACATGGAAAAGAATGTATTTGCTTGTTTGCTATAGCTTTCTGGAAAAAAAAATTGTTCCACAAAGAGATTTTTTCTAAAATTTTTCACTCATACTCAGGTATTTACTCAACTATTTTCATTGTTCGGATCCTCCACAAACACGGTAAAGAGTACTGGATTTGGACACAGACACCTAATGAGGTAATTTAAATATCAGTTGTCCTATACCTGTTTGGTTGGAGTTGCCCAAGTATAAATAGATTAAACAAGCGGTTAAGTTTGATCTCATTATGATATCCATATGCCTTTTCTCAAATTTGGCTGCATTTGTTAAAAAAATCTCATCACTCCTTGAAAAAAAGTATAGTTCTGTTTATTATAGTTGCATGTTTATTTCAGCAACAGTATAAGCTAAATTTGATGTCTGAACTAAATTTAACAAGACCGTCGTGTGGGTTCCTTTCCTGAACAGAGACTACAAAGCTTATTTTTCTAAATCTGCGAAAGCTCTACCTGACCATGTAATTGACTGTTTAAGGGTGAAAAATGATCAAATTCAGTACTCATTGTTCAGATATGCTTAATGCATGTTTAGTCAGGATCCTCTGTTCCATTGCCCATTAGTTTTAATGAATTGTCTATTTAACAAGGTGAAAATATAGTCATTTGAGATTTTAGGCAATCTTGCTATACATAATATTTTCTGAAATTCAAGGCAATTGTTGACTAGCTGCAGCAGCAAGCAACTAACAATAAATAACTTGACCATATATATATTTTTGCTGTTTAGGAATATTTTTTTTAACTAAGCTCTCTCCTTTTTTTTTGGCAAGTACAAGTTGTGCCTTTTTTTCCTTTGCCATCACCATTCACCTCTACTCATCAATGGACAGACTTTACTCTTGACAGTAGATACAATGTTGCTTACTCTTAATTCTTTTTGGTGAATCTTTAAGAGTTCATACCTTGTGGCTATGTGCAAGTTGGTGCCATATACTTGATTATTTGACTGGACCATGTCACTGAAAATGGTGAGGAAGGAGAATTTGTGCCAAACCTTGTTATGTTGATACCAGGACGACCAAAGGAAGCCTATTGTCACAGGACCTTGAAGACTATTATCTTGATCTTTGATTACTTGAACAACTAGCAGTATACCTCTTATTTCTTTTTTTTTGAGAGATTTTTAGGTTAATCATACCTTCAGGCCGTGTGCAAGGTGGTGCTATTTTCTTAATTATTTGACTGGACCATGTCACTGAAAATGGTCAGGAGCCTGCTTTTTGGTTAGCACATATTGAGATGTGTATCCACTTGTGCAGGTCAAAAAATGCAGAAGATTGAGACCACCTTGTTTGGCTCTCTTTATCTTGCCAAGATTGACAATTAGAAGTGCTTTGGAATTTTATACCTACTAGAGTTTCCTATCTACTTTTGGGAGCTGATATATTCAATATTTATTAAAACTACAGCCTGAAGAATTTGACTGGGGTGATGAGTTTGGTAAAGAATTATATGTTGAACTGTGCCCTGCATATGCATGAACTTGGGCTGACAGTTATGTCAGTTTTGTTACTTTTCTTACAGTCATTTTTGTTTGATGACCAGCATCTAGACTTTGCAAACACCATCATGAAGAGCACACATGCCTTTCCTTTCTTTGGATTTTTTTTTCCATTTCTGATCCATTAGCCTCTGATTATGCCTTACCTTCTCTTTATTTCCTTTGTTGCACTTCCCATATGAAAGAGGAAACTAACATTTCTTTATTATATATTTCTTATATTTTTGGCCTTTCCGTCCATTAAACCTCGATTATTTCTTATTTATTTCCTTTCTTGCAACTTGTATGCATGTGTTGTACTTGATTTCTCCTCCTATTTGCTTATTTAGGCCCTGTTTAGATGCACTTCAAAATTCCAAGATTCCCATCACATCGAATGTTGTGGCGCATGCATGGAGCATTAAATGTAGATAAAATTTTTTCGTGTTTGCGCAGTTTGTATGTAAATCACGATACGAATCTTTTAAGCCTACTTGGGCCATGATTGGACACTTATTGGAAAAGATTCTTTTTCCAAATTGCAAATTGCAACTGCATCTAAACGGGGCCTTAGTCGATCTCATGCGTTGTCTGCCATCGTCACAAACACCATGTATATCATAAACATCGTAATAAGCGTAGACAAGGTGAAGAACCGATTCGATTAGTTCCTTCATTTGTCTATATTTTGTCAAGACCCCTGTCAATATAAAATATTATCTTTGGTGAGCATGCGACGTTGTACCCTATGTGACTTTGTTAATTTTGGGAACTTTGCTTTTTGAATTAAATATTATTTTAATTTCGGTGTTTTCACATAGTATTGTTATTTTATCGTACGATGTGTGTTTTCATATAAAAGTTTAGTTATCCCGTAGCAACGCACGGCCACTGACCTAGTAGTTTTATACAAATAATATATTCAATCTTCCATACATACATATGTCAATTGGATATATAGCAAGTCAAGGATTGATCATAGTTCAAAGACCATGCGTATACGGATTCTACGATACAATATGACCCACTAGCAGACATATATAGGCATATACAAGCCTTGTGCTAACTAAATATGGCTAAAGCTAAGAGATCATTAGATTCCCCAGTTTGATTGGAATTTCAGGTTATGCCAATGTATAGCAATCAGTTAGGAAATCATTGGGCAAGAAAAAGCAAAGGCTAAGCACACTTACAGTGAAGCCAAGTTATTAAATTTTGTGGTTTTACATTGCTCAGTTTCAATCTTGTTATTGCATTTCCTGTAATGAAATGAACTCACAAGAACCAGCAAAAATTAGGCAATATCCATGCAGACAGATGCTCTATTTCATTATGGAAAGTACTTGCTAAGTGGTGCTACCGCAGGAAAATGTTGTAATTATGAAATGGCAACTCTGTTTCAATTAATCGATATGACACCTAGATATATAATAAAATGAAAACGGAGAAATATTATGATCATTGGCATAGGTAAGCTACAACATGTTTATCATACAAGTTTTGATTAAATTTGAGGCTTCACTGGAATGACTAGTTTGCAATGGCATGCTGCATAGCTAAACTACAACGAGTCCGAAGCGGACAACTAACTACAACGAGTCGGAGACCCCCATAGTGGTTTCCTCAGATGGAACTAACTCAGCAAATGTCGGAGACATGGACCATTAAACGAAGTTCGGATCATAAAAGCACACATAAATTCGCTCACCTAAACAAAAGGACACCGCAATTATATATGCGCGGAGCACAACCAACCAGCAGTAATGACACCAGCCGGAAACTACACTATAAAAACCACAACTGATCACCCACCAACACATCCCCACCCCCACCCGCAACACAATCGCTCAGCACCACCCCGGGGGGAATGGCGGCGAACGTACGTTTACCACCAAGTCAAAAAAGATACCACTAGAATACTCATAAAGATCAGTAGAAGACGAGCCTTGGCAAAGAACCTACATATCGTCAAAGAGTCGAGGGGATACGACGAGAAGACTCGTAAGATACCCTGAGTCCGAAGACACGTAATGACTGAATCTGTATCCAAGACGAGGCAATGTCGCCACTCAACTTCTCCAAACCGCGGCAAGAGCTGAAGCTTAAACAGCAATAATCTACGCTCAAGCTGCAATAACTGAACCAATGACACCAAGCATAGGTTCAACAGCTTCTACAAAAAATTGCTCTAGCCGCCGATCGCAAGGCAAACGCGAGGGCTCGCCACAACGTCAACATATCAACGGCACATGGGACGCTAGCTCACCGTAGGCGCCATCCGTGAGAGAGCTAAGCGGAGGCAAAGGGTGGAAGCGGAGCGCTGAACTCCAGCGGATGACTCATGTAATGACTCTCCAATTAAAAAAGAAAGAGCCGTCAAAGTTACACACTGGTTCAGAAAAAATCGAAATAAGAAAATAATATTACACTTCCACCTCCGAACCTTCGCGTTCAAGAGACAAATGAACCATGCCTAGCTCTGAACGATCATGGCATGCAACGGCATTGATTACAGCATGACTAGCCTTGGTTGGCACCCAGCCTTCGCAAATGGGATGAACGACTGCAACATGATATCTGCCAGGCATTTCCCTAAGCTTGATGCTATGCTGGGAACTAAAGCCAGAGTTCTCTCTGTAATGTTCTGCCATGAAGGCAAAGAAGTGTATCCAGCCAATGGAGGTAAGCAGCTGGATTCAGCATATCACAGATTCATTGCCGATTTGACACTATGGATTCAAGAATCAAAGTCTAGCGATGCTCACGCCACAGAGGTCGCTCGTGCTATTTGTTGATTCCTTCTTGGCTCCTATTCCCGTGGTACCATAAAAGCATTTCATATCCTTTCCTTCCGTTATCATACTTATGCTCACTTCTACCGCTGGTCTTTGGTTTGGTATGCGGCAAAGGAAGCATTACATAGAAAACTTGATTATGAATTTAAATAATAAGAAAAACTGACCACACACATACATGAGCCAAGGGGCCCGTAATTTCATTGTTTTGTGGGGGTCGTTAGACGTTGGTCACCTCACCAACTCTTCGATCAATATAAAGCGTAACTTTTGGTGTTTGCAATAATGATGGCCAATACATTCAAAGATTAAGTCCACTTCAATAGGAGGCTATTGTGTGTGCATGCACCAACTGTGAGCTTAATAATAGTAGAAAAGGCGAGATAAGTATATGCCCACACATTCTCGGCGCTGGTGATATCCAAAGGTTGGAGCAGGTAGCTACACAACAAAATAATGAGTCGTGCATGGCCAGTGAAGATTGTTTTTCAGCTTCAAACTCCTGCAAAATGGGGACCATGAACAAAAGAGTAGTGAGGGATGGGTGGACACGGGTGAGAGAGGGAGATGGAAGAAAGATTTTTTTTTCACTCTATTGAGACCCAAAATTGTCTAGATTGTAGAATGGACTTCTTCGTCATGTTTCTGATATCGAGATGACAAGAAAATATATATGGATCATTATGTTTGGCGCTTGGGCAAAGACAATGACTTTTCGAGTGTTGAATCAGTCAAAATTTTAGCTATCCCGTAACAATGCACGAGCATGAACCTAGTACGAAATAGAAAAACAAACCAAACGGAGAGAAAGTGAGGGATGTCAAACAGGTGAAAAGGAACCGTCGGCCAAAATGTAGCAGGCATAGGAGGGAACGGCAAAGTAGTCAACAAAAACATGGAACTTTGACACACGGCGTCCTAGGTTTCCTTAACTCGTCCAATAATCAAATTAATGCTAGGTTGTGCTTGTGCAGATACCATGTATTAGATGTTATTTTGCCTTGCCACTGTTCCAAATCAGTACACAACTACATAGTCAAAATCGATTTTTAGGTGTGGTTTTTTATACAACTATGCCATAGCTTGTAAAAATGAACCATTTTCAGTCTTGATTTTGAAACCACCATTGAAAATTGAAACCACTCCTTAAAACAATTTTAGATTTCAAAAAAATCATTATGAAAACTATTTTCAAAATTCTTTTAAAAACATGAAAGAAAAAGTTGGGGGAAAAACTGTTTTTCTTGTGCCAAATTGCTACTGTATAAATGTAGTTGTCAAGAAATCAATTTTCCCTAGGCAATGCCCTGTTCGTTTGATCATTAAGCGTTTATTATCAGTCACAAAACAGTAACGAATTCGTTTGACCATAGATATATTTTGGATCATGTAGATCAAAAGAAATAGATAGCCAAAACTTAATCGTGTCCAACAGCCAACACAAAAGTTGGTGAAGAGCTGGCCTGCATTGACGCCCAAGCCCCACCCACCACTCGCCGCCCCATCAGCAGCCCGCGTCCACCCCTCCCTAGTGGCACGCTCCCCACCCCACCGGCAGCCCGCGTCCTCCTCCTCCTACATGCGGCGTGCTCCTCCCCACACCTGTGGTGCCCACTCTCCTTAGTCGGCATCCCTCTCATCTCCTACCACGTCGGCCGTAGGAGTTGCACTTCTTTGTGCGCGCTCCCGATTCTAGAACCATCGTGATGCACACATGCGGGGTGGGACGGACATTTTCAGCACCGTGCTCGACCATCTCACCGCCTGCGGGTATGGCCACAATTTGCGGCTCCTCTTTCAGGGCGGCAGTTCAAGCGGAAGCCACCCTCACCGAGCTCCCCCCCCCCCCCCCCTCCATGTTGCCCGTGTTGTGGGCCTAGCGCTGCATGTAGGCGCAAAGAGACAGAGTGACGACACATCTTTACATTTCGCGTCACAGCTGACCCTAAATCGATCGTGCTTTTGCCTACTCGGTTCGAACATGTTTCTTTGATGCGAAAACACTGTGCACCACCCATTTGAATATGGGTCTCGTCGTGGGCTACATTGTTGAATACAGCCAGAAGAGAACAATGCCCAGAGAGTGCCGTTCGGATGGACGCACACCCAACTCATGAGGATTGAGGAGACTCGTGTTTTGGCAGTAGATGTAGCATCATGTGCGGTTATGCACATCTAGCAAATCTATGAAATGCCGCCGAGGCCAGCGGATGGTGTGCTCGTCAATCTGGCGCATGACACATGCGCGCAGATGCGCTTTGCACCCCTCTTCATTTTTTTTATTTTTCTTTTCCTTTTTTTTTTTTGCCTTGGCTACTTTTGACATTGCACTCCTCTTCATTTTTTTCTTTTTCTTTTTTTTTGCCTTGGCTACTTTTGACTGATGTTCTTTAGAATAATTATCTGCCTTTTAATTTGCCCTGGCTATTTTCGACTAATGTTCTTCTGAAAAGCTATCCGCTTGCTCATTCACAATTTAAGATGGTAGTCGTCCTAACGAGGCCCCCGCGTCATCCACGCACGGGTGACTTGGGCGGAGGAAAACCTAGCGCCGCCGCTGTCAGCCACCTCTGGGACGCTCGCGCGGCTCCCTGGGACGGCGGCGGCGAGGCCCTCGCCCAGGTGGATCACCAGCCCTCAGTGCGGGGAAGGCGCTTGGCTGCTGGAGTGCGCAATTTGCGCGCGGAGGCGTGGAGGTGAGTGACGGGCTGTGGTTTCGACGGAGGCGGAGGCGGCCACCGGCCACGCGGGTGCTGCGCGTTCGTCCCCAATCCGGGTGCGGCTCCGGTGGCTCGAAGGCGATGGATTCGGATCTGGTCTCCTTTGGATTGAATCCAGTTGAGGCGGGTCTTTGAGCAGTGGCCCGTCGGAAGCGTCCATGGATAGGCGATGACCAGCGGCAACAATGGCGCATCGTGGCCGGGGCTGGCAGTGGCTGGGCGTGGCAGGCAGTTTGTCTGTGTGGCTTAGCGGGTGGAGATGCTTTCTCTCTGTGCGCATGGTGGTGATGGGGCTGTGGCGCCGCTGTCCTCGCCGCCGGCGAGCCAGATGCCTTCTCCGCTGTCCTGGAGTGCAGATCCCATACCTGCCGGTCTGGATCTCACCCCTGCACTGTCGACGGCAAGACGTCTGCAGTGCTGGGCGGTGCGACGTGCACGCGTGGTAGGTGTGGCGATGGCTGGAGCAGCGGACAAACATTGGCCATTTTTGTGCATGGGTGAGGTGCCATGGCATAAGCTTTGCCCCTCTTGGGCCATTGATGGCGACGGTTCCATACGTCATTTTCTTCGTTGGAAGCGTCAATTGATCGGCCCTCCTCCCTTTGCATGGCTTATCTTCCTGGGTGAAAACCTAGATCTTATGGTCAGACGATGACGGCGCCGTCATGACCCTCCTTAGAGGCGTCATTTTGGAAGTCAGTGTTTGGTCAATCTACTGTGGCAGCTACCGTCGAAGAGAGGAAGGTGTCGGCCTAGTTGAGGATTCAAGTTTGCTGTGTCAACAACGGAGGAAAGCAGTCAGGAAGAGGGCGTTGGCGTGGTTATTCGAGGGCCTCGTATCTGCTGGTAGTGGAGGGTACATCAGTTGAGACCACGATGTTGGCGAGAGGCTCACGTGGAAGGCGCCCACGAAGTTGGCATGGAGGCCGGCGTGGGAGGCAATGGCTAGTAGATTTGAGTTACCAAGATGAACTACGTGGTATGACGGTGAACCATCTCGCAATATGGCGTCTGTTTCCTGTCCAAGGAGGTGTTCTGATTGGCAGCTAGAGGATGTGTGTTGCACTTGTATTTTTGATAAAGCAACTAGGTCCGGAAGGTTCGGTGTGTGTGTTGTGTTGGGTTTGTGTGAGTTTTGTCTTGTAATAAGGAATAGGTATATACATCGGTTGATGCAAAGGCTATGATATTAATATATTGTCTTTTTAAAAAACAATTTAAGATGGTGCTCGGCGCATGTGACTGTAAGAGTACCTGGTACATTGCTAAATACTGTTTTATCTCTGAATATAATAAGATCATTGTGCCTCTCAAAAATAATAATCTATACCTATTAATAAAACGAGAAGATTTCTCCACTAAAATTTTCGTCAAGCTCTATCGTGGGTCGCTTGGACTCTGCGAGTTTTTTTGTCAAGCATTTTTGGTTCAGTCTTTTATTTTGCCATGACTCTGCTCTCCCTCGTGTCTGGAGGGTCTCTTCTTTTCTATATATATGCAATGAAAAGATAGATCAATACTCTCGGCAGGCGGCGGCGGTAGCGGCGGCAGCGCAGCAGACATGCACGATGGGTGTGCGCAGCAGGTCGACGATGCAGGGAAGGGATAGGGACGGAGACGGACCTCACGCAGTCATCGCCGCCGTCAAGGACGTAGCTTGTGCAGCTGGCACCGTCGTCGCAGATGGAGTCGTGCAGCGCTTATGGATCTCCCACTCGGCCGGCTTCCAACGGGGGCCTGACCATGCTGCAACGGCATGCCTCAGTCACCGCTACCTGAAAGTCCTCTTCGTAGCGCCGACACTGACGTCGCTGGCCACCCTCAGATTCGCTGCTACGAGTCCACACCGAGCATCGACATCGTGGCCTTCGCGGCCACTAGATCTCGCATCGCAGAGAGAGAGGAGGCACTGAGCGTCACAGCTTGGAGTAGACTGAGTGGAGCTCCTGCCGCCGTTGCGCCCCCGGGGCCCGCCACAGGCATCCGCTCAGCGCCTCAGATCAAACCATGCTTCGCTCGGTGGCGCTTGCCCGAACAGTTTTGGTGATTTTTTTGAAACTACAGTTTTGGTGATCGGTATGCAGCAATGCTGGAGCCGGACAGCATACCTCCTCGCTTGATGCTCTAGACCTGGTGAACGGATAAGGCCACAAGGTAACCTTCATTGGTGAATGGAGATAAACAGTGTGTATTTTGCGGTATGTGGTCATGGAACGACGGATGGAAGAATGTGCTTTATATTTTTATCCCGTTGGTTTTTTTCCCATTGTTTTTAATTAATATAAAAGCACGTGGCACCCAAACCATATCATTGTCATAGGCCTCAAAACCTCTTTTTACTTTCCATAACACTGCTCTTTATATCTCATTCTATATCTATATTTTTATTTTATATCTATACCAAATACTAAAGAGTCAAAGTTTCTCCCATAGATTTTTTATCTGGCTTTTGCTAATCCTGTGCACCTACGACTATGACTATGGTCCTCGCAACGTTCGCACGTGTCCACGTATTACCTTTTGCTCACCTGTTATGTCTCCGTGTTGAACACGATTTCCAGAAGGACTACTACTCGATTGAGATAAAACTGCCACAAATCGTACCTTTCTTATCGTGAATTGATCGAGCGTGACCACAAAGCCGGGGTCAGGCGTCGACCGTGGACCGCGATGGTGACGCCGACGTGGAACATCGGCCCACTAACGCCACCACCGCTCGTTTTGCTTGAACCGTGTCGGGATGACGAGCGCGAACTGGTGTGCTCGCACAGCTAAATGGCGTGGTGGCGCGGCGAGGAGCAGAGCTGCTCGTGCCCGTGGGGGCGGCTAGGAGCTGGGCAGCTCGATGTGTACGTACGGGCAGCGAGCGAGTGGATCTACAGCACAGCAACCATCGTAGACGTACCCCCAATAGCTGCGCTCAGTGCTCAACTCCACTAGATGCGGCAGCAATGGCGCTTCCGGACCACAGAACACCTCCACGAAGCGTTGCAGTTGTGCTCACAGAGGCGGTACCTGGCGCTCAAGGAGAAGTGCATACAAAACAATACACTAACCTTAGAGATCTCCTCCATATTCCCGTTTATTTTAATTCCTTTGAATCAATATCCACCGATATTTACATTAGACCTTGAAAATCACGCACGCAGGAATGACAAAACAAAACTGGCTGAACTGAAAGACTAGCATAGCATGGGTGGATTGTACATTTACACTTTTAACTTGTGAATGAATGATTTTTAAGTTGATGAAATTTAGACTAATTTAGATTACTTAATAAAAATAATGTTTAACTTCATATATTTCTTAGTATATAGTCACCCGTAGCAACGCACGGGTATTTTTCCTAGTAATTAAAAAAAGAGAAACTCCCTCTCGGGTCTCGGCCTTGGAGCCTATATGGCTTTCATGGGCTGAACCGACGCGCGGACTCAACTTGATGGGCCGCGAGGCGCTAGGAAGTTAATACTTTTATGGCTTTTGTAAAACGGGAAGCTTTTTTGTTTTCCCACACCGCGAATCTTAGCACAGCTGCTTGGCTTCATAATCGATCACGTGTGAACGGTAGTGTGCTCCACCAAGGCACACCGTACCCGGCACACTTGGTTGCTGTGGTGTCGTGCGGCACGCACGGATGGCCTCACACAACTTTGAACGAAAATCGCCAGGCACTATCCTGACGTCACCATCCGAACCTAACATCGATATATACTCGTGATGGTGCTGGGGCGCATGACACGTGTGCGTCTTGCAATTTATTCTTTTTTTTTCTCTAAGCTTCTCATTTATGTTTCTTCATATTATTTAGCTGCTATAAATATGGCTTCTCTCATATACACATTAATATGACAACAACATTCGCATATGGCTATACTCTCGAACGCTGGCACGTGTGCACCGAATCAAAAGTTATCAAATACAAACGAAAGTATTACAATATCAAAACGCAAACTTTTTTCCTAAACTTTCCCATCTAAACGGGGGCCAATGGATCAGGAATCACGCGAGCGACACCGACGTGCACGTTGGGTGGGCGAGCACGGACAGTAGCTAGGCGCTCACGAACATTGTGCCGCAGACCCTATAGGCGAGCTAGCTCGATCGATGCTCGGCGGCAATAGAGGAAGCTGCACATGCGAACGCGACGCGAAGTCTTCTCCATCTCTCCTCTCTATCCTCTCGCTCTCGCACAGTCTCTCCCAGGGTTCTGGATCTTGTGGGTGCAGCCTCTGGATCTAGACACTAGTACACAAAAGCTCTACGCCGATGTCACTGTTTTATTTGTACAGGCGGTTCCTGTTACCGGATGCTAGAAAAAAAATGGTGGGGCCAGAGATAAGAACCGATAGTGCAAATCAGTTTACACAGGCGGTTCACTTAAGGAAACCGCCAGTAGAAATGTCCTATTTCTACTGACGGTGATTTCTACTGGCGGTTAACTTAACTGAACCGCCAGTAGAAATAGGACATTTCTACTGGCGGTTTCCTTAAGTGAACCGCCTATAGAAATGGTTTTCTACAGGCGGTTCACTTAAGGAACCGCCAGTACAAAGCCTGGTATAAATACCCCTTCTTCCTCTCCAAGCCGAACAGTAACTCGCAGCCAACTTCCATAGTTGGCGATTTTGGTGGTCCAAACTTCACGAAATATAAGGGGAGAGGTTTTGATCTTCATTTCTTCGAAGGAAATTGCTAAAAAAGGTTAGTTTACTTACTTCTAACCTCGTTTTAACCATTCTTTGCTCCATTTAGCCAAATTTTGGATCTAGGGTTTCACCATGAGCTAGATAGAAGAATAGCTAGGTTATTGTCTTTTTTTCAAATGAGGTTGCTCAACACGGTTAGATGAAGTTTGCCCTCTCTCCCTATCATGATTGCTTCTTAGTTTAAATAGTTTCTCTCCTCTCTCAACATGGTTAGTTCACCTCCATTAATGGTGTGTTATATGCATGAAGAGAGAGAAAGATAATGTCTTTTATTTAATTTATTAGTATATCTTTATTTTTACTCCTTGTTTCTATACTTTTATATATAAATTTATATTATTAGTTATGTTTTAATCATATATTTATTTATTCAGTGCATATTAATTAGTTTTAATTACATCATAAAATAATATAAGCATTTAAGCCATATTTGTATGACTTTGCATGCGTAGTATGATTAACAAGATTTAATGGAAGATTATAATAGTGAATACCCATTCTTCCTCCCCGCTCTAAGCAGAACTCGCAGCCAACTTTCATTGGAGGCGATTTGGAGGTCTACATGCATTTCACCCTCTACAAGGGGAGAGGTTTTCATCTTTATTTTTTTGGAAGGAGATTTCTAAAAAAAGGTTAGTTTATACATCTCACATCTTTTTGAACCATTCTTGCTCTATTTAGCTTTTTTTTGATCTCGGGTTCCACCATTATTGTCTCTCTTTTCATTTAATTTGTTATTTATAGGTAATGATGGAGAGGTCATACTAGATGTATAAGTTACCAAGAGTCGATCCATCATACCTACTTGAGCTCAACAGGTTCATTGATGCCGCTAAGAGCCATGGTACGAGAACAGACATGAAGCACATATATTGTCCATGCACGGACTGCAAAAATATTGTTGTGTTCGATGACACAGAGCCAATCCTTTATCATCTGGTCCGTCGAGGATTTATGCAGGACTATTTGATTTGGACTAAACATGGAGAGGGTAGTTCTGCACCTTATTTAGCTGAAAACCGTGAGAACATCGGCGCCGATGGCCTGGAAAAGTTTGTACGAGGGACACATCAGCCTAGTACCCAGAGTGAACATGTAGTGCCAAATGTTACTGATCATGATTTCGTTGGAGAAAATGTAGACGACAGAACTGATCATTTCCTACCAGATGCTGAGGAAGATGCAGAATTCTTAGACGCAATGTTGCGTCGTCATACTGATCCATCAATGTTCTTCGTGAAAGGTATGGAGGCCATGAAGAAGGCAGCAGAAGAGACTTTTTACGATGAGTTGAAGGGTTGTACGAAAGAGTTCATGACCCTTAGATGATGAATTGGTGAAATCACTACTTACTTTGGCTTCATTGAGAACATATGAGAACTAGATTATGCTACATTCCAGGTCCCCGTGTTTCGATGCCAATGGGTTGAAGACAAACATGTCACAGTGGATAACTATGGGCTCAGAGTTCTTGATCTAAGTAAAGTAGGTTACAAAGATGACCCATGGATCCTTGCTAACCGTACTGCACAGGTCTTCTATGCTGAACAGGTCCTTTCCAAGAATGAGAAGAAAAGCACCGACAAGCCAAAACATGTTGTTTTTCCTGGAAAACAACAAGCCATAGAAGTTGACGATGTAACTGATCTGGAGGATTTTAACCAATTCGACGAAATGAGTGTCTTTAAAGACCATCCAATCAATATAAAGAATGTTGACCGAAGCATCCCATCAACAGCATTGCCATGGGTGCGCCACGATGGAGAAGGAAGAACAGTAGCAGGATAGCTAGCTAGCTAACTAGGATCATGTGTCTTATACCATTTATGAGTTTTGTAATCCATTTGAACATAAATATTATCTTTCCCACCATCATGTGTGATAATATGTCAATCGACGCTATCTTATCTTAACCCTACGCAAACCTTATCTTAACCATAGCTAAACCATAATTAATAATTGGTTAACCCAAAACTAACCATTGCATGATTTAAATATAGCATAATTTGTCCAGAATAATATATAACAACATATTTATATTATTATATGCAAAATAGAGTAAAATTACTTGTAAAAATAAAAAAATCATTTCTGCAGACGGTTGTCTTAGAGAACCATCTGGAAAAATCATTTGTGCAGGCGGTTCTCTAAGTCAACCGCCTGCACTAACACCATTTGTGCAGGCGGTTTACTATATCAACCGCCTGCACAAATGATTTCTGCAGGCGGTTCCTTAACAAAACCGCCTGCAGAAACATCCATGGTATAAATTCCGCGCTCCGAATCTAAATTTTCACTAAGTCCCCGGAGGCCGCGCATTCTTCATGGGCGTCGTCAGGCTGCCGGAATCGCCACCTGCCGCCGCAGCGATTCCAACCACGCCACCGTCTCTCTCTCCACCTTGCTCCGTGCCGCGCCGCCGTGCAGACCCTCCCGTGGTGCCTCTCCATCCACCAGCGCGCGCCGCGCCCCGCCATCGACGGAGCTGAGCCGCCGAGCTTGCTCCCCGGTAGGGCTCTCTCTCTCCTCTCTCTCGCTCTCCTCTCTCTCGCCGTTAGCGCGCGGCGACGGTGGCGGTGGTGACGCGGGGTGGCGCAACGGCGGCCGTCGCGGGCAGTGGCGCGGCGGCGGCGGCCGCGGGCAGTGGCGCGCGCGGCCCGTGGCGGCGCGGCTCTATTTTTTTTCTTTTTTTTTGTTATTTTTTTACTTAGTTTTCTAGTTAGGTTTTTAGTTAGGTTTTCTTTTAATTATAGTTAGGTTTTAGTTAGGTTTTCATTTAATTATAGTTAGGTTTTTAGTTAGGTTTTCATTTAATTATAGTTAGATTTTCAGTTAGGTTTTTATATATTTTTATTATAGTTAGTTTAATTAGTTAGTTAATTTCTTTATAGTTAGGTTTTTTAGTTAGGTTTTGTAGTTAGGTTTTTATTTTCATTATAGTTAGTTTAATTATGTATATATCTTCCATTGTACCATTATTAATAAATGATTATTCTTTTCATGTTATATATATACATATTATAAATGATTATTTGTTTTTGCATTGTAATTATTAGTTAGGGTTTTCTATTATTTCATTAGTTCATTTAGTTAGGGTTTTCTTGTTATAAGTAGGCTTACTTAATTAATTATCTTTTTCATTAGTTCATGTAGTCCAATTATAGTTTGGCTTTTAATAAATGATTTTTTTCTTTGTATATGCTAGAAACATCGCCATGAGTTCTCCAACGAACCAAGGACAAGGGTCGCCCCATAATGATGACCAAGGACAAGCACGAACCTCCCACAACGACAAGAGTGGCTCTACTTCGGATGACGATGGATACCACACCCCTAGCGATCCGTGCCCTAGCATCAATAGGGTGGCTCGCCGTGAAATGCAGCGTGACCCAAATTACGATCCGGCAAATGACGAGGTAAACACATCCATGATTTCATGTGTTTACATTACGCATGATTAACTTACCATGTATGATTTCATGTGTTTATTATTTTACACCTTACATCTATGATATAGGAGGTGATGTCTCAATTCCGCTAAATTGCTGAAAAAGATACAGTGACACCCGGAGACGCCGCACCAGAACCAACCGAGACGACCACCGAGACTGGTTCAAGGAAAAGGAAGCAGAGTGATTGAGCAAGAGGTGACAGGAGAGCGAACAAGTGGCCGGACAAAACATATCGGGTTACAGAAGTCAATGCCAAAGGACAACCAGTGCCAGCTAAGTTTCGGAACGCGGTTGGTTTCTTAGTTAGAGATATGCTAGACTGCATAATATCTAATTGGAAGGATGTGCCAGCTAATACAAAGACGGCCTTGTGGAATAAGCTTTGCACGAGGTTTCTTTTTCCTTAGGGTTCAGAAAACCTCGTTAGGGCATATGCCATGAACCAGATTGCGATCTCGTTCTGAGGCTGGAGGCATGAGCTCAATGTAAAATACTTGAAGCACGGGTTGGACCCGACAACGAAGTACAAAATCACGGCAGGTCAGTGGGCTGTTTTTTAAGAGCAGAAGAATCGGCCGGAATTCCTAGCTGTGAGCCAAGCCACTTCAGAACAAGCAAAGAAGAACGTGTACCAGCACCACCTTGGCTCAGGTGGATATGACCGTCAGCTAGAGAAATGGAGAAGAGAAGAGGCTGAAAGGAAGGCGGCGGGGTTGCCTGTGCTGTCTGAGCAAATTCGCGAAAGGAGCGCGAATTGGCTTCGTGCTCGAAAACCTAGAGAAATAACAGATACAGGCGCGTCCTTTCATGATCCATTGGTGGAAGAAACTGCAAAGAACATCTATGCGGTGGCAGCTAAGGAAAAGGAAGGATCATTCAGGCCACAAAAGGAGAAGGACGTCCTGACTGTTGCTCTGGGGAACCCCGAGCATCCTAGACATGTACGAGGGATCTCATCCAGGAAGGGATGGAAAGAAGGATTTGGTCAGGAGTGGGAGGACATGTGCAAGAAACGTGATAGATACAAGGAAGAGATGAAGAGTTATTTTGAGCAAGAGGCCAAGAAGGACTTCAAAGAGATGATGTCTGCAATGCTAGCTAACCCTGATCCTGACTTGGTGCAGCAATTGGTGAGCGTGGTGTCCAATCAACAAATGACGACCACTCAAGCTCCGTCCCAGATGCAGATTGTACCAGCAACTAATCAACAGTTAGCGAGTCCACCGATTAAAAGCAGTGTCGCGTCTACGGCCAACAAGGTTCGCTATCCAGTTGATGACATCACAGGGCCAACACCTTGTTCTCTAATCATAAGGTACGGTTTCAATAATAATCGTACAAGGGAAGTGGTCTGTGGCTTTGCTATCCCAGGACGCAGGTACCCTAACAGCGACATTCCAGATGACTACTGCAAGGTAGAAGTCTCGACGGTCGTCCAAGGATATGAGGACGACATGCTAGACATCCCAGGCCCAGAGGATATTGAGAAACTCGGCTAGGCTGTCAAAAATTTCATCTTGTGGCCTCGACGAGACGTCCAGTTGACTCAGGAGCAGCCACTAACTCAGGAGTCTATACATGCCGAGTCATCACAACCTGACCCACCATCACCTCGTCATCCTGACCCACCATCACCTCGTCTTCCTGACCCACCATCACCTAAGCAACAAACCCCGCCACCACCGCGGCCTCACTCTTCCCCACCAGCCAAAGAATCCGAACAGTTGCTTACGACCCCGCCAGCTCCGTCGCCGCCTAAGAAGAGGAAATTTCCGATACCCAAATTGGTTTCCCCACATGAGCCGAAGAAGAAATTTGCTGGCACGGCTCTGTTTATGAAAGGAATTGGAAAGTCTCGCACGATACGTGTCGTTGACTTGGCTGAGCACGAGAAGGCAGCAAAAGAGGAAGTCATACAGATCAGAAAGCCAACGAAGAAGGATTATGAAGATGTCCCAGAAGAATATGTGTTTACCAAGCCTCTTCTCAGTTGGAAGCGACTAACAAGCATCCCAGCTGGTATAAAAAGGATGCACGACTGGTACATGAGAGCTTCTCACGCTGGCCTCGACTCGATAACTGTAAGTATACCATATGGGGCTTTTCTTTGTACCCAGTGTATGGCCTATCTCAGCTTCGAGGACATCTGGTTGATAATGAACCTCAAAAGACTTGACGTACAGACCGTCACATTGTTTGCATTGTAAGTATATGCTTGTGTGTCGTTATTATGAATTTGTTGTGTTGTGTGAACAAGTTTGATGAAGATCTGTGACATTCAAAAAAATGATCCTCTTGCAGAATGCAATATGATGAGCAGGAGAATCGTGGGGAAAGAGACGAAAGCAAGTTGATTGGGTATCTTTCTCCAATGAAACTATGCGAGGAGCAGCATACATTAAGGATCGGGACGGGACATGATAAACTAAAGGGTTTGAGTGAGGAAGAAGTTTTCTTGAAAATAGTGGAGATGCGTAAGGACCTTGAAGCCAAATATGCCATTTATATTGGGAACGCGCTGAAGCAGTGGAGGAACAGACAAGTCATAATGGCCTCGTACCACTTTGGGTAAGTATAATATATATACTGTGTATGAGCTTAATTGTGTATATTACAACATCATTTATATGAATTCACAAATTTGATTCGTGCAGGGACCACTGGATCTGCTTTTATATTTAATCAAGGGATGGACGGGTGGTGGTCTTTGACTCCGCAAACTACTTGCCCTCAAAATATGCAACTGTCCTGGTTCTCATAGAGCGGTAAGCTAAGTTTTCATGTATGCGTGCATATATATACTTTTGTCGATGTGTGATCAGTTTGAGAGATTAATTAATTTGGTGATGATTAATTCGAGTTGTTATATATAGGGCTTGGCGGTGGTCCAAACTAGAAAAGGGAAAGGGAAAGAAAAAGTCGTTGGGGAATATTCCTCCAATGAATATAATTTATGATTACCCGGTATGTATACCTTATTATATATGCTATACACATGATACATATATGACAATATATGAAGTTGGCAACTTAATTATTTGTCTTTTATATATAGTGCCATAAGCGACCATATGGATCGGTCCACTGTGGATATTACGTGTGCGAGTTCATGAGAGTCAACGGACGATACGTCAACAACCCTGAGGTAATTAATGCACAAGCAATAATATGTCATTAAAATTCAAATTAATGTGTAATAATCAAGTTAAAAAATTTGATGTTTATAGAGGGACAGGGATGTAAGATAGAAAGGGAAAATAACATGTCAGAATAAACTTTGCTGGGCATCGTCGAGGACATGTGCAATTTCATGTTGAAACAAATAATATCATTCGACGGCAACTATCACGATCCTACCGGCTCCTTAGCACAGCCCAAGTATAGAGCGCTAACAGATATTGGCTGCCTAAATCTTCAGCGTGAAGATTACTAGTTAGGGCACGAACAATATAAAAACATTGATCGATGCATGTGTATTTGTATATATATATATCTCGATATCGCATGTGATGTAAAAACTTAGAAGTATATATTAAATATGTTTGTACATATAATTAATTAATTAATTAATTGCATGTTTTGTATATATATTGATAATGACTGTATAATAGGACCTAATATATTCAATATTATATCGTATTATAATATTAAAAAATAGTGCACAACCTGTTTTGAAAAAAGGCGGGAAAACTAAATACAGGCGGTTAGTTATGTGAACCGCCTGTGGAAAACGTATTTCTACAGGCGGTTTCTAAAGAGAACCGCCTGTAGAAATCAATTTTCTACTGGTGGTTCGCTTTAGGAACTGGGAAACCACCAACTGGCCTTTCCCGCTGATAGTTGGGAGAAACACCTGTAGAAATGCGTTCTCAACCGCCAGCACAGAGTTTTTGTGTACTAGTGAGACGCGCACCAAGGCTTGGAATTTTCCTGTTGTTGGGCCACAATTTTCATGTTGACGTTGGTACACGGAAAATGGTACATTGACAGAGAAATTAGCTGTTCGACGCGAAAAGTGTATTATGTATTTTTCTGTGGTTTTATTTCTGGCTGTGATTTCTATCAAAAAATAATAATTTCTGTCGGTATTTGCTACGCCGAAAAGGAAATCTTGGTTTCCAGTAGTATATACCAAAAATTTTCCCCTCTTTTCTCCAACACATAGGTGAGCTGCACGTCCTTAAATTAAGAAGGTTTAGAACCTAAAAAGCTCGCTTAAAGAAGTAATTGGACAAAACCAGACATTTTCACTCTCACGAAAAACAGCTTAAACCATACCTACAACATTCCTATTTACATTTTTATTCTCCCTTCACATAAAAGGATTAACACACAGATGGTGAGATAGATTGTAGAAGCTATTTTAACCCACCCTAAACAAATAAGGTTGGACTAAATCCCCGCAATATATTTCATTAACATGCGCATGGCCCACTATGTGACATATTTTAAACTGGGCCAGATATCACAACACATATATACAAATGCCCAAAAGCTGCTAATACAGCAGGGCCGGAGATGCCAGAGTGTCCTCTTATATATATTTCAGGTTAATTCAATTTTTACTGAAATAGCAAGTTTTTTCATTCACTGTATTAATTACTCAATTGTTTTATCTTTTTTTTTATAAATGAAAGACCTTTGATATCCTACTGCATGCCTAGGAGTAAGGGGTGGAGTAACCACATCAAACTAAGATTTATCAGCAACCAGATATTAAATTGTCCTGGTCAGTGGTCACCTCCATCTACTTTACATAGTCCATAACGATTATATATAGCCATGTAGGACATGCAAGACATGACATTCAGTAACATAGTGTGACGAGAAAACATAGTGGGTACAGCAAACTTAGATGGAAAAGCAGGAATCGTGTGGTTAGATGGGCATTGGAGGCAGGAGGGGAAATGCTACTAGATCTAAGTCTAAACAAAGGTCCCAAGAGCTAACATGGCCAATACAAACAGGGACAAGTCGCAAGAGCACGACCGCTTTATGCTTGTGCATGCTGTCCACACTCCACATCGCTTGATCCATCAGATACAGAGGCAGCATGGATTCTGGGCCTCTTGGCAATGTAAACAGAGCTCACAGCTGTGTGTAAGCCATGGCGATGTGCGCCTAAACTTGGGTGGTACGGATCGGAGGCTCTCTGTTGTTGCAAGAGACGCAGGTAGCTTTCCATCCAATATATGCCCGCGGACCTCAAATTCTGATGAAGCTACTGTAATACATGTAATGGAGCCCCCTCCCCCTCCCAACACCACGCAAACATGCCAACAAAAGCCTAAGGAAGGGATCGGGTCGACCTGAGGAGACCCAAGAGGGGCATATACCGTAGCTACAGTTGCAACGTCATCCGTCATCCTTTAGGAAATAAATAAATGTAGTATTGTTAGTGTGTTTAGGAAGGGAGAATCCACTCTATAAGGATATCTCTCGTAGTTGCTTGGGCTATAAGTCCTATTGAGACTATAAGTAAGAGAGGGATGTATGATGAATGGACTTTCATTTGGGGGCATCAAGTTTACTCATCAAGAAAATTCTATCAATATCAGTTCAGGTCTATAGAACTAGAGAGGGTAATTGTTTGGCTTTGGAAGACTAAATGTGTATGCCCAAGATCAAGTTGTTTGCATGGCTTCTGTTGAATGATAGGCTGAACACCAGAAATACTTTAAGAAGAAGGAAGAAATTCCTTGAGGAAGGTTATAATTGTGTGCTTTGCCATGAAGGTGTAGAGGAGACAGCTCAGCATCTTTTCTATGATTGTCCCTCTGCTGTCAGTAGATGGTTTGTGCTGGGTATCACGTGGGATGATAGTAATTCGATCCATCAGAAAATTCAGATCGCCAAGACTATATCTGCACATCCTTTCTTCATGGAGATTTTCATGGTGGGAGCCTGGAGTATCTGGAATGAGCGTAACGATTATATCTTCAATGGGAAAGTGCCCAATACTTCTTCTGGGAAAGCTGCTGTGCGTGATGAAGTCTTTGTGCACTTGATCGTAATCAAGCCAAGTTTACACAGTAGTACTCTTCAGTGGCTCCAGTCGTTGTAGTTTTTTTCTTGCTGCCTTTCTTTCCAGAAGCTTAGTTCCATTTTGTCTAGACTTCCTCTCCTTACTTTTGTCTAACCTCATGTTAGGCTTGTTGTAAGTCCTTCTGAACTTCTGTTCTCCCGTTTTAAATTTATTCCTGCTGCCGGGGTGCTTTGCCCCATAGTCTTTGCTAAAAAAAAGTAAGAGAGAGATGTAATCAATCTAATCAGGTAAGAATAGGGTGAAAGCTCCTTCTATATCTCTCTCCTAACAGGCCGCCGCCCCATCTCTCCCTCTCCCTAAGGCGATGCCGCCCCCTACCCCTTTTATTTTGAGATCTACAACTTTTACTTTAACAGTTTTTTCATATGAGGTCATTTGAAAATCGAAAAAAATTAATTTCAGATTATTTCTACTAACGGTTCCTTATTAAATTGTTGCAGGTCATATGAGCTCACTTTTCAAGGCGGTTTTATTAAGGAACCGCCAGTATATAAGCCTTAGCATATACATAGCCAAATATGCTACTAATTAACTCAGTTGCTATGTGAGCCTTAGCATATACATAGCATATACTTAGCACATATCGAAGGATATGCTCTCTATGAGGTTCTACCTCGACGTAAGGAGAGTGCTAATTAACTTGACATTTCAGAATCAGATATTTATGAATTGTCGCTGCCGGTAACCTTGATCTACCATCTGGTTGGATTATATATTATGTTCCCTCGGACCAATGATATATAGGAGGCTTGCTCACATCAACTTGGATGTGTAAAGGCATGATACTCACGTACCTTAACTTAGCAACAGGAGAAAAGATCGCAGGTATTATTCAATGTATAATTGGAACGGGTTTCCTCCTGTTTGATAGGCATGTGAGGCATGAGGGAAGAAGCTACTAGATGCATATGAAATGCAGACGGAGGTTGGCCATTCATGCACGTAGTCCACTTCGCCGCATGCAATGCCTAGGCCAACGACATCGATGCCTACGGACCCTTGGCCGCAAGGTCTTTCTTCGCACCTGCCACATTATATTATAACGTCGAGGAAAACCAAGGCCAACGAATTCGTGCATGAATTCTTTTTCATTTTCATTTGATGTTCCAAAATTCGAATTTGAGATCACGAGAGGATTAAGAATAGAGCTGAACTGTTGATTGTCGTCATTATCTGGTATGACTAACTAGCACGGTGGCTGGCATATTTATTGCAGGCATCTAAGCCAACGAGTATCTGTGCATTAGTGTGTTCACAGTTCACACATATCATTGATATGTAATATATAGTTGAGGATATAATATATGGTATCCGAATTTTGATATAAATTTTGTCTCCGTCCAACTTTTGAAAAGGACTATGCTTCTCGTGGCCAAATAAACAACGCTCAGAGCAATCGTGACAATGATTCTGACGTTTGATGAATGTAATAAATGGCACAGGATTGCCGTGAATGCCATGGGATATTGAAAGTATGCAGTACGTTAATCTTTCGATGCATAACACTTAGATGGTTCAATAATCTCTTTGAGTACTTGGAACTTACTAAAATCTCCTACTCTCTGCAACCTTTTTGTGTATGAAAGTTGACCCCTGAAATAATAATATAAGTTAAGTAGAGCTTTATGCAAAACAACCTAATTATTTTGGACTGAAAAAGTATACTTGAGATCACTGCAAACCCCACTTTCAGGTAAGCAGATAGAGAAGTTAGCATACAATTCAGTTCCTATGCTCACGCTTCCGGACCAGACCATAAGTAATTTTATCTCGCCGTTACTACTGTATAGAAAGAAATGCATTCTCCCGTTGTGCACCCAATGTTTAATTTAGGCTTTCTATAGAAATAGAAACTAAAACAAGTGTGGTACACGAGGACACTAGTAAAGAACGGACCTTTGATCCGAGACCGAGAATGGGCTTTAGTTCCGGTAAATTTTATGTTCGGGAGTAAAGGGACCTTTAGTCCCGGTTCCTGACACCAACCGGGACTAGAGGTCCATGTCCAACGGCCAGTCACGCGAGCAGGTGTGTCAGGGGATCTTTACTCCCGGTTGGTGTCTTTACTCCCGGTTGGTGGCCCCAACCTGGAGTAAAGATCTAATCCCGGTTGGGGCAACCAGCTGGGTCTAAAAACTAGCATTTATTCCCGGTTCGTATAACCAACCGGGAGTAAAAGTCCCCACCTATATAAGCTCAAATTTTTCTTCTTCCACCTCCAACCCGAGCACACTCTGTTCTTACTCTTGCTTCTGTGTTCTTTCTGTATTCTTCGGCTACCACATGTTTTCTTCTACTTCTTGATTTTAAAGGTTATCTAGCCAATTTCACACCTTTGGTTGATTTCTTAATTTATGAGCATTTATACTTGTATTCACTTATAGTTTGTATTTTTAGATGATAAAAACTTGTAGTTGTTTGTTCCAACTAGTATGTACTTTTTATTTGTTTTCATATATGTAGGTTATAGTTGTTTTCACATATATATATATATATATATATATATATATATATATATATATATATAGCTTAATAACCATATTATTAGTAAATATTCATAGCAATCTACAAAAATGAATATATATGATTATTGATCTTTTGAATATATCACTTTACAAAATGAGGAATTTATAGCAATTTATGTAGTTTATTTTTTAATTTGTGGGCATTTAACCTTAAATTTATAGCAATTTTAAAAATAAATATAAAGAGTAGATGGCGACTCCTTCTGGGTCCTCAAACTCTCCTCGGGTCTCTAAGTGACTTAGGCCGCACCTCCCTCTCATTGCGTGCGGCGAGTGGAAGCAGGAGATTGTCACGAAGTTCCGAGTGAAGAATGAGTGTCCCAACAAAGGTCGTATCTTCTACAAATGCCTGGATCGCAATGTGAGTTATTGGATCTCAATTGACGTACTGTGTTTTTTTTATATTCCCTTGATGGTTTTGATTAAAGTTCTTAATTTTTTATTCTAATTTCAGTGGGATGGCACCGGATGTAAAGGATGGTACTGGGAGGAAGAGTATGTTCAACACGTGCAAAACAATCAGACGGGTGACGCAGTGAGCCAGCACAAGCAGCCCGCCGAGACAGAGGAAGCGAATGATCTGTCTATTCTAGTTGGTATTGGTGATCAGATCCTTATAGTGCTGAAGTGCATTTTAGTTTTAGTCTATTTAGTGCTAGTTGGGATTGTGTACATTGTAGTGAGCTTAATATAAAGTTTGTGTCTATAGGCTAACATTTTAATTGAATAAGATGACTGGTGTTGTGCAATTAAGTAATTATCTTCAAGGTTTTCATACGGTATGTCACGTAATGCAGATGAGCCGACACTGGATGTACAATGCTGATCGCCGCTCCGGAGAATTCATTACGGGCGTGCTTTATTTCTTGAGTGTGGCCAAGGAAAACAAGCGTGATGGTTTCATGTGCTGTCTATGTATTGTATGTAAAAATTTAAAGGAGTATGCTTGCTCAAAGACTCTCCATTCACACTTGTTTAAGTCGGGTTTCATGCCAAACTATATATGTTGGACCAAGTATGGAGAAAACGGGGTTGTAATGGAAGAGTGCGAAGATGAAGAAGAATGGGATGATGATATATTTGCCCAATACAGTCCCTTACATGATATTGCCATGGGGGAAGCCGAAGAAGATGTAGCTAAAGAAGATGAGCCCGCTGATGATCTTGGCCAGGCCATCTTTGATGCACGGAGAGAATGCGACAGTGAAAAAAGAGAAGATCAAGTTCGATCGCATGTTAGGGGATCACAAGAAATTGCTTTACCCAACCTACGATGCGGGCCAGAAATTTACTCGGCTTGTAATTCTAGATTATTTTGTCACGTGTGTATATTGTATGTACAATATGTGTATATTCAACCATACATGTGATATATAGTTTCCTAATTATACTTGAGTTAATTATTTACATATGCTTGATACTCGTATGCATATAACATTAGCGTAGAATGCGTATTCAAATACCTATATTAAACCCTAAACCCTAAATATGAATTAATAAGATGAAATGAGCCAAAAAGGAAAAAGACCTTTACTCCCGGTTCTTAATATGAACCGGAACTAAAGGTTCCTGCCAGCGTGGCTAGGCTGGAGGGACTTTTAGTTTCGGTCCGTGTTACGAACCGGGAGTAACCTTTACTCCCGGTTCCTGAGTCGGGAGTAAAGGGTGAACCTTTACTTCTAGAAGCGTACTTCCAGCTAAGAAACTGGGAGCAAAGGCCGTTCCCAACCGGGAGTAAAAGCCGATCCTTCACTAGTGGGACATGACCGACAATTCCCTGGCTTCAAATCCCCCTCATCCCCAGGTTCTCTCTGTGCACCACTGCACCGTTTGTGCACAGCAATGTCAAAGGCGGTTCCACCACGACTTTGTTGGGAATGGCATCGGTAACAGAGGATTTGATACCAATGCTCCATTTAGAAACACTGCTGTCAGGAGCAATTTAAGTGGACTTGCGGACCATGACTGCTAGAACACATCTACCTTTTCAACAACAGCTTCTGAGAGCTGCTTCCCATGCTCCTCCTCTTCCCATACTGAAACTACAAGTAACAACTCATCAAATGTAACCAACGTGTTCCATCTTGATCCGTCTAGGTTGGTGCCATGCAGCGACTATGTTTATGCTATGGAGATAATCTTGTGGCAATGGCTGTGCCATAACTAATGAAGCCTCATGCGAGCGCCTTGTTCTAAAGGTTGGTTGTGAACGTGACTACGGCAGTTTCCCTCATGCCTAGCATTCCCAAGAGACAATACCACAGTTACATCCTCACTCTCACTATTTCCTCTCTTGTTTCTCTTCATAATATTGCAATGGGTCGTTAGAGTTAGCCATGCCGCGTGAAAAGGTATTTGCCTTGAAGATATGAAATAAGGAAAATCCAGAATTTGGCGAATTTTGCCACAGGACAATGCGAAAATGCATGATATGCTGAAACACACCGCCAACACGGCAATTTGCCCAAACACACCCCGAATTCGTGAATGTTTGCCCAGACACATTTGCGGTGTGTTTGAGCAAACATTCAAGATTTGTGAATGTTTGCCCAGACACACCGTAAATGTGTCTGAGCAAACATTCATAAATTTGCGGTGTGTTTAGACAAAATCGCGCGTTCACGGTGTGTCTCAGCATATTATGTATTTTCGCAGTGTCCTACAGCTAATTTTCCCAAATAATATCCGACGAATTAGAATCATCTTGATATAGATAACAGGCCCTTTCTATGTATTATCAATAGGATCAATTCTAACAAGTCACACACTCATATTCCATAGATACCAAAACAAAAAAATCCATGGTCGAACTACCAGAATGTCTAGAAATGGGAAGCCTAAAGTAGAAAGGCTTTTTTTGGATGAAAAAACTATGAAGTCATAGTTTTAGTTAGTAGAAACCTAATTCGTTAAAATTCCGTCCAGCAAAACAGAAGAATTATAAATTTCTAAAATTATAGATAGGAATATCGCGAATAAAGCCATTGCGACCCCCATAAAAGGAGTAGTCCCCCAACCCGGTGCAACTTTCCCATATTCCGAATTCAAGGGTTTCAATAAACTACCTGCGCCAGTCCGTTTTGGCTTAGGTCTAGAACTATCTTCAACGGTTTGTGTAGCCATAAATTATATTTGATCGTTGGTGTTGACTTTGTATACTATTCCGTTGTTATTGTAAATACATGATCTTTTCATAGATCCATTGTAATCTTGAAATTCTATAAAAATGGAAACAGCAACTTTAGTCGTCATCTCCATATCTGGTTTACTTGTAAGCTTTACTGGGTATGCCTTATCTTGTTAGAGTTAGCCCTGCTGTATTAAGCAGAGGTAGTACAAAGGTATGTAAACTATAAAAACGAGTTAAAGTGGATTGGCCCACACTAGAACTTCCACCTAATAATTCCACTAAAGGGGACCCTATTACCGGAATAGCTTCGGGTACACCTGTAACAATTTTGACTATCCAATAACCAATTTGATATCCCAAGGCAAAGCGTAACCAGTTACACCAAATGATGCAGTCAATATATAGAGGGCATGGATGCCAACGATGATGTAATTGCCGCATAAATAAAAGTGCAAGGGTGAGGCTGAAAACCCATGTGTAAGAGTGCTCACATTTTAAATAAAAGCACAGTAATGCTGAAAACCCTTCCTGTTTCCCCTAAAAAAAAGTTGCACGATGGTTCCGTGGGGTAGAGAAAACATAACTGACGGAGACTAGAGAGAATGTCAGACAGATACGTGCATGTGAAAGAGTCCCAACAAATAAATTTCCCAATGTTACAAAGCACGCTAGATTATGGAGCTGGCCATTTACAAGTGAAGCTGATCTCGCATCATAGAAGGGGCCTAGCTAGGTTGCCCTTCACCAATCATGTGTACACGGGAAAGAAAGCAAGGTAGTGCAGTATCAGTAAGCCATGAGAATAATAGTTTGGTGAAAGATTTGAAAGCCCTTCACCAGATTATTTATTAGAAAAGGGAATATTTATTAATATTCCAGCTTTTATGCCGATTGATACACAAGAATAAAGCAAAACATTCATAGAACACCTTGCGACAACCGAGAACATTTAGGAAAAAATTACTTTATCTAACATAACACAGTCTATTTGTGAATAGACACCCATTTATAGCAAAAACTTGCGTAGCCGCCGTCTCAAGAGCACTACACCTCGATATGATTCGAAGTCTTTCTGCTTCCATTTGAATCAACACCCAAATGCGGTGTACGGAAATTAAAACTTGTGCTCTATTAAAAATAATATCAATGAAGCTTAGTCAGATTGCCCATAAAAGGGCGCAGGCTCCAACCAAAATTTGGTACTTTTTATCTTATTTGGTAACCCAATTAACCAGTTTGAGAACATGTGTTCCACATTTAACGGTGTTGTGGAAACCAAAAGAAACGTGTAACAATCTCCAAATGAATTTAGCATTTTGACAGTCAAAGAAGAGGTGCTGAATTGCCTTGTTGAGATTACAAAAACAATATTTAACACTATAAGCTACAAACTATTAAGTTTGAAGATGCCAATGCAGACAGTATTGTCTTTAATGACCACTATTTACTACTGATAAAGCTTCGATCAAATTTCATATACTAGTAGCTACTCAAAGCATAGTTCCCAACCGACTTCTGCATGGTGCAATTAGTTTCTAAGACTAATCAACGCCGGCCGGTAGAGGGGTAGAAGTAACATGGATGGGTGGGAGTGTGATGATGATATTGAAGACATGCATGCCTAGGTTTGTCTAGCCTTGATGACAAACTCCTACGGGGCTGTTTAGTTCCCCAACTTTCTAAAATTTTTTTCAAGATTCCCCATCACATCAATTTTGCGGCACATGCATAGAGCATTAAATGTAAGTAAAAAATAACAAATTGCACAGTTTGTCTGTACATGTCGAGATGAATCTTTTAAGTCCACTTAGGCCATGATTGGATAAAAGTTGTCAAATACCAGATAAAGTGCTACAATATCCGATTCCCCAAACTTGCCAAAAAGTTTGGGAACTAAACGTAACACTTATTTTCAACTCTGCAACAGTGTTTTCTCTCACAATAAATCAACATCAGGCAAGAACTCAGGCACATGCACATGTAACTCATCTACTCACCCCGACCCGTTAGAAGTGACGTTTTTTACTTTAAATTTCTTGTTTGACCATTCGTTTTATTTAATATTTTTGTATGAATAATAAATAATTAAATCATTATTAAAGTATCTATAATGATAAAATAAGTCATAGCAAAATAAATGATATTGGTAAAAAATATTGAATAAGACAAATGGTCTAATATAATAAGACGATATGGAGTCCAAAATAACACTATTAGTAAGACGGACTGAGTATATGGCAGGGATGCTGGAATACTCTATCATGATCATGCATGCACATCTACATATGGTGAACTGGTGATGGAACCCAAGTCTACTAGTCTACAACCAGTACTAATCTGTAATTAGAGCTTGCTTGCATCGACGGAGTACCTGGCATGCACATCTACATATGGTGAACTGGTGCTGGGGCTGCTCAGCCAATGGTAGAACCACTGGTAGTGTGTGCGGTGATCATTGGTGATTGATGAGGCAATAAGTAACGATTAGGATTGTGTCCTCAGTGCTTTGCTCTGTAATTAGGTCTTTCATCAGATTTAAGTAACGCAAACCTTCATATTTCAGTTTTAGGTTCTAAATAACAGTTCCATATGTGAATGAGACTCCGTTTGGTACGTTTTTATTGAAAATAATTTCATGAGCAACTCTTTCGGTGAAGCTGAACTGTTTTGGGAATATTGTTTAACAAAATAGCTTTACCAACAACTTCATACATGGTTCACAGAGAGAAGTGAGTGAGAAAGTTAGGAGAAGCTACTTTTTTAGCTTCATGTCAACTCGTCCCTTTGTGAGAGGAGAGAAAAAATAGCTTTACCCATGAAGCTATTTTGGAAAAGGGTGGTTGGTAAGAAAAATAGCTCACAACAGCTCATCAAACTATTGTGAGCTGTGCCAAACAGCCCCTGAGTTTTAAGTTTTGCAGGTTCTAGATAGTTACTATTTAATTATGACTTCTCATACCGGTGCTCACTGCACGGTAGGTCTCAGTTTTAGTCGTAATGCCCATGTAAATTTGTAATGCGCTGACAAAGCTTGAGTTTTAGCTGTCCATATTGTGGGTCTTATCCCGAGGGCTTCCCTATTTTTAACTGCAATTTACATGCAGGACCCTTGACTATTGTTGTTTGCTCATGTTGACAACTGTTATTTAGCATATTTGTTTCTGTAATTTACACGCAACACCTACAATATATTCCAACAAGTGTTTTTTTACCACAAACTGTTACTTGTGGGAACCATGATAGATTCCAATAACTTGCCTTTTTCGCAACATTTAAATGCCTGGCCTGTAATTACAGTATTTGGTTCATGTTGACATCTAAGGATTATGCACATATGTATTGTTGACTGCAATTTACCTATGGGTTAATATGGACACCTGATGGATATGCTGCGGATCAAACTTACACCAATTTCACCACAAACTCCAACCACAAGCACCTCAACAAAATGGAATTTCAACTACTATAACAACTATAAATGTAGAGAGGAACTGGAACACATTTTTGGAAAGGCTGATACTCGGGAAATGCAGCATGCTGCAGCACCAATTTGAGGATGAAATAACGTATTTTACTAGAATAGCAACTTATCACTCTGTCTGATCAAGCTGGTCCTCATGTCTCGTCTAGTGTGTCTTGATTGCCAGTGGAGCTATCTCATAGATGGATGGAAACACACAGTGCATCGAACTAGAAAGAGGCAAGGCACAGCGCACACTGCAAATATACAGGGCTACCACACGCTGTGATGATCATCTAAGCTGGCTCTTCACTCTGCCTCAGAACAGGAGGTGTTATTATTTGTACATATGGAAGTTAGCGATACTTTGGCAATATATAGAGTCCATGAAGACTAAGTTAACAAGGACAATATGATATACACACCGATTCACGTATATTTGTTGTCACGAGGTCAGTTTGTACGATCCTACTCATATTCTCTGCTACAGCCTCACGCCCTCACCTAACATGAATGACATAGCACAGAACATGTTTATGCATTGCTTCATTGACATGTGGTCCTGCACAGCATTATATATTTATTAATTATTACATCTCCTTTTTTTACAAAGACAAGTATTATGTATTCTTTATGTCAGTCACTGGCCTGGGAATGAGGTCTGATAGTGATGATGTCAGCTATTGTGTTCTGTTGGTTAACTTTTCTTTTGCACTGGGAATAACAACAGTTATATAAAACAAATCTTATTCCTGATGTTTAATTGCATCCTATACACTACTACAGGAAGTTTAACTGAGATGGACAAAATGCCTTAACTGAAGCGGGCAAACCAACCACCTCAAACTAATGGTCGCTACTACGTGATTTATCAAACTAAAGGTCATGAGGCGGAGGCATTATAGTTTGGCACAAGTGTCCCAAGGGAGAGGTGAGAGGCCCCTTGCCCATGTCATGGCACTATATATAAGAAAGAGAAATTTACATGCGACCCATATGAATATGGGAATGCCCATATGACTATAACATGTCGCTCCTATCGCACTAGTTTGGCCATTTATAGGGGGGTTTGGCTCACATGAATATGGGAATGGCCAACATTAGCCCCTCATCTACTAAGTTATGGCCGGCACTTCATGACCTAGTAGATGCTCATACTGGAAGAGGCACAACACACTCAAAACCTAGTTGTGAAGACTGCCCTTCGTAACCTACATGTGTGCCCCTCATTAAAAATTCCATCCCAAAAATCCTTTGGGAAAAGAGACATGGATATCAAAAGAGCACGCGCATGACTCCAGCCTATACATTAGCTAACCCATGGAGCTTCTGGCCCTGAGTGTCTCCTTGTAGATTTCTCATAGACTTCATCTTTCGGCTTTGGCTCCTTCTGCTGCTCCTGCAACATGGCTCATCGGCTCACTCGACGTGCGGGTATTCAACTCCAGGGCCTTCTTGATGCGTAGGTCTTTGTCACCTTCACCTCCAGTGCCTTTTAGCGCGTTATAGTCGCAGTAGTCGATGTAGTGGTGGCCGAAGGTTGCTGTGAGGCCTCCAAATCTTCTCCTGAGCGTCGGGCAAGAACTCTATCCTCCAATGTGGCCATCTAGTATGCACTCCTAGCCCCTTCTGGCCAGTGCTCGGAAGTAGATGCATAGTTGCATTTGTTGTGGTCGACGTAGCTGTAGCAGAGGAAGCCGAAGTTGACGGTGAGCCCCTCAAGCAATGGTGGTGAGCAAAGGTGTTGTAGAAATTGTTTGCCCATGGAGTGGACGTAGCGCCTTGGGCTTGACAACAGAACCAAGTCGTCATAGGCATTGGTGTCGAAGGTGTCGACGGTGGCTCAAATGGTGGCTCTTGAGCCATTGTTGTTGGGTGAAGACGATGGCGAAGCCCCTTGAACTCTCCTGTAAAATTGCCTGGTGGAGCAAATGTTGGTGTAGACGACGAAGGAGTTCACGAAGGTTCCTTGGGATGAATTGTTTGTGGGTGTGAGCTATCTTGGCTCTGACGAAGACGAAAGCCCTCCAGCAAAAGGTATTTTGGCGGAGGTGATGCTTGTGAAGTCACCGATGATGGTGGCAAACCCCTTTATGCCAAATTGCTTGGTAAAGCGCTTGCCGATGCGGACGCCACCAATGCCTCCTGTCGAAATCTAGAGAAGTCACATGAAAAATCTCCTCATTTTGGGTGCATTTTTAGGGAATTAGGTTGAGTGAACCTTTGTCGAATATCGTCTTGCTGGAAATTTATTTCAGCTAGAAATTTTCAACAGCATTACAGTTCTAAGAACGGAAAACAAGTACCATGGTCACTCACAATATAACTTCCTATATAATGCATTTCTATACCAAGTATAAGTCATCAGATCTAAGCACAGTGTTCAGCACATGACATGGGATGCTAGTCTATATATATGTATGTATATAGGGAAATTATTTCCTAATCCCAGGGAGTAGTTACTCCTATGTTTATATCTTCAGATTTATGACATATATGATCGAATGAAGTGTATGTGCATGAAGTATATGATCATACTAGACTATTTATGGTAGTATATTTGTCAAGTATTAATGCATACATCGAGTATGTGGTCATACTTATTTTATATACTACAGTAAGTGGCATTTTCGTAATATATTAAAAAGTATGGGCTCCCTTAAAATTTTTTCGCATAGGAAAATTTGGAGCACCATAATATGAGTATGTAAACATATTCAAAGTGATAAACAAGTATGAACACATACACAAGGTGGTTTTTTAAAGATGGGAGTAAGACTTTGTAGGATGTTCCAAGATGATAAGAATTAAGCTGCTGTGAATTTTTTGGGACCGGAAGGCAGCAAAAGGGAAAGCCATATTTCGTCAAAAGACAACAACGATACAAGTGGCATGTGACAGAATGGTCCGAAACGTGAAGAATGGGAGCCATCATTCCTTGCAATGGCTGTACACTCATCTTGGTCACCAACCCAATAGGCTACAATTTGTGCATCCTATGGTTTATTTTCTGTTAGAGCTAGTGTCCAAACAGAAAGATAGATGGTAGTGAGATGATATTAGTCCTTGTGGGCTGCGTGGGCTGAACAAATTGCGCTACTTAGCTCGTCTCACGTATGTAGCTTTCCTTTTTTTAGAATCGTTTGTACATGTGTAAGCAGCCAGCAGAGGACCTAATGTGCCACCAGCATCCAGTAGAGAAGCCCGTGCGCCGGCCTAGGTTGGTCGGGCCTTGGCTCTGCCCCTGACCGACCACAACCAAGGTCTTAAAGAAGTCATCTCTTCAACTTCAACCTTTTCAGTTGTAGTCTCACCTCATTCAAGATCCTTTGTTGCATCACCTCAGTTTATGATTTATTAAAGAAAACTGGTTGCTACAAAGATCAATTGCAAAAATACCCGTTTTGCCCAATAAGGAATATCATGTCTTTAAGTGCATCCATGTTGGAGTGTTTTCCCTTCTGATTTACATAGTTAACTGCAGGTGCTTTCAAAATCTACATGTGCATGTATTCTATAAGTTGTGTCTACTACCCCTTTTATCATGTCCAAAGGATCCCATTGATTTAAATGGTGGACAGTTGGCTGACTATAGAGCTAGCAGCAAATATGTTGGTTCCATGCAGATTTATTGTCCATATATTAGCAAACATGGCCCATCCAGCAACGCAACGCTGGGTCGAAGACAACCAATTTTTCAGGGTTACATTGTCCTAGCCGAAAATCACATATAGAGGAAAGAAGCAGCCAAAGAAATAAACCCATGCCCGTGTTTGGAAAATTTCCTTTTCGGAAATATGTGCGGTAGTATTATCAGACTGTTATGCTTTTGTTGGTTGTTTAGATCGCTCAAAGTGACAACTGATAAACACACTCTAGGTAATCACTATTATGTTAGTGTGCCTTTGAACAAATTCTATATATGTTTTGATTATCAAAGCCAGCCTCTGTCGAGTTTTCCATGGACATTTCCTGAACATGTACAGTTTCTATTCATTTGTGAAGTTCTCGACCACTCCGTCCATGATCATTTCTCAGCACCAGTTACAGAAGTTCCACGAGCAGAGATAATCACATGTCAATTTTTGTTGATGTAACTAACTAAGCCCCATGCATGGTGGCACCGTGTTCGAAAGGTTGATCGTGAATGCAACTACAACAGCTTCGCTCATGACTACCATTCCCATGAGACATTAATATCACAGTAACAAAACGTTCTTACTATTCTCTTTTTTTTTCTCTTCACAGTATTTGGTTGTTAGTGTTAGCTGAGCCACGTGAACTAGGTTTTATAGAGGCCATGGATGGTAATGTTGGTGTAACTTCCTCATAATTATATATAGCTTATAGCGTCTTGAGGAGAGCTATCTTGTTATTTTAATGTTACAAATTACGTATGATCTTACTAATAAGTAGTGGCCTCAAAGGAGCCTCCACATTATCTCATGGAGGTTAGACAAAAGTTTAGATTTTGATAGACTTTGATTAACATCAGAGTAACGCCTATTCAATCTAATCTACTTTTCTAAAAAGAATACTCACCTCGATGTGCCATTAATAGAAATATATAAAGTAACCCATAATTTTGCATCCACATATTTTCACCTCTTTTTGTATGAAACATATTCAAAATAAACCTCTAAAGTTTTTGGCTAAATTCACTACTACATAAAATCTTTTACGAGGCGTTTGGCTTTTTTTTTCCAAGGCGGTTAGGAAGGATAACCGCCTCGATTAATGATTGGCATTAACCAAGGTGGTCACTTTCGGAAAATAGATTAACCGAGGTGGTTATCTTATTTACGGTGGCGGTCATGAAACAACCGTCTCCGAAAATCGATTAACCAAGATGGTCAAAAACCGACCGCCTCGGTTAATCGTGGTCGAGCCCACTAGCAATGAAAAAGCCCAAACCAGCCCGATAACACACTCTGACTATATACCAACACTTAGGGTTTCACTCTTCACCTCTCTCTCAGCCGCACAGGCACAACAGCAGCCCCTCTCTCTCTCTCTCTCTCTCTCTCTCTCTCTCTCTCTCTCTCTCTCCCCCTCTCTCTGTGTGCATCCCCACCTCCATCTCCTCCCTCACTTCGCGGGCGGTGGTGTGGCGAGCGCAGGGGCTGTGTGCGGCGGCGCGGCGAGGTCTGAGACCGCGAGCTCCGGCACGGCGAGCGCGGGGGCCACGGGCTGCGGTGCGGCGAGCTCGGGCCCCAGGCGGCGGCGCGGTGAGCGTGGGCCCGTGGCGGCACGGCGAGCGCAAGCCCGCGGCTCCGAGCACCAGTGGCTTGTCCGGGCGGCGGAGGAGGAGCCCGGATCCGGCGAGGAGGAGCTCGGATCCAGCGAGCAGAGTAGCGGCGAGATCCGGCAGCGGCGGTGTGGGGATAGGCTCAGCGGGCCCATGGATGGGCTCGTTGGGCTTGTCCAGGATTCTCTTTTTTTTTTGTTTTTTGAATTGATTAACCGAGACGGGTAGGCAACCGCCTCGGTTAATGCCACGATTAACCGTGACCTTTGGTCCGAGGCGGTTTTGCGGTTAATCAAAAGTGCCTGCCACGGTAAATAAAATAAGTAGTAGTGATTATCATCTCTAGAATTATGAAAAATAATTCAAAAACTAACCGCATGCCATTATCCACCTATACCATTTTGAAAGATGGTGCAATCTCTAAGTTTGCACTAAATTAATAACTATATAAGAGCAGCTCCAAGAGTTCCCCATATTAGTTCCCCATCCATGTTTTTTAAGGAAAAAGAAGAAAATCTAATCTCCAAGAGTACCATATATCTCTTTCCCATCTTCTAACAGTTGGCAAAACTCACCCATTCGTGCATATATTTGTGCGCAGAGTAGGGTCGCGCATCTCGCGACTTCTTCGTCTTCGCGCGACTAGTTCGTCTTCCTTCATGTGGTGTTGGGGCTGTGGTGGCGGTGCTGCTCTGCAGATGCTCTGCCTGCTTGTTGTCTGCTACTGCGTTCTGTGATTTTCGTTCTTCGTCGCTTGCTAGCGCCTAGCAGCTTCTTGTCGAGGGCCGGTTGGCAACAGCTTTTCTTGATTGTAATTTTCTTCATTGTTGAGGCGGTCTAAAAATTTGCAAAAAAGTTTTCAAAAATAATATTATTGATTTGGCTCTAAAAATTTGTAAGATGGATATATGAGTCAGCAATAAGAAGGTTGATGCTACAAAGAAGTATCCACATTTGGACAGTTGTGAAAGGGTGTATTACTGGCAGATTATATCCACTTACCTCATCGGAGAAGGTGTGAACAAATCTGCTTCACTTTTCAACCCCATCCAATAAGGTACCATTCCTCTAATGTCTAATCCCAAAAGAGCAGTACCAATCCACTTCAGAGCTTCAGTCCAGGATAGCCTATCTCCACCTTGTGGCATAACCACAGTTCCAAGATCGTGTTGTTGGAGATTTGTCATGTATAATGAAAGGCTTGTCAAGCTGCAATTCTTTATAAGCTGGAACCATGGATATTTGCTTTCTTCCATTATAGACATGCCAGGAGGCTGCAAAACCACAGAAGGATTAACCAAGTGCTGCCACTAATATAGATACAGTTATGTATACATACATACATAATATCAATTTAAAGCAATAACAAAAGTTAATTAATGGCTGTATCACAAGTATTTTTCTTCCAACCTGAAAGCACAATGCTCCACTATATATTATCAACCACATGCATTAACTCAACATTATATCGTCTGACAAATGTTATTAGTGCTCTCAAAATTCCAGTTCATACAGTTAGTTATGCCATGCAAGGTGAAAACGTGAGGTGTATGTGCTAACCATAGAGAGTGTATTCTTCATATGATTGTACATGCATTCACCCATGTTGATACATACTGCGCAGTGAAGAGTGAACATTACAAAATAGTAGATCTGGAAACCTCTGAATCATGGACATTCAATACTAATTCTCATAGAACATGAACATTTTGTGTTCAGAAAAAAGAGAAATCAACAAAGCGGAGGGAGCAACTGAACCAATCTGGTTGCACATGATACTGGCCAATGCATGATAGAGCAAATGATCATAATGAATGATGCTCATTAAAACTACTGCAGAAAGAGTAAGATATCAATGTCTTACACATCGGCATGTACATGCAAACCAAATCCTTTGTTGCATAACACATCCAATTGGGTTCTGGTCCATTTTGAAAGCCCTTTGGTTGCATGTACATCCAACTTGAACACTAGGAGGATCACTATTATGTGACAAATCCTCGTCACTGTTTCCCAAGCCATGCAGCAAACCACCAAACGCTAGTAGCACCTTCTCATTCCAAATCAGCGTGCACAGAAACTTGAAGCCACTACTGCAATGGAACAATCGGCCTGGACATGTTGTCGAACATGGGAACACCAATGTTGATGAGAGTGGCCACTGGGTGCGTCACTGTTGACCAAGGAAGCTGCAACATCCATATCGGGGACAAGCACTCCTTGGCGATGGGCAATGCCATCAGCACTTGAAGCTCACCGTCAACATCACAGTCCACCTCTTCTGATGTGACAAAGTCGATGTTAGTGCCTGCCACAAGAGTAGAAGCCTTTGCGCATGCTTGACTTGCAGTTGTCTCCATAGGTCTCAGAACCAAAGTCGTGGAGAGTGGATACAACAGCAGTAGAATAAGGAAGCAAAAACTGAACTTGCCATGATGACATGATGTTACCATTGCTGTTGACCATGGAAACATCTGGGTTACTGGATACACCATACTTGATATCAAGCTGACAACAGCCATCATATATGTTGCGGCCAAGAAAGCTTCAACAGCATCGTATTTGGGTTGGAAAATAACCTGAGCAAACACAGGATTAATCCCCCAAGCATGTCCACCTGCTCCACAACTCCAAATGGGCCAAACACTTGATGAAGCACATGATTAGTGATAGGATAGCAAACCTTGTGGATGGTTTTTTTCTCGAATACGCAAAAGATTTGCGCATCTTTGTATTAAGTAGAAGAGTTTTTACATCACGCCCGGGCGCGTTTTGGGATGATGAGATTTACAATAAGCGCTGCCTCCCCTCTCGGATTACACAAGGCGATTACTCGCGGACTAAATCTCTTAGATGGAGCGCCCCCGCCTCAATCCAAAGGTCGGCGATCTGCTTGATCTTGGCGAGGAGTTGCGTGCTACTGGCAGCTTCATTCCTGAAGAATCTTGCGTTCCTCTCTTTCCATAGCTCCCATGCCACCAGCGCGAAGAGGGTGTCTGCGCCCTTCCTCTTGCTTCCATGCCACCTCTGTCGCCATTGCTCCCACCAGGCGATGATGGAGCCCCCACCCACGTGTGAGGCGTCGACCCCCAGCACCGCCAGAATGGTACACCAGATGTGTTTGGAGAAGCAGCAAGTGGTGATGATGTGGTCGATGGTCTCCGGGTCTTGGTCGCATAGGTAGCACTCATCGCGCGCATCAAGCCCGTGGCGGTGCCTCCTATCGGCGGTCCAGTGCCTCCTCCGGGCGGCCAGCCACAGGAAGATCTTGACGCGTAGTGGTGCCCAGGTGCTCTAGATCCAGGTGCAATCGGGGATCAGGTGGGAAGCTAGGTGCAACGCCCTATAAGCTAAGCTGGAGGGGTATGTCTCCTGCATGCTCCACCTCCACACCAAGCGGTCCACTGTTGTTTAGGGTTTCCAGCGCGATCAAGTTCCAGAGCCGCCTGTACTGGTATGTTGCGGGGATGGAGATGCCACCAGTGATTTGGCGTACCCACGCGCGTCCCTGCAGGCCATCCGCCACTGTTGTCTGCCGGATGTCCCTGCGGCTAACGAAGCTTAGCAGGCTCGGCGCGATGTGCTTGACTGCTTTGCCCTGGATCCACCGACCGGTCCAAAAGGCAGTGGATCTACCATCGCCAAGAACCATGTACGTGGAAACTTCAAAGAAGTTCTGGACTTCACGGGGCACGTGAAGCGGCAGCTCCGCCTAGGCCTGGCTCTCGTCAGTCTGCTGCAGCCACAGCCATCTCGATTGTAGTGCGATGGAGGAGAGCCTTAGGTCCAGAATGCCTAGGCCCCCCAGGTCTATCGGGCGGCAGACTGTGGGCCAGGCAACCATGCATTTCCCCCAGATGCTCCCCTCCTTGCCGGTCCACAGGAATCTCCGACAGATGGCGTTGATATCTTCGATTGCCCATGGCAGAAGGCCATCGGCGATGATGGTGTAGATCAGGATGGTGCACAGCACCGATTTGATCCAAATGAGCCTCCCGCCCCTGTTCATGAGGGGACAGTGACAAGCCGGCATCCGTCTGGCGACCGCGTCCACAGCGGATTGTATCTTGGCCTTGGGCACTTTCTTCACACTCAGTGGGAGGCCTAGGTATGTGATGGGGAAGTCTGCAAGCTGGCATCCCAGAATGGCCTGTAGTTGTTGCGTGTTGTCTTCCGGGACGTGGATCGGCATGATGGAATATTTCCCCAGATTGGTCCTTAGGCCGGAGGCATCGCCAAATATCTGTAGGATTGTCTTTATTGCATTCGCCTCACCCGCGCTCGGGTGCATGAAGAGGATCACGTCGTCGGCGTAGATGCTGCAGTGTTGCCGGATGGGGGCGGCCCCCGTGGGTCTGAGCAAGCGTGCCTCCACCACTGAGGCTACCAAACACGCGAAAGCTTCCATCACGATAATGAAGAGCATCGGCGACAGGGAGTCTCCCTGACGGACCCCTCTCTTGTGCTAGATGGTCTGGCCTGGTGTGCCATTGAGTAGGATCCGCGAGGAGGCCGATGATAGCAGCGCTGTGACCCAACGTCGCCAGTGCTCGCCGAACCCGAACGCCTGGAGGCTGTCGAGTAGGAATGGCCACGAGACGGTGTCGAACGCCTTGGAAATGTCAAGCTTTAGCAGGGCCTTTGGGATCTTCTTGTTCCGCAGGTGGACGGCTGCTCGTTGGACGAACTTGAAGTTGTCGTGGATTGTTTGTCCCTTGATGAAGGCGTTCTGGTTTGGCGAGATGAGCTCCTGTAGCCTTGGAGCCAGCCGGTTGGCCATGAGCTTGGATGCCATCTTGTCAAAGCTATGGATCATCGTGATCGGACGGTAGTCTGCGGCTGTCCTTGCCCCCGGCTTCTTGGGCAGGAGCACAACGAAGGCATTGTTTAGCTTATCAAATGCTCTACTGTCCCCGAAAAAGAGGGCGTTGATGGCCGCCGTCACGTCGCCCTTGATGATTTGCCAGGCGGACATGTAGAAGGCCTCGGTGAAGCCGTCTGGGCCCGGGGCTCTGTCCGATGGCATCTCACGCACGACCACCTCGACCTCCTCCACCGAGAAGGGCAGGTCAAGTGTGGAGAGGTCCAACGGTTGGATGCCGATCGCCTGGAAATCGAGCTCGAAGCCGGCCTGCCCCGGCTGGCCGAACACCTGCTTGAAGTGGTTGTAGATGGCCATCTCGATGTCTTCGTGCGTGGAGCAGGTGTTGTCCCCATGCTGCAACCTAGTGATGGTGTTCCTCCATTTCCTACCGCGAGCCAGCAAGTGGAAGTACTTGGTGTTCGCGTCCCCGTCGGCCAGGTATCTGACCCTCGACCTCTGGCGTGCAATGGTACGCTCGAGGGAGGACAGGCCGAGGCATTTGAATTTGAGGTCCTTGCGAAGCTCGAACTCGGCATCGGTAAGCGCCCGACGCTCGATGGCCTGGTCAAACTTCAGGATGATCTCCCGAGCCACGAGCAGTTGCACCCGAACGTTACCGATCCTGCTGGCGGACCACCTCTAGAGTTCTTTCTTTAGGTTGCGCAAGAACGCGTCAAGGCGCCGTAAGGGGTCGGAGATGGTGTCGGGGCATTCCAACCTCGGTCTACCGCCTCCAGGTAGCCCTCCGACTTGGGCCAGAAGGCCTCAAAGTGAAACCGGGGCCTGGCGTGGATGGCCATCCGGGTCTGGAGAAGGAGCGGGCAGTGGTCCGAGGCGTCTGAAGAAAGGGCATGAAGGTGGCAATCCGAGTGCAAGCTCTCCCAGTCAAGGGAGATGAGGGCGCGGTCGAGCCGCACCAAGGTGGGCGAGCGCCGCTCGTTGCTCCAGGTGTAGCGTCGACCGTGCAGGTGTAGGTCGAGTAACTCTAGGTCGGCCACCGTCTGACGAAAGCTAGACATCGTGCGTGGTCGTTATTCTTGTCCGCCTCGTCGAGGATGAGGTTGAAGTCGCCAAGAACCGCCCATCGTCCTCGGCAAGCATCCCGGATGGCCGCTAGCTCCTCTAGGAAGAGCCCCTTCTCGTTCTCGCCCTGCGGACCGTAGACGACGGTTAGCCACCACGAACAATGGCCATCGCCGGCCGGGTGGACGGAGACGGTAACGGAGTAGGAGCCGACGTGGACATCGGAGAGGCGTATATCAGGATCCCTAGCCGCCACGATGACCCCGCCACAAGTGCCAGTCGCTGGAAGGTACGCGTAGTCAACATAATTCATTCCATTTAGACTCGATAATACAAGCGATGTGCGGGCGCTCCTCCTGAACTAATGTGCAGACGTTGTCGCGCCAGGCTCCCGCGTTGAGCCCCCGTGCGTTCCAGTAGAGGATGGTTGTACTATCCATCGATGTCGTCCTCCTCCGTCGCCAGCACCACCGCACTACCACCGCAGCGCGAGCGCTGAGGCCATCTGCCGTCCGGGAAGAGCTCCCTCATGGAGTCGAAGTTTGAGTCCGGTGGGTCATCCCCAAACATGGCCTCGTACTCCGCCTTTGCCTCCTCCATCGTCCTACCCTGGGTAAGGCCTAGCCGCCGAATGACCAGTGCCTCACCACATTTGGCGACCGGGATGTTGGCGAGTGGCTGCGCCACAAGCCTGGTGCTCCTGATGGGCATCCTCGCCGAGGAGTCATAGACCCTGGTCCGCTGTAGGGGAGAGGCCACCTTCTTCAGCACGCGCTGTGCGAACCGCTTGACGCGGCCGCCAATGGAGGCAGGCGAGCCATCATCCCGTGGTATGGAATCAGCCACCGGCGGGGGGTGCGGAGGACCTCGTCTTCAACGCTGACCCCGGCCAGCATGCGCGGCGGTGTACGGAGGTCCCCGACCTCAACACCACCGTTGCAGCCCACTGCCGCGAAGTCGTCCAGTAGGTCGGCAGGGGCGATCGCCCTGCCCCTTGAGAGCTTAGGCAGAGCTGAGGTCGCTCCCGCGGGCAACCGCGGGCGGCCCCCACAAGCGTCATTGCCGGTAGCGGTCCCTCTAACGCCGCGGCCCAGCCCAAGTCAGTGGTGGCCCCTATGGCCTGGCTCGGTGGCGTGGTCGGGCGCAGGCTGGGCAGTCCGCCCCCAGCCGTGGCCGCGGTGGTCGCGGTGACAGCGCCTATGCCGAACCCGTCCGGCGACCCGTTTGGGTGGAGGACCTCGTCCTCGACACCCAACCTAGTCGCGAACTCGGGAGGTGGCGATGGCGGCACGCCAGCCGCCGGCCTATCCACCGAGGACCTGCAGCTCGTAGTGGCGGTGCCGGAAGGGCGCGGCGGAGTGCGGAGGGCCCCACCCTTAACGCCAGTGGTCACGGCTGGCGACCCGACCTCCGCCCGCATGTTGCGTGGGGTCTCACCCTCAGTGGACCCGGACGCGGGCGAGCAGGCTGCGTCGTTGTTGCCGGTGTGGTCGTCATCGTCGGTGTGGTCGTCGTCATCCTCCACCCGCGTGGTGCCTGGGACCCCACCCCCAGCGCAACCGGACTCGGGCGGAAGGGTGGCTTCATCGTCGTTGCAGTCGTCATCGTCCACCACCCGCGTGGTGCGTGGGGCCCCACCCTCAGCGCAGCCGGACAAGGATGGACGGGTCGCGCCGCCGTGGTCAGTGCAGCTGCCATCGTCGTTGTTCGTGGAGGTCCCGGTAGTGGCGTCCGCGAGCGGGGGAGGGCGGAGGACCCCATCCTCAACGCCTACCTCCACTAGAGTGGGTGGCGCTGGTGGCGGCCGCTGCACCGGCCGCCAAACCTGCCGAACCTGTGTCGGTCTCCTAGGTCCCCACCGTCGCCGCCGCCGCGAGCAGGTCAGGGGAGAGACCGGCGGCTACGGTACAGAGGCGCTGCGTCCAGTGCGCGCGGCAACATTGGCGCCCCGCCGAGCGTCCCGCCTGGCCTGTGGGCCAGGGTGCCGAGGGGAAGCCGGTGAGCGCCCCGCTGGCCGGACATCCCCGCGCCACGCCGTGTCATGGCAGTCGGGCGCGCCACAGCGCGCGGCCCCGGCGGCGGTGGTCTCCGTGCGCCCCGAGTCTGAGAGGGGTCCCCAAGGTCTAATATGCCCCTGGCCGCGGCCGTGAGCTTTGTTGAGGTCGCCGTCCAGGATGCCACGATCACAGGGAAAGGAGTGGAAGTGCGGTCCGTAGCCACGCGATGAGCCTACCTGCATGCCGTCCCCCCTACCGTCGCACGATGGCGGTGGCCCACCGGCCGGGGTGAAGTCCACGACGGTCCGGACGTGGATGAGGACCTCGTACCCCAAGGTTTTCTTCTCGCGGAGGTACTGGGGGATGGCGAGGCCTCCGGCAAATTGATGGGTCGGCACGTCATCCTCGCCCACCTCCAGCCAACATATTTGAGGGATGTCGGAGGGGTGGGCGGTCCATGCTGTGACCCTGAACGTGGCGAGGTCGTTGCCGTTGGCCGTGTCCTCGTCGACATCCTGCACCCAGCACGATGGGGACAGGATCCTGGAGGCTGTGTCCTCGCGCCAAGCGTGCGGAGGTATGCCCTTGAGCACCAAGTTGACGCGAAAGTTGAGCGACCCCTCGACCGCGTGGTTGAGTCTGGACCACGGTCGCAGGGTCAAGGCGTCGCCTCCCAACGACAAGGGAGTACAACGGAGGACCCGGTCCATCTGGTTCTGGGAGCCGCAGAAGACGATGAAGTGGTCCGGGTAGAATAGCCGGATGATGACCTCCTCGAGCCGGACCTCTGCCATGGCCGTGATGGCCGCACAAGGGTCGTCCATCGGCACCGAGGCAGCCCCGTCCTTGGCCACCATGACCACCGCGAACCGGAGGGTCTCCTCGGCGGTGCGCATCCCCGCGTCGCGCTTGATGTAGTAGAAGGTCTCGCGTGGTCGCGTGCGGGGGTCGTCGGGCGGGGCGTGGTCGAAGTCGACGTCGGACGACGGGGCTAGCGAAGGCGTGCTGCCCTGGTACCCCACCGGCGTGTCGGGCGAAGGCGGTGGTGGCAACCCCCGACAGCGCCACTTGCGCCCCCGGGGCTACCGCCACACCTCTGGCGGACGGACCTCCCGCCATCACGGGCGTGCTGCTGGTCGGCCAGCGCCACCGCCCGCGGCCTTTTGCAGTCCTTGGCCAAGTGGTGCTCACCGAGGCATTTGAAGCATCTCGGTAGTCGCGTGCAGGTGGCGATGCTGTGCCCGGTCGCCAAGCAGTTGAGGCACTGCCCGTTGGTGGGCCGCACCCGATTGCGTGGGCGGGGAGCCCGGGTTTCCCGCCAATGGTCGGTGGGTTCTGCGGGCTGGCTGGACCCCTGCTCGGGCCGCTGGGGCAGCACCTCCTGCCAACCCCCCTTGTCGGGCGTGGTGGTGCGGCGGTCTTGCCAAGCCGGAGGTGCACCGGCTGGCGTTCCGGCCCCAGCTGCGCGAGCCGTTGGTGCGCCGTCAACCTAGGCTACGGGTTGGGGCCGAGCCGGAGGTAAGGCGCCCGCTGCCCCGAGACTGGCTGCTCCACGGTGGCTGGCGCAGGCACCCTCCGGCATCGGTTCCACTGCCATCGCCGGCGACGAGGTCGCCTGGAAGAGGAAGAGGAGGCATCCCCCCCCCCCCCCCGCGGCTGAGGGAGAGGTGGGCGGAGGAGGAGGGCAGCGGCACATCACGCCAGGCAGCGCCACCAGCGCCGGCCGCGGCCGTCCCACCCGAGGCGCCTCGCGCCTCAAGGGAATGGGGGGCCGCCACCGACGACGAGGTGGCCGCGGTGGAGGAGGCCGGCGGGGGAGGTTGGCGGGCCGAACCAGCGGCACTCGTCGGCGCGTGGCGCCCTAGGCGGGCCCCCGGCCCAGGAGGTGGGGCGGCGCGGGTCGCCGGCGCGCTGCTGCTCGGGGGAGGCGGTGAGGGGCTTCGAGGCGGGCCTGCATGGGGCGTCGGCGAGTGGCTGCCCGGGCCCTCCCCGCCGCCGGCCGAGGCGCCCCGCACCTCGAGGCCAGTCGAGGAAGAGCCCAGGGACCCGGCGGCGCCAGATCCGCCTGACCCAACCCTAGCCGAGGCACCCCCGGCCTCAAGGCTAGGGCTGGCCGGCGGCTTGGAGGAGGTGGGCCAGCGGGAGTGGAGGAAGAATGCCGGCGGTGGCATCTCGTCCTCCTCATCGTCTGAGGCATCGGTGACGACGACCTTGTCCCACCTCTGGTGCTTGGACTGGCCGGTGGCGGAGGGGTAGAAGGGGTGGCGGCCGGAGAGAGGGGCTTACCTCGGTTGCCGGTGCTGGGGGAGGGCGCCGAGGTGGCAGCCGAGGCCGGGATGGCCAGCGGCTGGCTTGGGGACGGGCCGGCAGCTACGCCGCCCGCGTGGGGGTCGGGGGCGGGAGCGGGTGCGGGAGTCATCTTTTCAAATAGCCATCCCACTGAATTTCAACCTTGTGGATGGTGACCTGAAGGATGCGATTTGGGGGGGTCCAGCTTTGAGAACTGCAAGTAGGCAATCTATCGAACACCTGGTACACGTCCTCCTTATGGGTGCTGCCCCTTGCTGAATTCCACTGCAGGTTGCTCCAGCTGCCACAAATGATCTGTCCAGACATCATCATACTCAAACTTCCAAGGATTCTGCTGTCTCTGATACCAATTGTTAAAAATCCACTGAAGCAACCAGAATCACCAGTCCAACACCAACTCCAGCAAACAAGTGTTGAATATCACGTACACTTTCAGTCAAAAAATATCACGTACACTGAGATATAGAGTTCTGGACAGGAAAGCAAGCAAAGGGACTCGAGGAGGATTGGAGATACATGGGGACTCAGTAGAATCTAAAGGACTACGAGGAACACTAGAGAGGAATTAGAGGAGGAAGAGAGTGAGAGACATCATGGGAGGAAGGAGTTGATATGTTTCTTCTGATGATCCATACGCCTCTGGATTCTCCTTTCTCTTGTATACCTACTGTATTAGTTGCTTGGCCCAGCGGCCCAAGGCCCATACACGTGGTAGCCCAACTGCTGATGGTTCCTCACATTATCACTGCCTCGAAGCAGGGTCCTAACAGACTCACCACCATGAGAATCAAGAGACTGAGTGTGACCACTAGAACCTGCCTCTATTCCAGTCTGCGCCTGACGTGCTCGAGGTGCATTTGGAACATGGGGTAGAGCAAGCTGCCTGCCATGGCTTGCTATAATGGAGGTCATCTGGTATGTCATGTCTTGTTTATAGAAACTTTGTTCTGTGAGGGCAACTGAGAAAGTGAATCTCATGGATAAAGTTGCTGCAATAGCTGATGGGATGTCACCAAAGGCCCTAGCTGATTTGAGGATTTGTTGGACTGGCTTTCCAACAATCTGACACACTATTTTACTGAAGCAAAGCATTTCAGATTCAGGGGTACCATCACTTTGCTGTGAAGCATAGCTTGTATCTTGCAGGTCAAACAAATATTATGCAAAGTGAGCATGGAATGAGTAGAAAAAGAAATAAGCAACAGTGAACTCGTATGTAAAGAAATGACACAAGGACATGGAGTGGTTGTTACATACTCCCTCCGTTCCAAATTGTAGTCCACTTTGATTTTTTTGGTGCATGCATTTTGCTATGTACCTAGATATATATGAAAGCAGTGCAGTATCCATCATTGTCTGGTGTAGCTGCACATGATATGCTGCATCTATTGCTGGATGGATAACACCAAGATACACCAGGGACCAAGCGAAGTATGGTTACCGCGCAAGAGTATCCATTGTCCTATAAATAAGAAAAATGAGGAGAATTAAGAACCTAACCAAAATAAGCTGGAAAGCAGGAAATAAAAAAATGTAGGCTCCGGTGTAATAGAGGAAGAATATTTATTCTGTAGTTTAGTTTCTTACCAGGAAGTCGTATGGGGACATTGCGTTGAGTTCTTCGAAGTGTTTATTTTCATGGTCTGCAGGCTGCTGGAAACGTGGCTGCTGCGGGACCGTGGCAGGAGTCTTAATTTCATATGCTGATCCTGCAGCCTGTACATCGACGGTAAAGCAAATATAGAATGAGTTTGGTCATGTGGGGTGAAGGAAGGCAAACACAGGGAGAAAATGAATGCATATGTAGGCTATAAGGAGATCACCTGGTGTAGAAAACCTGTGCCTCAGGGAAAGGTGGGTTAAAGTACCACCGGCAAGCAGCGTTGCAGCTCAAATACTCTTGTCCTTTGGAATAATAACAAGCAGAATAGGTCTGAGACTCTGTTAATGGACTGCAAGTGATGTCGACAGTAAATGTACCTTGACAAGTCTCTAGAAGGCTTCCCACGAGGAGAATAACCACGGGTGTCTTTTCAGCGGCGGCGTACACCTCATGTACTGTAAACTCTGCAGCTCTGTTCCCCCACAGGGTGGCCTTGATTTCATAGTGGTTGAATAGGAGTACAATTTGTATTACGAAGCAAGAGAGAACCATGTAATATGTGAGGTAAACCCACGAGGTGTGTTAGGATAGAGTGTATAGTTACCTTAGTCCTAGTTAAAGTGGGTCAGGTTGGTTGGGCAAGTGGACTACTGCTATTTTTCAGACTTCCACAACTATGCCAAGCACATCTGAAAAAATTGAACAAGCAGACAACAAAAGAGATATCATATTCCGTTTCATGACAAAAGTATAACAAAACCGGTAGACATGGTAGTGATGTACCTAGAAATCTTGCGGTGCTGCCAATATGTGTAGATAGCTCGAATAGGGGTCAAGCTATAAGTATAGCGTGGAAAATCTGGCATTGGTTCTCTAGCAACATTGACTCTGGTGTGATGGTTGATCTCTATCATGTACTGCCCATTCACTGCCCTGTGGTCAGATTTGGCATTGGACACTCGGAATCGGTCTATGATGTAGATTTATCTTTCCATCACCAGTGGACCTTTAGTATCAATCTCAGTTGGCGGGATCTCTGCATACATCATATTTCCCTACACTATTTTGCAGGAAAAATAGGTGACTGTAATGAAAGAACTATGCAGAAACGATGACGCGATGAGATGCTGGTAAACTGGACAACAGTATGCATGCCTAAAGATCTGGGAGGCCTTGATGTGATAGATTTAGAAAAAATTTAGTAGAGCCCTAAGGCTCCGGTGGCTGTGGTAGGATTGGATGACGGAAGTAAAACTTTGGGCTGGCATAGATGCTCCTTGCTCTGAGAAGGATCATTTCCTGTTCAATGCTTCCACTAAGGTGCTCATCCGTGGAAACAAGGCTAAATTTTGGCAGCATAGCTGGTTTGATGGTGAGGGCCCAAGAAATCTTGCATGACACCTCTTCCAGCTTGCTCGAAGGAAAAATAGAACAGTACAATAGGAGCTCACAAATGACCATTGGAGCAAAATCTTAAGGGGAAGAATCACTACAGCAACACAAATTGAAGAATTCATATCCATCTGGATCCGCATACAGAGTGTACATCTACAGCTGGAGCTAGAAGGTAAAATAACCTGGAAATGGACAGCTGATGAACAGTACAGCACCAAATCCGCATACAGGGCCCAATTTCTAGGTTGCTATCGGCAACACAGAACAAACTGAAGGAGCGCAACCAAAGGATTTTTCAGAACCTCCATTCCACTGCCACCCAAGTCGCGGGTCGGATTAAAGAAAATTTGGATCTCAATAAAAGGGCATTCCATTTGCAACCGCTGTCGTACCGTTGGTTATAGTTTTCGTTGTACTATTGAGGCTTTTTCTTGCCCAAGGCTGGGCCTGTTTTCAGTGGTGGAGCCACGTTGGGGCCATACTGGCCCCCAGCCCCCCTTGCTGTTGAGCAATTTCAGCATAGACATGGCTCTCTGTTGTTGGCTTGAGGAGAATAAAAAAATAGATTGAAGACAAATCGAGCAGCAATATCCTGGATGTCTAGTACGAATCTAGGAGACCATGATAAGGGAAAGTAGCATAGTTCATAGCACTGGCGGAGCCAAGGCCCGGCCACCCTGGGCCGGTGGCCGGGCTCACCTGCCGCTCGTCCGTCGTCGGCTACCAAGCGCTAGCAGACACGGATACAGGGCTTGCTAGCAGCCTCCTGTCTCTCTCTTTTGTTCCAACTACTATTACAGTATAACAGTGCAGTGCATGGCACCAAAGTATATTTATATATACACTACAGTATAGAGACACCGCAAAAAGAAACAGGCCGAGGCCCAGGGTGCCATACCTTCAGCTCCTACCTAAGCTTTGATGTCTTACGCGCACACAGTACCTAATACATTAGGTCAGCATATCAATCAGGTTGCTTAATTTGCTAATTGGTCATAGGTTTATTGAGAGCCAATAGGTCTAGGGATTAATTGATAGATTGATAGGAGTACAAGGTATAATATATAGGCAAGGATCAGAGAGGGTTTATAGAAACACCCAATCAACGGTGATTCTTGCCTAATCTAACTCTATCTTCCTTAACCCCTAAGGCAGCCTAGCCATATGGGCTTAGGCGCCAGGCCCAAGGCCTCTGCCCAAAGGCGCCTATTCTAACACACCCCCTCAGTCGAAACGTTAGCCACTTTGCACGTTTAGACTGGATCTAAACTCCGTAAACACTGAAGTAGTAGCCCTTTGGTGAAGATATCTGCATATTGCGAAGAGGTGGGAACATGCAGGACACGGAGATCACCAATAGCAACTCGCTCCCGGACGAAGTGGAGATCAATCTCAATGTGCTTGGTTCGCTGATGCTGAACTGGGTTGGAGGTCATGTAGACGACACTGATGTTATCACAATACACCAGTGTAGCGCGCCGTAGGGGAGAATGCAGCTCCAGCAGAAGTTGGCGCAGCCAGGTGGCCTTTGCAACTCCATTGGCCACCGCGCAATACTCCCCTTCAGCACTTGATCTTGATACTGTATTCTGACGCTTGGAGGACCAGGAAACCAAATTGTCACCAAGGAACACCGCATAGCCCGAGCTGGACTTGCGAGTGTCTAGGCAGCCGGCCCAATCAGTATCAGTGTAGACTACAAGATCAGTCGAAGCAGACGGTCGTAGCAGAAGGCCAAGGTGAAGTGTGCCTCGAACATAGCGGAGGATCCGCTTTAAGGCAGCAAGGTGAGGCTCTCGAGGGTCATGCATGTGAAGACAAACCTGTTGAACCGCATATGCTATGTCTGGCCGAGTGAATGTCAGATACTGGAGAGCTCCTGCAAGGCTGCGAAAGTCTGTAGCATCAGACACTGGGGCCCGTCAGCTGCAGCAACCTTCGGATTGGTGTCAACTGGAGTTGAGCACGGCTTGCACTCTGCCATCCCGGCACGATCCAGAATGTCCAGCATATACTGTCGCTGAGAAAGAAAGAGGCCATCACCACTGCACTGAACATGCATGCCGAGAAAGTGATGCAATTCACCCAGATCTTTCATGGCAAACTCTCGCTGAAGAGCCGAGATAATCTGCCGAAGGAGACCGGGTGAGGAAGCGGTGAGGACAATGTCATCAACATAGAGCAACAGGTATGCAGTGTCTGATCCACGCCGGTAAATGAACAGCGAAGTGTCAGATTTGGCTTCGACAAACCCAATAGACAGCAGGTGGGAGGCCATCCGACTGTACCATGCACGGGGCGCCTGCTTCAGGCCATAGAGCGACTTCCTCAGGAGGCAAACATGGTCTAGGTGAGCAGAATCTTCGAATCCAGACGGTTGCTGGCAATACACTGTCTCTGTCAGGTTGCCATGAAGGAAGGCGTTCTTCACATCAAGCTGATGGATCGGCCAGTGGCAAGAGAGAGCCAGGGAGAGCACGGTGCGAACGGTGGCAGGCTTCACCACAGGGCTGAATGTCTCATCGAAGTCCACGCCAGGCCGCTGGGTAAAGCCGCGAAGGACCCAGCGCGCCTTGTACCGTTCGAGGGAGCCATCAGACTGAAACTTGTGCTTGAAGATCCACTTGCCAGTGACGACGTTGGCCCGGGGGCGTCGGGGCACGAGATCCCAGGTGTGGTTCGGAAGAAGAGCGTTGTGTTCATCTTCCATAGCCGCTCGCCAATTGGGGTCAGCAAGGGCGCTACGGAAGGTCTTCGGCACCGGGAAGAGAGGCGCGGCGTGGTAGGCAGCAGGCATCCGATAGCCACTTTTCGAGCACGTGGCCATGGGGTGCTGGTTCATCACAGGTTGAACAGCAACGACACCTTTGGGCAGAGCGGCTGGAGGAGGTGCTGCTGTGGAGGCCACGGGCGCAGGAGTGGGAGGTCGAGGCCGCTGCGTGTACTGCTGCGCGAAGAGGTGGTCCGCGCGGAGAGGCGGGAACCGGGCGGTGGTCCACGGAGCGACGTAGGCGATCCTGCAGGCAGGGCTGGTGACGTCGAACCCGCCCGCAGCACTGGTGGAACGTACAGCGGTGCACCGAGCGGTAGCGGAGTTGCTGGGAAAGTCCTCGTGGCCGCGCGTGGCACGGGAGAAGGCCCCGGCACCCGCAGCGCAGGCGGGATGTAGAGCGTGGGCGCCGGAGGATCATCAGCGGGATCATCAGCGGGCTCAGGTGGCGGCGGTGGCGCCCCAGGCACGGTCGTAGAGGAACCAGCAGGGGCGTTGGTGACGTCGGAGGCACCGGGTGGTGTTCCTGCAGGTAAAAACGTGTGCTGCGGTCCAATGGGAACGGGCACATCATCAGTAGCATCAACATCAAGAAACTCAAGGTCTGCTAGAGAGCGAGGACCATGGCGCTCGGCAAAGGGAAAGGCCGTTTCATCAAAGATGACGTGCCGGGAGATGATGACTCTGTTGGAAGAGAGGTCAAGGCAACGGTATCCTTTGTGATGAGTGGAGTAACCTAGGAAGACGCATAAGGTGGACCTAGGAGCGAGCTTATGTGGAGCTGTGGCAGACATGTTGGGATAGCATTTGCAACCGAAGACTCGTAAATGGTCGTATGCCGGTGGGGTGCCGAACAGGGCATGGTGGGGCGTGGAGAACTGGAGAGTCTTGGTGGACAAGATGTTGAGGAGAACAGTAGCTGTGGATCGAGAGGGCCTCCACCCAGTAGGATGGAGGCATAGAAGCCTAAAAGAGCAATGAACGAACAACATTATTTATGGAGCGAATAATGCGTTCAGTTTTACCGTTTTGAGGTGAGGTGTAAGGGCAAGACATGCGAAGGTGAATGCCCTGGGTGAGGAAGAAGTGACAGGAACTAGAGTTGTCAAACTCTTTCCCGTTGTCGCACTGGACAGCCTTGATGCGGGCGCCAAACTGAGTGGAGACGTGGGCGATGAAGTGAGCGAGCGTGCTAAAAGCGTCAGATTTAAGTCGCAGCGGAAAAGTCCATAGATAATGAGTGCAATCATCAAGTATGACCAAATAATATTTATAACCAGAAATACTGACAACTGGGGAGGTCCATAAGTCACAATGTATAAGATCAAACTTGCTAGACGCACGAGAGGTGGACAGATGAAAGGGCAAACGAACATGACGCCCTAACTGACATGCATGACATAAATTGGAATAATCCTGAATGTGACAAGAGACACTAGACGCAAGCTTGGATAATGCTTCATGACCGGGGTGGCCAAGACGCCGATGCCACAGCGGAGAGGGCGCCTGGGCGACAAGGGACTGTGCTGGAGGAAGGCGCAGTGGGTACAGCGGTCCGGAGCTATTACACCTGACGATCTCTTTCCGAGACGGAAGAATCTTCACAGAACAACCAGCGGGGTCAAATTCAACAGAACAATTATTGTCGATAGTAAACTGACGAACAGAGATGAGATTTTTAATAAGCTGTGGAGACACAAGAACATTATTAAGATAGAGAGTGGGGTACAACTCTGTGGAGCCAGTGGCAGTAACAGGGAGAGTGGAGCCATTACCGACAACAATAGCTGAAGGGGTAGGGTACCGCGGGAAAAGAACATGTGAAAGGGAGGAGGGGTGAGATGTCATGTGCGAGGTAGCACCTGAATCGAGGTACCAGTCGGTGGCTGGAGAAGGATTCAGCGACGTCGTGCTGAAGGCGGAGGCGAGGGCCGACGGGTCCCAAGAAGGGAGGCCGGCCACCGGGTTGTAGTAGCCTGGGGTGCCCCACTGTCCGGAGGCGTCAGCGGGAAGAGCAGCACTGGGCTGCTGGTAGGCAGCAAGCGCCTGTTGCTGCTGTTGGATGAGGAGAGCCTGCTGTTGCGCCTGCTGCTGCACCTGCATGTGGGGAGGCAACGGAATCGGTGCAAGAGGAGGCCGATTGCCCCCTGGCCACATCTGGATGCTCCCTAGCCATGGGTTGTAGATGCTGGGCCATGGCCGGCTGCCAGCAGCGGGCTGCTGCTGCTGCTGACCAGCAGCCGGCTGTTGATGTTGAGGCCCAGCAAAGTTGTGGGACCCTTGTCCAGCAGGGCCACCGCCGCTGCCCCCTTTGCCGCCACCGTTGCGTTTGTTGCGACGATTGTTTGGAAGCTTGGAGCTCCCGCCGGTGCCTCCGGAAGATTGTGGACTGGGGGGGGGCGGAGTTATTGGAGACGATGAGGGCGGTGGCAGTGGCGTTCTTGCGGTTCTCCATGGAGAGCTCCTCGAGGATGAGGTCGTCGCGAACCTCCAGGAAGGAGGGGAAGGGCCGAGCACGATGGAGGAGCGCCCTAACATGGCTGAAGCGCTCGTTGAGACCGCGGATGACGTTGAGGACGAGGGTGCGGTCGGTGACGACCTCACCAAGGGCCGTCAGATCATCGGCCATCTTCTTCAGCTTGCGGCATTAGTCGTTGACGGAGAGGTCGCCCATGACGAAGTTACGGAACCGCGTCTCGAGATGAATGGCGCGAGCCTCCCGGTTGCCGAGAAATTGGGACTCGATGGCGAGCCAGGCATGACGAGCGGTGGAGCCCTGGGCGGAGATGATCTCGCCGAGGTCTTCGGTGAGGGTGGCGATGATCTAGGACTTCACAACGCAGTCCATCCGAGTCCAATCTGGGGAGGAAGGGACTGGTGGAGCGTCGTGAACGTGGCCTTGTAGAGAGAACTTGCCAAGGATGAGCAGAAACTGATCCCGCCAGCGGTTGAAATTACCTGAGTCGGCGTCGAGGATGGTGGTGACGTGATTCCGGATGTTGCTAATGGCAACAGCCTGGCCATGGAGCTGAAGGAGGGCGACGGCCTCGTGGTGCCGCATGGCGGCGCGGAGGTCGGTCGGCACTGGGGGGTCTCTAGGTTGGGGCGCAGCAGATGGACGTAGGGCGGCTTCAGCAGCCGCGCGCTCTTGCTGGGCGCGGGCTACGGCCTCCGCGAGGCGCTGGGCGGCGACGTCGCGGTCCTTGGCGGCGGCGTAGGAGGCCTACCGCTCGCGCTCTAGGGCCTGGGCGGCGGCAGCATCTGCGTTGCTCCATTCAGCAGCGAGGCGGCGCTGGATCTCATCGGTTTGCAGGGAAGTCTGCAGGGCAGAGGAGGCCTCGGGGCCATCCCCAGCCGTGGGAGAGGAGGGCGGGGTTGGCGCCATGGCAGGGGCCGTGCGGAGGGTGGGCAGCGGAAGAAAAAGAAATCTAACCCTAACTTGATACCATGAGAGCCAATAGGTCTCGGGATTAATTGATAGATTGATAGGAGTACAAGGTATAATATATAGGCAAGGATCAGGGAGGATTTATAGAAACACCCAATCAACGGTGATCCTTACCTAATCTAACTCTATCTTCCTTAACCCCTAAGGCAGCCTAGCCATATGGGCTTAGGCGCCAGGCCCAAGGCCTCTGCCCAAAGGCGCCTATTCTAACACTTATGAAAAAAAAAATGCTAATTTATCAGAGGAGCTGTGTAGTGTGTAGAGCCAATCAACAATTGCAGAACAAACTTTCTACTATCCTATCTTTGATGCACATTCAAATCGATGTTATGTCCGATGCTCTATATTATGTGTAAGTATTACGTTGTGTCTCGCCCGGGCTCCACAAAAATCCTGGCTTCGCTATTGGTTCATAGTGATAGGACCTCAGTTAAAATAGCAGACAATAAGATACTGTTTGTTCAAACAGAGAGGATACCACGTAAACAACCAGGAAATATGAAAATGGACAGGATACCTGGAAACAGCATAATTTCTATTGTAGATGAGCACACTGGCACCATGGAAACTATGCGGGCATACTGGGAATTGGTATTGCCAGAAAAAAATCATGGTAAAAATATTACGTGTCTAGCATGTACAGTCACCGTTTTTGTCTTCTATAAGTATTTCCAGTCCACGTTTGAAGTAACGCGTGATACAACCACATATAGGTGACCATGGGTGAACACAGTTTTTTTTCAGGTACACACCGACATGGAGTAAAGTTTGACCTTGGTGTTGGAGAGCATTCTGCCGTCAGTCCACGCCACGACGTTCCCGCCAACGACTGCGTCGCCACGATCGCGTAGACCAGGCCACGACGCACGTTCCGCTGTTGCTCCACTAGCGCGTAGGCAGTTAGGCTGCATACAGTCTTGTATACGAGTGTATATGTATCACGGCATATTGATCAATACAAGGTCTGTTGGATCGTATCTGTTCTTACATGGTATCAGCATCTCTCGTTCTCTCCTGGAACCTCTCCTAGCTTCCGCCTCCCAGTTCATGGCCTCTCCGCCTTCCTCTCACTCGTCCATGTCCTCCGACGATGGCGACGGTGGCGCCCCTCCATCGGCTCCAGCCTCGGTTGTCCAGACCATCAACATCCACAATCATGTGCCGATCACCCTCGACAACGTCGACTCCAACTACAGCCAGTGGCGCTGTTTCTTCGACGCCGTCCTTGGGAAGTTCGGGCTCGACGCGCACGTCCTCTCGCCGCCGCCATTGGACCTGCGTGACGCGGAGTGGAAGATGGTCGATCATGCCATCGTCAACTGGATCTACACCACTCACTCCAAAGGCGTCTTCGACATCGTCTTCAAGCCGCACTCCTCGGCCTTCACCGTCTGGAATGCTGTCGAGGCTCTCTTCCGCGACAACGAACTCCAACGTGCCATCTATCTTGAGGCGGAGTTCCGCACCCTCCAGCAAGGCGACCTGAGCATCACCGACTACACCGCCAAGCTCAAGACCCTCGCCGACAACCTTCGCGACATCGGGCAGCCTGTGTTTGAGCCTAGTCAGGTGTTGAACATGCTCCGCGGCCTCAACCCACGGTTCCGCCATGTTAAGCCGGTGATCACGGCCAAATTTCCGCCCCACAACTTCCTCAGCGCCCGTTCGTACCTCATCCTTGAGGAACTGTGCCTCAACAATGACGCCAAGGCGGACGCCGGCCAGGCACTATACGCCAGGCATACTTCCTCTCCATCCGCTTCTGGTGGCCCACCAGCCAACACCACCGGCGGCATGGCTCCTGCCACCTCCAACTCCAAGAACAAGCAGCGCTACAAGAAGAAGGGGCGTGGCTCCAACTCCGGCGCTCCAACTCCTGGTGGTGCGTCCAACTCCATGACCCCCTGGATGTCCGGGTACAATCCCTGGACGGGCCTCGTTCAAGCCTGGCCGATGCCGTTTCGTGCACCTGGCGCCGGCGTCCTCGGCCCGCGTCCCCACCTTCCTGCTCAGCAAGCCATGGAGGCACAGCATCAGTCCCTGCAATCTGCTCCTGGTGGTTCACCATACCAGGCTCCCTGGGTTCAGCCCGGTGCGCCACCATCACCGGCGTGGAACAACCAGGTGCTACTTGCTGCGCTTCACGACGTCAGCTCCTCCTCGGCTGCATCCGCACCAGCCAGCTCCGGCGACTGGTTCTTCGACACTGGGGCGTCCACCCATATGATGAACAACCCTGGTAACCTCCGATCCCTCACCCCAATTACTTTTCCTACCTCCATCACTGTCAGTAATGGTGCACAGTTAGCTGTTACTCATTCTGCCTGCACCTCCCTCCCAACTTCATCATCTCCTATTGCACTGAACAATGTCTTAGTTTCTCCATCTTTAGCCAAGAATCTAATTTCTGTTCGCAAACTCACACGAGATAATAATGTGTCTGTTGAATTTGATCCCCATGGTTTTTCCATTAAGGATCTGCCAACTCGTCAGGTGACGCTCCAATGTGAGAGTGCTGGCGATCTGTACCCCCTGCGGCTCCCACAAAACTTCGCCCTCAGCACCACCACAAGCGTCGATCTTTGGCACCAGCGCCTTGGCCATCCCGGACGCCATGTTATGTCTCAAGTGTTAGATTCCTTTGTTTTCGATTGTACTAAGTCTAGTTCTCATCTCTGTCAGTCTTGCCAACACGGCAAACATGTACGTTTACCATTTCGTTCTTCAGAAAATCAGTGCTACTTTCCCTTTCAAATTCTACATGCCGATGTATGGACCTCTCCTGTTTATAGCCATTCGGGCTACAAATATTATCTTGTCTTGTTGGATGCCTACACTCATTATGTATGGACATTCCCTCTTCGCCAAAAATCTGATGTGCTACCTTCTCTGCGTGCATTCCATGCCTATGTGCACACCCAATTTTGTTTACCCATTCTTGCTCTCCAAACGGACAACGGCAAGGAATTCGATAATGGTGCTGCTCGTCTCTTTTTCTCTGAGCACGGAATTGTCTTTCGCCTTTCTTGTCCACACACTTCTCAACAGAACGGGAAAGCTGAACGGATCCTCCGGACTCTCAACGACTGCGTCCGAGTGCTGCTCATTCACAGCGGCACACCGTCCTCGTTCTGGGCCGAGGCATTGTCCACGGCCACGTTCCTCCTGAACCGCAGGCCATGTCGGTCCAGTGGTAGTCTCACACCCCACGAACTGCTTCTCGGCTTACCTCCGGATTACAGCTGCCTTCGTGTCTTTGGTACACTGTGCTTTCCTAACCTTGCAGCTACAGCCGTCAACAAGCTCGCACCTCGGTCAGTGGCCTGTGTCTTCGTGGGATACCCAGCTGATCACCGCGGCTATCGCTGCTACGATCTCGCCACACGCCGAATCATCACGTCTCGACATGTGACGTTGGATGAACGGGTGTTCCCCTTCCGGGCTGCTCCAACCGTGCCTCCGGCCGCGCCATCATCCTCGGTGCCACTCGACGATGATCCTGTACCTCTGCGCGACGTCCGCACCACTTCTTCGATGGGGCAACCTGCACCACCATGCTCCACCAGCACTGCGCCGACACCGGATCCATCGTTGGAGCCATCTGCACCGCCATGCTCCACCAGCACTGCGTCGACACCGGCTGCATCGTCACCACCCATGCCACCTACAGCTGCTTCGTCACCTTCACCATCAACGGCTGCCCCGACCGTCATCGTGCCACGCCATCAGATGACTACGCGCTCCCGCGCAGGCATCATCAAGCCCAACCCAAAGTATGCCATGACTGCAGACGCGTGTACATCTCTGCCGCCACTTCCTACCTCGGCGCGCGCAGCTCTCCGCGACCCCAACTGGAAGTCCGCGATGCAGGAAGAGTACGATGCACTGCTGCGAAACCGCACGTGGATGCTGGTTGATCAGCCAGCCGGTGCCCGGATCATCACTGGCAAATGGGTGTTCAAGCAGAAACTGAAGTCCGACAGCACCCTTGAGCGCTACAAGGCACGGTGGGTTGTGCGTGGGTTCAACCAACGGCCAGGTATCAACTTCGGCGAGACCTTTACCCCGGTCGTGAAGCCTGCCACGATTCGGAGCGTTCTGACACTCATCGCGACGAAGGCTTGGCCTGCCCGACAGCTAGACGTCTCCAACGCCTTCCTCCATGGTCATCTCCAGGAGCAAGTCTACTGTCAGCAGCCCACCGGCTTTGCATACCCGGCGCGCCCAAACGCCATGTGTCTCCTGTCGAGGTCGCTTTAGGGTCTCCGTCAAGCGCCCAGGGCCTGGTTCACTCGCTTCGTCCAGTTCATCAAATCCCTGGGCTTCACTCAGACGAGGTCTGACTCATCCTTGTTCGTGCTTCGAACGACGACGGGCACGACATATCTCTTGCTGTACATCGACAACATGATCTTGACTGCGTCGAGCAACGTCTTGTTACAACACATCGTCGACAAATTGCAAGCGGAGTTCACGGTGAAAGACATGGGTCCCGTGTCCTACTTCCTCGGCATCGATGTTCATCGCTCCAGCGAGGGATTCTTCCTCTCCCAGGCTCGGTACATGGAAGACCTCCTGGAACGCGCCGGCATGCACGGGTGCAAGCCTGTTGCCACGCCCACTGAGGCCAAGCAGAAGACTTCTTCTTCCGACGGGCAGCCTCTGGCCGATCCCACATTCTTCCGGAGTATGGCCGGGGCGTTGCAGTACTTGACGGTGACCCGACCCGACATCGCGTACGCCGTGCAGCAGCTTTGCCTCCACATGCATTCGCCGCGCGACACTCATGCTGCCATGCTCAAACGTGTTCTGCGCTACCTGCGCGGGGCACCAAATCTTGGTGTTCATCTGCGCCGGATGTCCTCTCCAACGATCACCGTGTACTCCGACGCGGATTGGGCCGGCTGCCCCGACACGCGGCGGTCTACTTCGGGCTACTGCGTGTTCATCGGCGACGCGCTCGTCTCCTGGTCATCGAAGCGGCAGTCCACGGTGTCGCGGTCCAGCGCTGAAGCTGAGTACCGTGGCGTCGCGAATACCGTGGCCGAGTGCTCATGGCTGCGACAGCTACTTGGGGAGCTCCACTGCCCCGTCGACAAGGCCACCGTCATCTTCTGCGACAACGTCTCGACGATATACATGAGTCGCAATCCGGTGCACCATAAACGGACCAAGCATATCGAGCTTGATATTCACTTCGTCCGGGAGAAGGTGGCCGTCGGCGAGGTTCGTGTTCTTCATGTGCCCAGTGCACAGCAGTTCGCCGACATTTTCACAAAGGCGCTGCCTACCACGCTCTTCGACGACTTCAGAACCAGTCTCTGCGTTGATGTGTCCAAGCCGCTGAGACTGAGGGGGGGTGTTGGAGAGCATTCTGCCTTCAGTCCACGCCACGACGTTCCCGCCAACGACTGCGTCGCCACGATCGCGTAGACCAGGCCACGATGCACGTTCCGCTGTTGCTCCACTAGCGCGTAGGCAGTTAGGCTGCATACAGTCTTGTATACGAGTGTATATGTATCACGGCATATTGATCAATACAAGGTGTGTTGGATCGTATCTGTTCTTACACTTGGCTTTTATTAGTAGTCATCGCATTGCATACTTTGACCGGTAATTGTCATCGCTCTAACACAGATGACCATTTTGAAGTGTGAAGCGTTAAGCAAATGTGTGGGATGTAAACAAAAAAAATCAAAAGGCACCACATAAAAAAGTGTGTGGGGGGGGGGGGGGGGGGGGGGGGGGGGGGGGTGTGTGGAAGCGTAGTTGAACGGGCCAGTCTGTCAGCCATGTCAAGGTACATAAGTAAAGGTAATAAAAAACTAATGAATGTGCATAGCTAACACAAGGTGTTTGGCACACGTAAGTAGAGACCAGACAGACAATGCAAGATTAAAACAATTATGATGCAAACTGGAATCTAAAATAAGCATTTCAGAAGGCAGACATGCCAAGGAGTATAACTAATGAAGGTAATAGGAAACTAATAAATCTCCCTAGATAACACAATGTGTCTACCACACATAAGATGGGACTATAGAGGCATCTCTTGCTTAATAAAACGACGGCACGAACTGAAATCTAAAGTAAACATCGAGAAGGCATGACGTCACCTACCAAGCGTGGAAGACCCTGAAGCATGATACGTTCCCACCAACTTTATCCTGGTAGTACAGGGCAGCAGAGACCATGATGCACTTCCTAAGGACAGGAAGATAGACAGATCAGGCAAAAGCAAAGCAACTCACCAGCCCCTTTGTAATGTGGCCAGCCTGCACAGACAGATTTCCTGGGAATAGACACTCCCCTTAGCCAACCACGTTGTAGTGAGGACAGAGGAAACAAGCATCAGGGAGTCAGGGACCATATAACATAGACATGATATTCCATATTCCCAAAGAAAACATGATGGAGCAAGAGATAAGCAGAACAAAAGGAGGTCAGAGGCGCGCTGGAGCTCCCATCGCGTCGGAATGCAGAAAGGACACGGCACCGGCAGCCATGATGTCAGGAACCAACAGTATTAGTCAACGATTGGACACTCAGTAGATTGAGTAGAACAAGCAAGAGGAGAAAGGGATAGATTGAGCAGATGCTTGCCTCGAGCTCTAGCTTGCCGCCACCAAGTTCAGATTCTGGTCATAGACACCCTCCATGCCGCGGCTCACTTTCCTTTTGTACAACAAGCTGGTAGTTCTCTGGGCCAAAGGAAGCTCAGTGCATACTGCATCACGTGTTGAACGGGCCAAAGGACAACCCATGAGCGGGTCCACGACATCCTCCCCTTCTAAAACTTCGACTTGTCCCCAAGCCGACTCTGTAAACCTTAAACCACCTGGATCCCAAGGCACATGGATATATTCGATGCATACCTCAGGCCCGTCAGCAGCAAAGTGTGATGCGTCAGCATTCTCTGCCACATGAAGCTCACAGCTCCAGCTTGTGAAGTAGTATCTTCAAGTAAAATAATAAAAGGACTCCATCTATGAATGAAACCATACTGCCTAGACACAATATATTTTGTCCACTTGAATGATGACCAAAGTACTATAGCCATAGATCTTCTCCATTCCACATCAGGTATTGGACTGCTAGCCACCAAGAGATTTTGAGCAGCTTGCAAATCAATTCCCCCCTCTGAATATTTAATGCTGTTCTTATTCAGTTCTACCTACATGTCAGCTCTGTCTTCCAAAGGTCTGTAATCCTTGTGAGAATCCAAAGTAGATGCAAATAGGCATCACTTGCCTTGACCGTAAGACCTCCAAGATACATCATCGAGATGGAGTGTTGATTATGTGGATGCCAATAACTCAACTGATCACAATAGTCTGTGATAAAGAACCACAAATAGAACAGCATATAGTAGATGATGGCCATGATTGCAACATTGATAACCTAACAGCTCTCAGTTGTGGGACACATATATGTATCACCTGGCTCTTCAAACATTTTTGTTTCAGGACATGTTTGTTTCTTTGGCATCCCATCTTTTTCCTTGCTGCAGTTCAGTCCAAAGGGGAAGAAAGAAAAGCCCATGGATGCAAATTTAGGAATGATAACTTATGAAAAAACCCTTGTTAGCAAGCTGTTCTTCAAACTTACTCCTAACTAAGGAAACCATTGTATGAACTGCACGAAAATTGACTTGACTGCTTGCCGGACACTCCACATCATCTTAATACTCAGGTGGTGTTTGTGTATGTATACACTACTCTCCACCTTGGCAGCACCAAAACAACAAGTCAACAATGTATAAGTGACTAAGTTGGAGCATTCCTGGACTTTTAAGTCCAACACAATAACTCATATCTCGAGGCTCAAACACATACACCATGCATTCCCAATTCTCCGACCTCACCCAAGAAAATAATTTCTTAGGTATATGACAAGGACACTGATCACTAGTAAAGTGCAGTCATGAAACTGATTGAGAGTTCCAGTTATCTGTCTCCAACAAACTAGAGACACTGTGACAGGGCACCTTGTTTCAACTATGAAACCCCACTTAAATATGTGATATGCAGATTTTATCTTACTTGCATCTCCTTGGTTCTGTTCATTACCAGTTAGCACCCAAGCCATAGACCACAAGGGAGAAGTAACTTGTGACAATTTCAGAGTGTCTGAACTCAAAAATAGCACAACGGAGACATGAGAGGAAGAGTCCTTAGACTGCTCTCCAAGCAACAGTAGCAATGTGAACCTTGAGGAAACAAATTTGGAAGTGTCATGCTTGACAAGAACAGCAGATCCATTGGGATTCAAACTAGTGATCTCAGATGTTGAATATGAAATGTTGGTACAGCTAACAAAAAAATGTTTGATCATATTTCTGTTGCAGTAACACATCTAGCTTCTGAAATGGCACACGCCCAACACCTGAATCATTCCTCTACTGAATAGCATGGTCAAAAACAAACAGTAGAGTAGATGTTGGCCAAGGTTGTGGCACCAACAATCCAGCACCATTACTGCACTCAAGTGACAGTGAATGAACCGACCAATGATCAATGCCACCGCTCTTACATTCATCTTGAGTTGGCGGTGGCCATGGAGATTTCAGCAACTCGATCACCCCATCTACTTCGCCTGGAAGGCAGCCAAAGCAACTCAGCAACATGGTGCAAGAACCAAACCCCAAGTAGCATCCCGAGTGGCAGATGGGAAAACCAGGAACTCAGCACATTACCTGAAACAACTGTTGGGTATCATAGTAGTATTGGACACACATTAATTGAAGGTTGGTAGTAAGTGATGTGTCCTGAGTGCTCTTCATCACTGGAACGCACATGCCGCTGTGGAAGCCTAACAGCAAACACATTGTGTGTGACGTCTGCTGTGTTCCACGATAGAGATGCTGACAGTGAGGATGAACTCGTGGGGTGACATAGAGGTCGAGGTAGACTTTGCAGTGGCAAGGAGGTGGGCGCAGACACGGGAACGCACGAACAGTATGTTTGAGGCCCGGTGTCAAACAGTTGGGATGCATTTTGGGTGGGAGCAAATTGGACGGTCAGGGTGGCTTCCTGGGATGGATGGCGTGGAGGTTGGGAAAGGTTTGGGCGACGCTGAGGGGATCGTCGCCCGCTTGCTGCGGCTGGAGGTGTGGATCTTGCGCTCGCGGTTGTCGCAGTTGGCGGTGGGAATGGCGAGGGCGACGTCCATAGGTGGAACGCGGGTTTGGGAAGACGTGGGCGACGCCGAGGTCGTCTCTCTCGTCGTCGACTTGCTGAAAGAGGTCAAGTGGAGGTGTTTGCTGGATTGATTGACCGCTCCAAGTAGTCAGCAATCAGCTAGAATTTGATCCATCATCTTCATCTCCTTGAAACGCTCAAGCTGTGCAGCGTCCATGGCGGAATCCGAGAGACCGAGAGCAGTCCCGAGGAGAGACGGCTCCCATGCCAGATGTCACAAAGCAACAAGTGGCGGCGCGGCGCCAGCGGCGGGTGGCAAGCGGCCGCGGCGCGGCGCCCTGATGTCGGAGAGGGTCGAGCATACGTGGCGCTGCATTATTGACTTACCCTTCTTGGTACGTGGCGCTGCATTATTGACTTGCCCTTCTTGGGCGCCGGTTCAGTTGGTCAAACAATCGAGAGAACAACCAACTCTTGCCCGTCTGGATCCAGATTTTGTCAATATTGCACAATGATCAGTACCCACCAAGGCAAAGTTGAAGCGGTAAAAAAAAAAAAAAAAAAAACCCGGCCTCTACACTCGCAACCCAGCTCATGAGTCAGTCGGTCTGCTCCACTTGGAATTTCAGTCAGTGTTTAGACACTTTATTGAGGACAATTGTTGAACCACTGATTATAGTTTTGGGCTGAATGAATTGAATCATCAACAAATGCTTTGAACAGTTGCAATATAATGATATACAATAGATAATAATTAGCAACATATAGTTAATCACATATACAAATAATAAAATAAATATGTAAAGCACAATTATATAGAAGTGTGGTTGCTTGTTATATACAAGTGTGGTTGCTTGTGTTTGTTATCTTACTAGATCTTTGTTCCAAAGGTGTGGGGGTGCTGCGGCCGTGTGGTAGGATTGTGATCTTGCCTCTACAAAAAGAAAAAGATCGCCTCGTGAAAGCGTCGAAAGTGATCAATTAAAACCCGACTAGAGTAGACCTTTGATGGCTTTTATTCATCCCACCATGGGGACGTAAGACTCATTCGGAAGCACGAACTATGGTGAAACAATCATATTGGTTTGCCTCACATTTGTCCATGCTGCATATGTTTATTTTGCTTTCGCGTGTCTACACGGGTGTATTTGTTTGTGCTTATCAGCCGAATCAGCCAGCCACTCAGTAGTGTTTTTCTCTCACAACAAATCAACGAACAATACTTTCAATCATGGATTTTTAACTAAGCAAACAGGTAGAGAAGTTGAACACGATAAGTTTGCTTAGAATTAAGAGGGACGAGGAAGAAAAGTCAGCTAGGAAGACACTGTAACCTGGTTTTCTTATCCTTTTTTTTTTTTTGAGGATCGATGAATCAAATGATATTTTTGTTCTAATTTCTGCCGCTTCTTCTCCCTCTGAATCAAACATTTTTTTGCCATAATGTGCCGTTCCTATTATTACCAAGTATATGGTTCTAATCCTAGATAGAAAAATAAATAAAAAAATCTAAAAAGGCGGATTTGGTAGGAAAAATCGGCCAGACCGGTTGTGCTACCCGGTTAGGCTGGTTTTGGTAGTATATATTGTGCTTTTACTATTTTCATTGACAATACTTGTTGTAAATGTTTTGTAGATCCTAATAACCCTCCTCTAGGCATCAAGTCAGACCTTTCACAAATCTAGGAAAATCCTACCGGCCAGCCTTAAACGGACATTTTTTTCTTAAATCCAAGAAAATCACAAGTAACATGATTTTTAGCGCCCAAAGTCACTTTTTTCACTAAAGGAAAAAGCATTCACCTCTAATTCACTTTACTAGAAAGTCATAGATATTATCTAGAAAAACAATTTTGGTTTAGTCTGTGTCCCCATGAGTGGTCAATTGTAATTCTTGAAAGAATGATCTGAAATGAAAAATTTATCAACTAGAAAGTTTTTATCTCCAAGAGATTGACAGCTTTGGTTTTTTATCATTTCTCCATCCAATACCATTTGAAATATTTGAATTCCAATATGCGACTAAATTTTGGAACCCACTGATTATTTCAAATAAAAAAAAATCTCAACTACAATCTTTCATATCACTTTCGACATCTATAACTTTAGTTTTGATCATTTCTCCTTCCAAAAAACTAAAAAATAAATTTGAAAATGTGAGAACTTCAAACAGAATTTACACTCGGATCTACCTAATGATGCGCCCTAAATCTTAGATAGTCTCATGTGTTTGTACTTCCTCTGTTTCAAATTATAGTGTGTGTTTTTATTTATCCTAAGTAACCCATTGAAGTTGACCAAGTTTATAGAAGAAACAATAAAAACATCAGATAAGTTCCATTAAAAATATTATGAAATATATTTTTTATGTTGTAGAAGTTAATATAATTTTTTTATAACTTTTAGTAAACATGATATGGGTTAATGCGGGACAAATAAGAAATACCGGATGTTTCAGGATGAAGTATTATTATATACATGTGTTACTATACTTTCACGTTCTTGACAAAGTTATTTTTACCTTCACTACAACGTCCATGCTAATTCTTGTACAGGGCCAGGAAGAGGACACGACACCCAAGCTACGTGATCGTTGCCTGCTGGTGTCAGCCGTGCCGGGGCCACACTTGTGCGCCCGCGGCCGCAGCGCACTCCGCCACCGCCAGCGCAAAGGAAGGTGCAAAAAGATTCCCCAACATACCCTCAAGAAGAATATTATTCAAATTTTATACTCAAGTAGTTCATACGGAGTATAGACAGGGGGGGAATGGAGCTCATATATTTTTAAGAAGAAATGAAGAGAGTACCGTATTAGTTTAAGTAAATTGGAACGAGTATCATCGCTAGTTGGTAAAAGCTCCGATCGATGCATGCACTGGGAAGACAAACAGGATAAAAGCCATCATCCGTAGGATGGCTGGAGGAAGTAGCAACTGGTTCCGCACATGAACAAGAAAAAGGAGATTGGAACTGTTGGCCAAAGCGGCGCGCAGAGATCGTAGGCTGTAGCATTGGGGTTATTGTAGCATTTGCACGTTCTTGGTTCTTGCGGCTTCAGAGTTCGGACCTGAGCTTTATTTTCACGGTCACGGCTACCAAAGATTTCACGTTTTCACGGCTACCAAAGTAGAGCACGGCTACAGTAGGTGGCCGTGCTGCCCTGGGCCCTGGCGGCACATACAATGCCCGGCACGTGTATTGGGACGCCGCAGACGAGCCTCGACGTCGTGTCCGTGATGCTGGGCACGGCAGCAGTTGCATTCGTGGCTTCGTGCCGGCGTGCAGCCGTTTGAATTATGATGTCCACCACCGAGCCAGATGCCACGGTGGGGTGCAGTGCAGAGGGGCGACCGGTCCACCACACCACGGCCCAACCCTCAGGCCACATCACATGATTCGCCGCTTGACCAGGCGACCACGCACTGGCACAGCTTCTTCTTGAATCGTAGGGGACCCATCTCGCCTGCACCTGCACCTGCACCTGCACCGATGGCTAATCTCCATCTGGAAAAGCACACAAAGCAGCCGCATCCGACCGGTGATCCCTGCCAGATTTGGACGGGCGTGCAGTTTGTTTATCGCTCGCTCTTATATGATCTCTGGTTGGTTAGATAACCGCAAAGCCGGTAAGGCTGCTTGAGGACATAGTATCTCCTGATCAGTCCTAAAATGAAAAATCCCCAATTTCAAAAATTCAATCCAACTCAACATTTGACTACTGAATATATAAGAAAAATCTAGTACTCCGTACTCTTTTATACCGATTAACATCATTATGTTAATTATTTTACAATAACACCGCTATTCTGTCCCTCCCACAGTTCCCACGGGCCACGGCTGCATACTTCCCTTGCTGAGGAAGGCATACAGTACTTCCCACCGCTATTCTTGCTCTGCTGCTTTTCAGAGGAAGGGACGTCACGTACGTTGGGCTGCCAGCTGGCCACAAACCCACAATGCACTGTCCAGCCGCTGCATGGCTCTGCTTTTGGTCAGGCGACGCAACTGCCCTGCGAATCAGTATATTAATTATCATCTTTAATTAAGGTTCTGTTCGCTTCAGCTAAACAATACATATTTTTCAGCTCTGGAACAGTATTTCTTCTCACAATAAATCAGTTTCAGTCAAAATCAGCTTAGCTTTTCAGCTGAAGCGAACAGAGCCTAAATAGCTCAGAAAAAAGGAGCTCATATATATTTAAGAAACGAAGAGAGGATTTAGTTTAAATTGGAATGAGTATCATCGGTAGCCCCGGTAAAAGCTCACATGAACCCAAAAAAAAACGAAAAAAAAGGAGATGGGAACTGTTGGCCAAAGTGGCGCGCACAGATCGTAGGCCTGGCCGGGGTTCGTAGCATTGCACGTTCTTGGTTCTCGCAGCTCCATACAGTACGGTGTCAGGAAAACGAAAAGAAGAATATGACCGCAGCGGTTCCTGCAAGCTACAGTAGTATGGCTGTCTGCCACTGTTGTTTAGTTCTCACCTTAAAAACTTTTCACCACACATGGAATCTTACGCTACATGTATGAAGTAATAATAGATATAAATGAAATATAAAACTAATTGCATAATTTATGTGTAAATAGCGAGACGAATCTTTAGAGCCTAATTAGCTTATGATTTGACACTAAAGTACTACAGTAACACTTGTGCTAATGATAGATTAATTAGTCTTAATAAATTCATCTCATGATTTCTAGACGAAATCTATAATTTGTTTTTTTATTTGTATCCGAAAACCGCTTCTGACGTCTCGCGAAACATCCACTTGATGACTTCTCCTAAAACACAACTACTTTAGAGTAGTCTTAGGTCGTCCCAACGGTTCACCACCTCGCACGTTCATCGAAAACTTTAATCTTACTAAGAGCGTCTCCAATGGTTCTCAAATATCTAGTCTAAGAACGATTTTATTAGCTACCAGGACATTTTTAACGACAATTTGCAAATAGCTAGCTAGATAAGACATAAATAGGAAAAAAACATATACTATAGTGGAGATTTATGTGAGGGATATTATCAAGAGGTCGTGCTAGACTAGCTATTTGAGTCGTTAGCTATTTGATCCCTCTCCTTCATAGCCAATGAAAGTATTACTTTTTTTATTAATTCTATGTCTCATCTAGCTACCTATTAATGAATTGCCATTAAAGACGTCATGATAGCCAATAAAATTCCTTATAGACTACTACTCCCTCCGTCTCTAAATAAGTGTCGATGTTAGTGTGCGTGTCACAAGTTTGACTCGATTTATAGAAAATAAGTGCAGCATTTGTATCTCCGAATAAATTTATTAAAAAATTAAATTTAAAGATCTTTCCAATGATAATAATTGTGTACTATAGATATTAATATTTTTTATATTTAATCAAAGTTATTTTTCAGGTAGCGCAAGTGATACTTATTTAGGGACGGAGTGAGTATTTGATAACCATTGAGGACGGCCAAACACACCTTACCATTGTTCAACTTTTTGTCTTTATATTGTTTTTCAATTGCCCAACTCTAGCTATTTGGTTTTCTCATTTAGAACGCCCTTATATCATATATATATATATATATATATATATATATATATATATATATATATATATATATATATATATATATATATATGATATAAGGGCGTTCTAAATGAGAAAACCAAATAGCTAGAGTTGGGCAATTGAAAAACAATATAAAGACAAAAAGTTGAACAATAGAACGGGTACGAGTGGCCACATATGCATGCAGAACCGGAATCCGTCGTCGGATGATGGAGGTGCCCAAATGCCCATGGGCGTGGAGGCACGGACGATGGACCTCAGCGCGCATTTCTACTTCTACCCTGAGGTACACTGCCCCGCGGCCCAGGCGGCGTCTGAAAGGATCAAGGATGCCCAAGAGGGGGTGAATTGGGCAACTAATAATTTTTCGAAACACAATTCAACCTATCGCAATTTGCCCAATGTCACCCCACAAGTGCTTGTGTCAATTCTATTCCTAAAACAAGTTATGCAACCTAGAGCTAAGTCCTATCGCAACTATACTATTCTAGGAAAGTAGAGAACACAAAGGAAATGCGGGAATGTAAAGGGTTAGAAAGACAAATCCGATTTTTCCCGAGGTATCGGAGAGTCGGCACTCCCCACTAGTCCTCGTTGGAGCACCCGCGCAAGGGTGTAGCTCCCCCTTGATCTTTGCAAAGACCAAGTGCTCTCTACGGGCTGATCCTTTACCACTCCGGCGCGGTGGATCGCCCACAACCGCTTACAACTTCGACTTGGGCCGCCCACAAGCTCTCCAAGCGGTCACCAAGCCACCGATCGCCACCAAACCGTCTAGGTGATGCCGATCACCAAGAGTAACAAGCCTATACTCTCACTTGACTAAGAACAAGGCCAAAGAGGGTGATGGATGCACACAAGTCACTCTTGATCTCTCTAGGGAAGAAGCTCTCAAGAAATGGAGTTCACACTAGTCTCCCTAGGGCTCTTGCTCTCTCACAAGATCAACAAGGGTTCCTTCAACTGTTAGAAGTGGCAAGAGAAGTAGAATGGAGGCTTTGGTGGAGTATAAATACTCACCCTCTCCAAAACTAGCCGTTTCTCACTTTCCTGCGAACCGTCGGACTCTGCCGAGGCTCAACCGTCGGACCAAACTCCACGGTCCGACTCTCACACAAACACTGCGCCCAGAACTGTGACAGAGGGGCGTCGGACCGAACACGATGGTCTAACGCTCCTCAATCCGACGCTACTGAACTTCGGGCATAGTGCCTCTCAACGGCTAGTACACGGAGCAATGGTCCGACGCACACCGTCGGACCAAGTCTGACGCTCAAAACCGCTCTGGGAACCTCTCTGGAAGCGTCGGACGCTAACAGACGTTAGTCCGACGCTCCCACTCGCGACGGTCTGACGCTCGCCCAAAACTCAGAGGGACCGTCGGACTCTGGCCAATGGTCCGACGACCATCCAGCCAGGGTCCGACGCTCCCTGGCACGCTGAGACTCGTCCAGGGGCTGCCACGTGTCGTCGGACTCTAACTATTGGTCTGACGCCCATACTAGGTAGAGTCCGACGCCTCTAATTTGATCAAAACTTCGCCGAATCGAAAACTTTCCAAAACAAAGTTTGATCCTCTCTCTCTCAAGAGTATCCCTAGGCTGTCTAGAGCTATGTTGGACAAGTGTGCATCACATCTACACTCTCTAGTCTTGCTCTAAGTCAAGCTACCCATCCAAACCCCTCTTAATAGTACGGTCAAAGAGAAAAACAAAACCTAAGACTACGCCAAGTGTCTCTCAACTCCAAACGACACTTAGCACTAGCCTATCACCATCTTGTCTTCCATCCTTTGAAAACCGAATCGATTTCCATCGCTAGGGGCTTGAACCTACATGTTATTATGTCCTAACCTCTAGGTTATCCTGCAAAACACACGTTAGTCATAATAACCGTCTTGTTGTCATTAATCACCAAAACCACTAGGGCCTAGATGCTTCAGCGTCCCGTTCGTCCGGCGAATGAAAAAGCTGCCGCTACCATAGCCGTTCGCCCGAGAACACACACAGTAAAAGCTCGCCTTCAGTGAGTCCAGTTGCAATTGCATTCTCCGGACCTGGAGGAGCCACCGTCAGGCACCCACGCCTCAAACCGGAGAGAATGGCACAAAAGATCTCCAAAGGGTCAGCCGTCCCACCCTTCCTTGGTTCGGGATGTGTGGTTTTTGGGTTCGTTCCGACGACTCGGGTGTGGTACGGTGGAGCGGCAGCGGCGTCTCCGGTGTGGGAATTGACATGGATCGCGCGCGGGTGCTTCTTCTCACAAGCGCAAGGAGTTTTGGTCCTTAGAGATGGAATTATTTTCTGCCTTTTTCATGTGATGACGTGATCTTATCTCACTGCGAGTTTGGGGTGTTGCGAGATCGATTAGTTCTAGGCGCTTCCCGAGAGGATGCGGCCTTTTTGGCCCGGTTTTTTTGGTATGGCGTGAGATTTCAGGATGCACAGTGGGATTTGCGAGGAATTTTCCGGGAGTTTAGGTATTTGATTCGCTCTCAGTCTGAGCAATTGTGGTGGTTTTGTCTCCAAAATTTATCCGATCCTGTTAGTTTTTTGTTTGCCGATGTGCTTAGGGTGGTTTTGAATATTTTCTGTGTTTGATCTTAGTTCGCTGCTGAGTTTGGGAGTGCTGAGCGATCGGTTGTTTAGCCTCCTTGAGGCATTTCATGGGACGGGAGTGATTAGTGCACTTCCAAGTTCCTAGGAATCGGTTTGGGAGGAGAATGCTGAAATTGAAGGTTTAGAGGTGGGCACCAAGGGTCGCCAATGCAAGGTGCTGTTTTGGATTGCTTCTATCCAACTTGCAATTGGAGGAGCTAATATATGAGTCCACAAAACCATTTGACAGACAGATTTGTCTTCTATGCATACAGCTTCAATTCATCTTGTGCCTCTTACTTCAAAGGGTTCAATGGGACACCTCTCCATCCAAGCCCTAACTAGAGAATATTAATTATAATAATGAAAGAGATGGAGTCTAGGGGGTCCCTGGGGCTCTATATATAGGTCGGAGCGTGAAACGTGAGCCCTTGGATCAAACCGACTTAAGCAACGGCTTAGATGGACTCTACATGGTGGTGGGGAACCTTCTAGAGAAGCCAAGGGTGATCCGGGGAGTCCGAGGGTCGCCCGACCTGGTGGTGGGGTCGGCCAACCCCACCTGGCGGCCTCTCGTGGTCTGCTTTGGCTTGTTGGTCTCTGGTGTCTTCTAGAACCTTTCTTTGCGACTTTCGTATCTTTTTACTCTGAACTCCAAAAATAACAAACCATAGGTCCGTTTCGATCGTCTCGATGAGCTCTACGCAATGGTGAACTTCAATTCCTCATTTGGGATACTTTTATTTGGTGCAACCTTACAATTCCTTGCATCTCCTACAAAACAAGTGGAAATACCAAAACTCGTGGAACTTGTTAGAATCAAACCCTATAACTATGTTGTGAATTGTTTTATGCCCTTGATTCATGTTTAGTTGATGGGTAAAAATGAGCAATAACTAGCATCAACAGGCTTCTTCATTTCAGCTAGCTGTCTGGCTTGGCCCATCATGGGTCGTGTAACCATTGTGGGCCTGAGGCCGTTTTCGTGTTGTTGACGCGGCAGGTGCGTAGTATAAGCACCCAACCCCGCGTCCGTGTAATTCGAAGCTGGATGAACCTTCGTTCTATTGAATTGATATCATCCCCGTGCTTGCTTCTTCCCCAAATTCTCTGCTGAATCCCAAACCCTAGACTTCAATTCCATCTAGTTATCCAGGGATCCTTCTGGACCCTGACAAAGTCATGTTTAGGAGTTTTTAAAAAATTTAAAACTATGCACGCCAATAGTATATCTATAGATGTGCATTATCATAAAATTTGAGATTCAAATTCGTTTTGTAAAAATTCATATGAGAATAACAAATTTCATTTGCATATATACTAAAGGAGAGAATTCTTGGAATTTTGTCCTTTAGTACATATGAAAGTAAAATTTGTTATTTTGAATATTTTTTTTACAAAATATGTTTGATTCTCAAATTTTATGACAATGCGCATCTATAGATATGCTATTGGTGTGTAAAGTTTCAATTTTTTTTAAAACCCCTAAGTATGATTTTGCAAAGGGTTTTCATGATTGCACCAAAGATGTGGTTTGCACTGAATATTTTGCCATATATATATGTGCAAGGCAAATATAGACAATTACATGTGAGAGAGAGTGAAAAGATACCTTTTGGGATTAATCCCTAATTGATCATTTATAATAATTCTCAATAGCCCTTGATCAATTAGCTCCTTATAAACTTCATTGTTCATCCATTATGCATCATTATAAATCTTTGGAGACCCCAAATGAAAAAACGAAGTAATACTTCCTTAAAACCTAGTGGAAAATATAAGGCGAAAAACATAATATACAACAATCGATGTTATTAGACCCTTGAGATAAAACCAAGGCCTTACTCTAGAAACACCTTAACCATATGGACAATATGTGTCAAATATCATCTTCTAAACACCCTGATGAGAAAAATAGATGATAAGCATATAATTTTATGTCAACACTGCCCCATCAAAAACTTTATATGAGCAACCATAAATGGAAAACTCACATAAACAAAACAATGCAATGCATTTTATATCATAATATCAACCTCCAAAATGTTAACTAGTATTTGTTGTACATAATTAGTATTGTTAGATAGATCATTGGATCTATTTTTAAAATAAACTTGTTTGGAGATAAAAAATGTTGTTACTATTTTTTTACAGACGCAGTTAGACTTAAGAAAGCTTGATCGACACGATTATTAGAGACGGAGCTAGTACTACCGAATAAACAAGATGCAAGATGAAATACTCAATGTACAAAAAAATTCTAATCTTAATATTAGCTCCTTTAAATATAAGTTTTTTTTTGTATAGTGGCAGTATGACGTAGTCCTCCTTCCATGACATAGTATTTTCGTTTGCATCAAATAAAATTGAACCAAAATGAATAAATAGAGGAGCCATGGGCTCATCACCTCCTCATCCTCCCCCGATGAGCAGCGACACCTCCTCCGAACCTAGGCCGAGCTTCGTGCGCGGCGCCAAGGTCAAGCGCGCTCGTGCTTGTGATATTTGCGCTAAGGTGCTTCCGCCACCTCCTCCTTTCCTTCCCCTGCTCGTGCGGAAAGTGCTCTCGCTCGACAACATGCAGCTCCTGAAGATGCATGGATCGGGGGGAGCGCGTGAGTGTGGCATGGCCGCCTGACACCATGGCAGGGGAAAAGGCCTAGTGCTCTCTCTGGACATTGCGTTCAACCTGTTTGACGAAATGCCTATAAGAAGAGAAGAGAAACAAATAGGTGGTAACCCTACGGCATGCAATTCCAAGGTGGTTCATCTACTTGTAAAGGCAAACAAACATGATACCTATATAGCCTGCCTCTGTTGGAAAATGGATCTAAACAAGCAATTGTTGCACCTGATGGGTCTGCCCTTGGATACCTTGGCCCTCCTAGCCCGACCAGGCTGGAATGTCCAGGCAATCAAGCACGATGTAGGTTCCTCTCCCGCACGCACTAACCCATCATCCCATAAATTCACCTCAATTCATGTGTGTTGAGGTTAGTGTAGGAGACCTGGTCTAGGATGCAATGACCGGTCCAGCTGAGTCCTAGCTATTCAGTTAGACATTCAGTTAGCCTAGCATCTAGGAAGCAGTTAGTTTACTTGGCCAACGCCAACTTGTATATGTATGAGCTTCGACTGGTGAATACGATTGAGCACTTCAGGCACTCGTACTGTTACATGGTATCAGCTGCTTTCCTGCTCCATTCTTCCGCTGCCGTTCTTCCCCTTTGCCCTTCGTTCTGCACTCATGGCGTCTTCCCAGAACTCTGGCTCTTCCAACAGCAACCCTTCCAACCCCTTTGCTGATCCTGACACACCTTCTGCTGCCACAATCGCAACGCTTAACATCCGATCCCATGTTCCGGTGATCCTTGATCTGGACGCTGCCAATTTCCGTCAGTGGCGAACCTTCTTCGAACTCACGTTCTAGAAGTTCGACCTGATGAATCACGTGGATGGCACCATTGACGCCGTCCTCATGCGCGATGATCCCGAATGGTGCCGGAACGATTCTAGCATCAAATCCTAGCTCTACACCACCCTCTCCAAAGATCTGATGGATGCGGTCTATTAGCCACGCTCCACGGCGTACTCTGCCTGGGTGGCGATCAACAGTCAATTCCTCGACAACAGCCTCAAGCGCGCCGTCTTCTTGCAGCAAGAATTCCACGGCCTCTATCAGGGTGACAAGCCGATCTCGGAGTACTGCGGACGCCTCAAGCATTTGCCCGATGCCCTCTACGATGTGGGTGCCGCCGTCACCGATCATGCCCTCGTCATCAACACACTACGTGGCCTCCATCCTGATTTCAGCGGCGCCGTTGTAGTCCTCTCCTCCAAGGTGCCACTGCCCACGTTCCTCTATACTCGGTCTTATCTTCTGCAGGAGGAGAAGCGCATGGCCGAGACGCGCAAGATGGCCACCGCCACGGCCCTCGTTGCGGCCGGCTCCTCCACCACACCTGCTGCTCCACCGAGGCCCAACAACAACGGTGCCCACGCGTCCTACTCCTCCAGCAGTGATCGCCGAAAAAAGCGCAAGTCCGGCGACGGGCGGAACCGTAATTCCAGGACCGCCTCCAACACCACTTGTCCTCAAGGTGGCTCCGCTCCTTCCGCGCCACCTCCGACATGGGCCCTGGCATACAACCCATGGACCGGCTATGTCCAGGCCTGGCCCATGAACCAGTGGCGCGCACCACTGCCCGACGTCCTCGGTCATCGTCCTGGCGCATCCCAACCTCAGGCGATGGCTGTGTTCCAGCCACCTCCGGTTTCGCCAACAACACAGCTCGGTGGTGGTGACATCAACGCCTTCGCCATGCAGCAACAACAGCCCCCTTCGGGCCTCTTCTCCACTCTGCACGGCGCTCCGGCTCAGGCACCACTTGGTGGCCATGGTGGTGGTGACTGGTTCTTCGACACCGGGGCAACCTCTCACATGGCCTCCAATCCCTGTATACTCTCCTCTCCCTCCTCACTTCCTTCGCCATCTCACATAATTGTTGGCAACGGCGCTCCCCTTCATGTTCAATCTCATGGACATGCACTCTTACCCACCCCATCCTCCTCTCTGAAACTCAATAATGTTCTGATCTCCCCACATTTGATTAAGAACCTTATTTCAGTTTGTTCACTCACTCGTGATAACTCCGTTTCTGTTGAATTTGACCCGTGTGGTTTTTCAATTAAGGATCTTTGTTCCAAGACGGTTCTTCTCCGATGTGATTCATCTGGAGACCTTTATCTCCTCCGATGGCTGCAATCCAGTGCTCCTGCTCAAGCTCAGGCGCTTCTGACCTCCCAGGACTCCAAGCTTTGGCATGCCCGACTCGGCCACCCCGGAGATGACTCCCTATGTCGTGCTACAGTCTTTTGGTTTTTCCTGTAGCAAATCCGACAGACACACATGCCATGCCTATCGCTTAGGCAAGCATGTGCGTTTGCCCTTTCCCACTTCAAATAATGTTTCTTCTTCTCCATTTGAACTACTACACTGTGATGTCTGGACCTCCCCAATAAAAAGCAATTCTGGCTTTCAATTTTATTTGGTTGTTCTCGATGACTATTCGCACTACGTGTGGACATTCCCCCTCCGACATAAGTCTGATGTCCTTCCCAATCTGATTTCATTTCATGCGTTTGTGCAAACTCAGTTTCAAAAAGACATCAAGTGCTTTCACACAGATAATGGCCGCGAGTTTGATAACACAGCTCTTCGTGCCTTCTTGGCCACACATGGCATCTCCCTACACCTCACCTGTCCATATACTTCCCAGCAAAATGACCGAGCTGAGCGCATTCTGCGCACCAGCAATGACAGTGTGCGTACACTCCTGTTTCATGCTTCTATACCACCACGGTTCTAGCCAGAAGCCCTCAACACCGCCACTTATTTGATCAATCGACGCCCATGCCGACCGCGTGCTCAGCAAACCCCACATGAACTCCTCTTCGGCGTGCCGCCCACATATGAGCATTTGCGCATGTTTGGATGCCTCAGCTATCCAAACACAGCTGCCACTGCACCTCACAAACTCGCGCCACGCTCAGTCAAGTGCGTCTTCTTAGGCTATTCAGCTGACCAACGTGGATATCGCTGCTATGATCCTAAGTCTCGACGAATACTAACCTCTCGCCATGTTTATTTCGACGAGAATATTTTTCCCTTTGCTTAGGAGTCACCAGCGCCGCTAGCTGCATCGATGGCACCCCTGGAACCTACCCAGGACGTGCTGCTTCTGCCTTTACTTCGGCGCCCGAGGACAGGACGTGCTCCGGCTCCAACGCCTGTGCTCAACGCTGCACGGGCGCCACCGGCTCCCTCCTCGCCTGCGACATCACCTTCCACGGCTACGGACAGCATCCCCGGATGCACATCGCCGCACTTCGACGACAACATCTCGGCACGGTCCGGCACTGCTCCATCGGCAGCAGCCCCTACGTTGGCACCCACGACTTCTTCCCCGGCCACATTCCAGCCACCTCAGCATCCTATGATGACTCGAGGTCGCCACGGCATCGTCGTCCCCAATCCAAAGTACATCAACCTCACCACTGCTGCGACGCCATCTTCTCCACCCAGCTCAGTCCGTGCCGCGCTCCGTGATCCCACATGGCGCCAAGCAATGCAAGATGAGTACGATGCCCTCGTGTCCAATGGCACCTGGACACTCGTGCCTATACCAGTTGGCGCGAACATCATCACAGGCAAGTGGATTTTCAAGAACAAGTTGAATCCTGACGGCACACTAGAGCGGCGCAAGGCACGCTGGGTGGTCCGTGGGTTCAATCGGCGTGCCGGCGTCGACTATCATCAGACCTTCTCACCCATCGTCAAGCCTGCGTCGATCCGTACAGTTCTTCACCTTGCAGCTTCGCGCTCTTGGCCGGTGCATCAACTTGATGTCAAGAACGCGTTCTTGCATGGTGATCTGGCCGAGCAAGTGTTCTGCCATCAACCTGCTGGCTTCGTTGATCAGCGCTACCCCAACCATGTCTGCCGCCTTGTTAAGTCGCTCTATGGACTCAAACAAGCGCCCCGAGCATGGTTTGAACGCCTTGGTGGCTACCTCCGGCGCATTGGCTTCATCTCCACAGGCTCCGATGCATCACTGTTCGTCCTTCATCACGCCAGTCAGACTGCTTATCTACTAGTCTATGTCGATGATATTCTACTCACAGCATCCACAAGTTCCTTCCTGGCACACATCGTCAAGCTGCTCAGCCAAGAATTTGCCATCAAGGATCTTGGAGCCATACGGTTTTTTCTCGGTGTGCAAGTTCAACGAGATAACCAAGGTTTCTTCCTCAACCAAGCCCAGTATGCTGAAGACATTCTTGAGCGTGCCGGAATGCAGAACTGCCAGCCTTCTCCAACACCGGTCGACACCAAGCCAAAACTCTCCTTGACGGAGGGCACTCCTTACGCCGACCCGATGTTCTACCGAAGCATTGCAGGTGCACTCCAGTACTTGACCTTGACGCGGCCTGATCTTGCATATGCGGTGAATCAGGCCTGCTTGTTCATGCTTGCGCCACGGGACGTGCACTGGAGTCTTGTCAAGCTTATTCTTCGATACCTGCGTGGCACCCTGGATACTGGCCTGCGAATTTCAGCATCACCTTCAACATAGTTGACAGCATACTCCGACGCGGATTGGGCAGGGTGCCCAGACACCAGACGATCCACATCGGTTTACTGCGTGTTTCTTGGTGACTCTTTGGTGTCGTGGTCGTCGAAACGGCAGACTACGGTGTCCCGCTCAAGTGCGGAGGCAGAGTACCGGGCCGTGGCCAACGCCACAGCGGAGTGCTGCTGGTTACGGAATCTTCTGCAGGAGCTGCAAGTCCCCATCGACAAAGCAACGGTGATCTACTGCGACAACATCTCAGCGGTGTATCTCTCTGAAAATCCAGTTCGTCATCGACATACCAAACATGTTGAGCTGGATCTCCACTTCGTGCGCGAGAAGGTAGCGCTTGGACAACTTCGAGTCGTTCAAGTACCGACCAATCTTCAGTATGCTGACATCATGACGAAGGGCTTGTCTAGTACCTTGTTCAACCACTATAAGTCTAGCTTGTGTATTACTTCCACAGATGCTGTAACTGAGGGGGGGGTGTAGGAGACCTGGTCTAGGATGCAATGACCGGTCCAGCTGAGTCCTAGCTATTCAGTTAGACATTCAGTTAGCCTAGCATCTAGGAAGCAGTTAGTTTACTTGGCCAACGCCAACTTGTATATGTTTGTATATGTATGAGCTTCGACTGGTGAATACGATTGAGCACTTCAGGCATTCGTACTCTTGCAATTAGGTTGTCATGAAATTTAAACACATGCATTGACCATTGAGTTTTTTTAGGGGAAATATCAATTTCCATTACTCCGAATGAGCTGAATCAACAACAATTGCAAGTTGGATATTGCCACGATAGAGGCCACAATTGGTTCCTCATCTCGATCACACACGCTATCCAAACTACCCAATTCATGGGCTACACCGATGAGTATGTAAGCTCTGCATTGACCATTGAGTGGAATACATTGGCATTCAAACAAGGGCTTCTTCTGTGGATAATAAACCAGCGAGGGGAAGCCACGCCCTATGACATCATGGCCCCACGCGATCCACCTCGGATCGCCGCTGCCACACGTGCTCCCTCGTGCACAGTCATCGGGTCAACTTCAGCGTGGACACAGGATTTGGCATTTGGCTCCGGTACTTGTCCTGCGAGGCACTTGGAGAGTCAACAAACAGACCCAACACCCAAGCTTCCAGCGGATCTCGCTGCCGCGTCGTCGTCCAATGTCCATGCCGCCGCGCTCGCTCCAGCTCCTCCTCCTCCTCCTCCTCGTAATACTGGTACGAGCATGCCTGCGTAGCCGTCGCCGCCAGCCGCCAGGACGAGGAGCAAGCCACCTGCGCCGCGGCGAACTGCACGGACGCGGCCGCGCTCCGCGCTGACCGCCTCAGCCTCACGGTGATTCTCACAGGCTACTCGATCGGAGCGCCGCCTGCCGCTGCTCCGCGCCATCGCGGGTGCCTACGCCGCGCACCCGCTGGTCCTGGCCGTGGTCGTGCTCTCCACGCTGGACCACCGCCTCCTCCTCCGCGGCGGGACCGGGTTCCCGCCCCGCGTCGTGGTCCGCCGCGCCGACTCGTCGTCCCTCAACGCGCGCATCCTCCCATGGCCCTCCGACGTGCGCACCGCCACGGTCGCCGTGGCCGACGACGACGTGCTCCCCGACGCCAACGCGCTGTCCCTCGCCTTCGCCACCTGGCAGCAGCACCAGCGGCCGGGGCCAGGGCCCCTGGTCGGCTTCTTCAGCACCACCGGCGGGTTGGGGCACTGGGAGAAGAGAGGGCGATGCATCACCGAGTTCCACCGCTTGCTGGGGAGGATGCCGCTGCGGTCAGCAAACGCGACCGCCTCGTCCTCTGCGATCAGGAGTTGTAGTTTACGCCTACCAATGACACGTAACGTTTTTTATATTGCACTGGTGACTGGTGCTACTGTACGGTATTAGCGTTGACATGTTTTGGATTATAATGACATTTTTATTTAAATAAATCGGCTTTACTGCAATGCTAAAACAAAGCTGTTCTTCCAATCCAATCTGTAAGGAGAATTTTCGCCTGAATTTCTTCGAACTGAATTGCGTATTGGCGTTTGAAAATAGGGCGGGCGTGACCGGGAGACTAGACCATGACTAGGAGCCGTTACAGTGTACCGAGGGGTGCTGCACAGCACACGGGCAGAGAAGGGCGGCATTCGCAGGTCCGAAGCGACGCTCTGATCGAAATCCGACGGCTGATACGAAGACCGGCGGCCTCCGGGGCCCACGAAGCCACGTACTTCTCCTGTCCAACACGAGATCATTTCCCTATTTTGTCGGAGAAGCGTGGGCACGTCGCGTTCGTGCCTTCGTGCTCCTACTTGTTCTTCAGAACGCGCGGGAGATAGAAGGGAACTGGTGGGCAAGGGCAAGGCAAGGAGACCAATAAGGAGAGAGATCGAGCCCCGGCGGCGAGCGAGGACGATGAAGCCCGGCGGCCGTGTTGGTCGACAGTTATCGGCGTGGGTGAGGGAAGGGCCCGTGGACGGCGGAGGAGGACGAGGTGCTGCGGCGGCACGTCCTGGAGAACGGGCCGGGCCCCGGGAGAGGATCCGGAGCTCCATTCGATCCAAAGGCCTCCTCCCGCGCACGTACCGGCAAGTCGTGCCGCCTCCGCCCCGACATCAAGAAGTAATGAACGCAGCACGCTCACCCTGCTTCTTTCCTCTCTCCTTTTTCCATCCACCCCGAGAAGCAAGCATGTTGGTTACAGTTACACCGCTGTTCTTCGCTCTTCTCCTGTCTTCTCTGACCAAGTCGTGCATTTCCCATTGCTGACGGTTCTGCATACATGTTGTCCACCAACTGTTTCTGAATCTCTTTCGCAATGTGAAGCTTCACCATTTCTGCCGTTCAGCCCTTGCAACACTGATGAAGAATGGCGTTTCTTGTGTGAATTGAAGGGGCTGCAAGTTCTCGGCGGAGGAGGATCGGAGCGCGTGGTGTGGTGATCGAACTGCAGGCGCAGTTCGGCAACAAGTGGGCTAGGATCGCGACGTACCTGTCCGGCCGCACCGACAACGACGTCAAGAACTTCTGGAGCACGCGCCGGCGGTGGCGCTTCGTCCTCGCGCGCCCGTGACTTGCCCGCTTAGAAGGTGACTGTGATTACTGCCTGCATTGCGTTATCTGTTTGTGTCTCTGATTGTTTTCAAGTGTAGTAGCAGTGTTGATTTCGAAGCACTGAATTTTTGAAGCAGCTATTGCCTTCGTCTGAACAACTAGTCTACTACTGTAGCCAACAAGCGGTTGTCGTTCCCACTAATTTATTCAAGTATCATTTTCTGAAATTTTCATGTTCATGTTTCCTTTGATCAGCGTCTAGAACCATTTTCTAAAAAACGTTATGTTCATGTTTCTTTTGATCAGCATGTAGCATCATTTTCTGAAAAGTCCTGTTCATGTTTCTCAAGTCTAGACCATCTGACTACTGAAAGCCTGAAACCTTGCGCGTTGCATGTTTCCTTTGTCCCTCTGAAATTTGATTCTTCTGAAGTGGAGTTGCAGAAATGCACTGCGGTATCTGATTGGGTTGCAGCACTGCATTTCTGATTCAACCATTGGCTTTATCTGAACTACTGCTGTGGCCAACAAGCAGATGTCTTTAACACAAATTTATTCTAATTGATTTTCTGAAAAAAAATTATTGTTCATATTTCTTTGATCAGCGTCTAGTACTGTACCATTTGCTGAAAAATGTTGTTTTTATGTTTGTCAAGTCTCGACTATACACATCTGACAAAAGTCTGAAACCTTGCGCATTGCAGTTGCAGCTTCTCTGTCAGAGCCCGTTCCAGGACATGGACATGATCACGTTCCAGGAGACCAAGCCGTCCCTGATCCACACCGGCGGCCAGAGCAGCAGCAGGCAGGATGACACCAAGAGCCACCACGCCCACGCACGGTGGCCCCTCTCGCCATCGCGCTCCCCACGCACTACGACAGCACATCAGAGCTCGGTTCGTCCAGTGCCACTGCCACCCCGACGGCGGCGGCCACTCGTCTGATCTCCTTCGGCGGCGGTGATGGCAACACCAGGAGCCTGGCGTCCGGCGTGGACCCGCTGGTGTTCGCCGACCCCGACGACAACGACGCCTTCAGCCCGGAGCCGCTGGAGGTGGTGCCGACGACCCCGTTCTTCGGCCTGGACGACCCCGTTCCTGTGGACGTGGACAAGAATAATAATAATAATAATAATAATAATAATAATAATAATAATAATAATAATAATAATAATAATAATAATAATAATAATAATAATAATAATAATAATAATAACAACAACAACAATAACAAGAGCTTCACCAAATTGTTTTTTTTTTAATGGAAACAGCAAATTGCTTTTATCTTAAACTCCTATAAAGATAATGCCCACTATCTTATTTCTCTAGCCTCTCCTTAAGCCACATCATCCACTTCTTTCTCTACTCACAAACGGAGAGGCCAAGAGTCAAACTTTTATTTATCTCAAATTCATGCATCGGCACCAATTCAGCAACCAAACTCCTTTCGATGCATGCATCTGTGTCCCTCTTTATTTTGCTGCAAACGAACAGGCGCTGCCAAGTGCTCCTCTAGAAGTGAAACAGACAAGTTCTTCTTCCTGTTGGTAACCTCTATATAAATCTATAAACAATCTATAGTTATTTTGTTTGATGTTAAGTTAGCTTTTGAATTTTATTTTACGATGTCCATTGTGCAGATTACTTTTTTCTTTAAATTCTTTACTAAACATGAACATGTTGTCTTATCTATCCAGGACAGGCAACAGGCTGTTGGAATATGGACCAACAGGGAATTGATGACCATGTAAGAATTCTCTCAGAATTATAACCTTGCACATATAGGTACCCAAAATTTTCGTGGCTAACTTATGATGGCTAACCATGATTCAGGAAGGGGTCCACGTTGTTGGATTTGAAGTCCCACCTTCACCGGATTCTAGCTACAACAACCCTATTCCTGGAAATGAAGATGAAGGCCGGGAGCCCCCACTGGTGCCACCTCATCTCCAGCATACGCTGCTGAGCTTCCCACCAAGCCAAGACGAATCGAGCCCGCTGCCTCAGCCTCAGACTGTGGTTCTGAACCACCTTTACATCGAGAAAGAGAACACAAGATCCGTGGTTGCTCTGGGGATCACGCACCGGTTCACGGCCAAGTTTGTGACAGTTGTGCTTTACAAGCCAGTGCTAAGGCGGTAGGGTGTGTGGGCTATATTTATGTCCTGTGCCTTGGTCCTGCTGTCTCGTGCAGGATCAGTACTGGTAATGGTAATTAAACAGCACACTTGGGTTGCAACCCACCGATGAACAAATAGAATCCCACCCCTCCACCTGTTGTTGCGCAGATTCTGCAGAAACAGAAAATTTAAGCCCCTGTTGTAGTAGTGCAGAAACAGGCGAGGAACCTAGGCTGTCATTTTCAAATGATTATTAGTCTTGTACCTAATTTGACTGTTGGTGGTGGCAGTGATGTTTCTGTTGAATGAGTAGTTTACCTGTGATCTGCGCAGCTTGACGCTCAAGTGTTGGTGTCGTTGGCAAAGTAGCGAGAACGTGTGTTGTATCTGTGACTGAAACCGTGGTTTTTTTCTTCTTCCCCTTTTGTTTTCATTTTTTGGGTTGTTCATTCAGATATGGTTTCAGTGTAGCGTATCCATGGTTAGGTGGTGGCTCTAGAAGATGTTTAAAGCACCGTACCGTGTTTGTTTTTGGCATGATGAGCAAATAAATATCTTGCATGTTACCGAGCTATGCTAACTAATATGATAATATGCATGTAGATATTCCTCCAGTTGTGATCAACTGACGATTGACAAAGGGCATAGCAACAAGCAGCAGCTTGCTAAAAAAAATAAAAAATAAATAAATAAATAAAAAAAAAAGCAGCAGCAGTCTGGTCGTCTGGATCTGGATGGCCAGTGCAGTAGGGCATGCGTATTAAACTGCTGCTCGTACTCGGATTTGCTTGCTCGTACATGTGTTCTTATTATTATAATATGTTGTAAAAAGCAACAGTCCAGGTTACGACAGCAAGCGCAAGTTACCTGGCTGACAACAAAGGCTTCTAAGAAACCTTATAATTTCAGTCAAATTTTAAATGCTTTGATTCTTAAAAAAAGTCAGTGAGACTTATATTTGGGACGCAGAGAGTATTACATCAGGTGCCGCCGCTACTATGGTTCACTAGATACTGCTAGATAGGAGTATCAGATAAATAATATTAATATTACACGCATGAGTCAGAAATTCAGCTTAGAAGCACTCCTCTCAGCGCGTAAGTCGGCAAATATATATATATAGCGAGAAATTATAGCCAGAAGCACTCCCCCCGCCATATTATACTTGCATACTGCAGTTGCAACCTGAGCAATGAAGGCTTCGACTTGGGACCAAGCTGTTAACGTTCTTCAGCGCAAGCGATGACTACTATAGCAGGAGCCATAAGACAACCCCCCACAAAGTACTTCAACTGCATCCTGCAGATCAGGGGAAAAAGTAATATTATTCAATTAGCATATTATTCCTTAATTAACTACCTTGCATTGCTGCTTCAAAACAAGAAGCAACTGTATGTGTTCAAGGGGGAAAATCAAACTGGATGTACCTTGGTTTAGAAAAAATAAATAAAATGCCTTAGCTTATAACCCCCCCACCCCCAAAAAAAAAAACTAACAGCAAATAAAAGAGTGAAGAGAAGTTACTTGGGCACATCTGTTTATAATAAAATAATATTATATGCAACTGTCGTTTCAGCAAACCGACCTTACAAATTTCCTTTAGCAGACTAATAAGCAGTTCAGAAGGTAAAAAAAAAATATCCTCTTACTTTCATTACTTATAAATACATAGTAGGAATCACAATGTATATATTCCCTCCATTCCAAATTATATAATATTTTTGCTGTTGCTTTTACTATATACCGAGACATAGTGCATATATAAGTGCGTGCATAGCAAAAGTAATAGTATCTAGAAAAGTCAAAATGTCTTTTACAACAATAAAACTATACAAACTCTTGTGCCAATGTTCCCAGATTCTACAATAGGATTAACTCTGCTTTCTGCACTTACTTCATGCCTTTTCCATCATGTCAACAATGATCTTGCTTGTTCCATTTATTAATGTTTGCTCATACACAGGATTTTTCATTTAGGCCAATCCTAAATAAATTCTATAGCTAACAAAACAAAAATTAAGCAAGCACCTTTGATGACAAAACAAGGCCAAAGATGTGTGTGTGTCTATAGTAAATAATAAAACACAAGCAGCAGTATCCATACGGAAAAGCTGATAGCACGCTTGAACACAACAGACTCATTAATTCAAAATTTATCAGAATGCAATGCAAATTACTAGCAGTACTTACTCCGTCTCCGTTTTATAGGCCCAATCCACAAACCAGGCTAGCCCTTGTAGCTGGTTGGATGCCGCATCATCAGGTGGCATCCTAGCTTTGAACCGGTGAATTTTAGCAGGCATCTGAGACTGGAAGAATGGGAAGAAAAATGAACAACACTGATGTAATAGTCACTAACAAGTGAAATCATTAAAGATATAATAAAAAAGGAAGAAAAATGAAGCAACAAGCACTGCAATCCTTCTCACAACACAAATCAAATGTTTGCCTTCTAGATTGAGAAGCTTATTAAACTGTTGGAGAGAGAGAAAGAGAGAGAGAGAGATGTAAGCTGAAATTGCCCTTCCTGACAACATATAAGCCCTTAAGGTTACAACAACCCTTGTGCAGTCCAGACTTTCATCCTAATCCTAATATATAAAGCAGACACAAGTGACGGAAATTTGAGCAGCAACGTAACGTACATAGCCACGAATGCTCCCATGGTTGCTAATGCTGGGAACCACGTTGTTGCCTGGACAAACAGCAGCAGCAGCAGCATTATGGAGAAGTCTGCTGATGGTTCTAATGCCATCTCCCTGATAAAGTAGAGAATAAACGAACCTCATTCAGTGGTTGAACTGATGTTAATAAGTTCCCTCAGAATTCCTAATCCTATGGCAACAGGCAATTCATTTTGTAGCAGTACAAGTACCGAAGCACGGGGCATGACCGGAGCAGATGCTCGAGCGCCGAGGAGGCGGCTTGCCGATCTCGACATCCCGGAGGAGGCGAGCTTCTGGAAGACGAAGCGGCCCGCCATCGATCTGTTCTGGCCTCTCCAATCCAACTCGCCGTCTAGTCACGACCTTGATGACGAGGCAACGGAACGGAACGTAGGACAAGCACCCATGGGCCCAGTTGTGTTGGGACTGGACTGATTTATTGCATTTGATAACTGGCAATTCCCCTCAAAAAAAAAATGATAACTGTCAACTTTATTAATTAGAAGTAAGAAACTGCTTTCCCTCAAAAAGAAAAAAAGCAGTAAGAAACTGCAACGACCCTCAATGGATACAGTGTGTTGAGAGCCTCAACTTAGGGGGCATCTGTGAGACTGGTTGTATTGGGAGAATGGGAGTATTCTCTTACGCTAGTTTTTTTTTTTTTTTTTTTCGCGACCGGGACTTCACCCGTTTTTCATTAAGAGGGGGAAAAAACAAAGGTACAAAGTTTCACTGAATCGTTGGCAAGCAGCCAACAAAACAATGTAAAGCTAACTGAAAACCTATCTTCTGGATTCAGCAAAGTCGTATTACATAAATGAACCATCTTGCGACAAAGAAAGCAGAATGGCGCCCATCGGCGCGAAACCTCCAAGTACCCAGTCTTCCGCTTCCCGGAGCACTTCCTGATACACCATAGGCACTGTCATCGACGTTTGCCTGAACACTCGGCTGTTGCGCTCCATTCTCTTACGCTAATGGTGAGCAGGCAGGAGAACCGAGCAGAGCACTACTTTGGAGTGACAGCGTAGTGAGTCGTCCATCCGTGAATTCCAAAGCCCTGAATCGCATCCATGATCCATGGACGGCATGATGCACCGCCAGCTCCAAGTACCAGCAGCCTGCCAAAGCCACAGCAGCAGCAGCTTCCTCTCGGCGTCTCCTCGTTTGACACCGGCACCGCCAGGTCGCTCCTGACACGCCGGCTTCGGCTTCTCAAGTCCAAGCGCTATGTGCGCACGGTCGCGGACCTCCTCGGCCTCTTCCTAGCTCACTGACGAGTGACGACCAGATTCTCGATACATCTTGACGCTCATCATTGCCGACATGACTTATATACTACTCCGTGTTAAATACAATAATTGCTTACTTGTACATGTTTACTTGTACATGTTTTCTTCTTATTATATACAATATTGTATAAAAAACAGCAGGTCACATGTATGCTTTGACTCTTCGAAAAATTAGAACAACTTATAATTTAGGATGAAGAGGGTGTTTACATTATGTGTCGCTGCTGATGTCGTTCACTAGATACTGCTAGATAGGAGTAACAGAAAAAATAATATTATTACACGCATGAGTCAGAAATTCAGCTTATGGAAGCACTTCTCTCAGCGCGTAAGTCAAAAAAAAAAAAGAGTCATATAGCCAGAAGCACTCCCCCCGCCATATTCTACTTGCACACTGCACCATAGGAATTTCAACGACGGCTGCGACAGTTGCAACCTGAGCAATGAAGGCTTTGGCTTGGGACCATGCTGCTGCTATCGTTGACATCTTCAGAGAAAACCATGGCTGCTGCAGCATAACCCATAAGAAAACCCGGCACAGTGAACTGAAATATATCAAGTTGATGAAGCCTGCAGATCAGATCAGGGGAAAAAATGAATATTATTCATTATTCAATTAGCATATTATTCCTTAACTACCTAGCATTATTGCTGCTTCAAGGCATGAGAAGCAACTGTGTGTGTTCGAGGAGGGAAAACAAACTGGATGCAACTTGGTTTAGAAAAATAAATGAAATGCAATAAAATGCCTTAGCTTATCCCCCAAAACTAACAGCAAATAAATAAAAGAATGAAAATAAGTTACTTGTCTGGTGCACAACATCTGTTTATAATAAAAAATAATATTTATATAAGCCACAGTTTCAGCAAACCAACCTTACACATTTGCATCATCTCAATTTGCTTTGTGTGTGTAAGGTGATGCAACCTTTGATGACAGAACAAGGCCAAAGCACGTGTGTGTATATATAGTAAACAAAATACAAGCAGCAGAAAGCATCAGTATCCATACGAAAAACCAGCTAGCACGCTTGAACACAACAGACTTAATTCAAAATTTATCAGAACGCAAATGACTACTGGTACTTACTCCAAATCCACAGGCCTGTTGTACCATGGCACTTTTACCGGTTTGAGCTGGTTGGATGCATCAGGTGAACAGGTTGGCTTCACTTGTCCAACAGAATCCACAAGTGCTGATGACTTGCTGTGGTTATTGATACTTGGTGACATCTTAGCTTTCAACCGGCGAATTTTAGCAGGCACCCGCCCGGGTGGCAAGCATGGGAGTGTGTTGAGGTACCTTGCAGAAGACTGGATTAGGCCGAATTGTAACACCCTAAAAATTTGCATCTTGAAATAGAAATTAATTTGATTTATTTATGAAAGTGATTGAGCATTTAATATATAGAGTAATATTCTTTTTGTGAATTAAAATTAATCTTAGGAAATTAGAAACTTGAATGTTGCATTCATGCTGCTCATATCTATTTTTGTATTGATCACATTTTATTGGTATTGCAAATATTCAAAAGTATTTTTTGAAAACCTAATTGGAAAATGAATTTGAAAAAGGAAAAAAAGAGAACCAAACCCTTTTTTTTTCTGCTGCCGCCCTCTTCCTGTTTTGGCCCAGGGCGCCATCCCTCCCTCCTCTCTGGCCCGAGGGCCTGCTGCTCTCTCCTCCTCTCCCGCTTGGGCCGAGGCCCAACTGGGCGAGCCCAGCTGCTTGGAGCCCCGCTCCCTCTCTCTTCCAGTGACCGGCAGATGGGGCCCGCTGCACAGGGTCATCCCTTTCCTTCCGCTCGTGTGGGATGCAGACTCGGCCGACTCCGTTCCTTGCGGTGTCCGCCCCGTGCACGTCCCCGTGCCCCATATAAACCGCCGAGCCCGTGCACAATCTCCCACAAGCCCCAAACGCAGCCGGCACCTCCAAACGCCCACTGCAGCCGCCCGCACCGCCGCCGCGCAAAGCTCCGCCATCGCCGTTGAGGTCCACTACCGGGACCTTCCCCGTCCAATTCGATTGCTCCCGAAGCTTCACAGCGAGGTAAAGACGCTTCTCCCGCCGTTCTTTTCTCGTTTTTCGTCCTCCCCAGATGCCAGCAAGCTCGCCGTAGCAAACCGACCGCCATTACCGGCGCTGCTTCTTCCCCGAACCTCCACTGCCCTAAAAGATGCCCTAATCAAGTTCTCCGATCATCCCTCTTGCTCCCCGTCCAAATCCCGAGTCAAACCGAGCTTCCTAGCGCCAGAACGGCCGTCTCCGGCGAGGACACCGCCGCCGGTCGCCGTGCTCCGGCGAACAAAGCCCCCCCTCTCTCAGACCTAATCTAACCCATCCATCCGAGATCCAACGGCCCAAATCCCTCCATACCCTTTCGGCGGACAAATTTTGTAAAGCGCTCCTGCCTTTTCTGATATTTGAACCCGCAGTCCCTTAGCGTATTCAGCGGAGTGCGCTTTGAGTTTCAGAAAGCGTATTTTATTTTATAAATTCAAAATACGCTATCCAAACATTTACAGTTTTGCCATTATTCTTATTTTGCCCATAACTTCTCGTTTTAGCTCCAATTTGATCCATTCAAATCTCATTGGATTCGTAATTTCGTAATCTATCTAATGAAGCTACTGTTATACAAGTTTTCAACTTTTAAAGTTTGAGATTAAATTCAATCTATTATTTTATTAAAGTAAAACTTATTTATTTCATAACATCCCCGTTTGAACTCTGATTTTCATGATCTTTATATCGTTGGAATCGTAGCGACGCGTAGATTGATTTTATAAACTTTTCAATCTACTTTTCTACTGTTGATGTACTGTTTTTAATCTAAATCTCGTTTGCTTTGTGTATGATTATCCCGATGACTGTGTAGTGATTTTATGATCGAGTTTAGACGGTGAACAATATGTTGGTGATCAAGAGTACGTTGAGGATCCAAGTTCTCAAGAGCACTTTGATCAAGGTAAGTATAGCATGGACCATTCTTGTTGCCCATTCACTTAATCATTAATTCATGATGCATGTGTCTACCTTGGCAACCATATTGTTTATTCCTAACTTTTGATGACTTGATTCTTGTTACCTATGAGATTGCATTTGAGTAGTGATGCTAGTGCTTGATGGTGTCATGATCTTATGAACTTGACTAATTGATTATGAAATAAAGATTAAAAGATGCTTTTTAGCAACATGGACTAAGGACTTAACTGTAAGTATGACACCGGAACTTACAGCGCAACCATGAGTATCATATGGCTCTGGCTTTAGTAAAGTATGAAGTTACTTTCTATTATGTTGTTAATCTTGAAAGGTTCCTTGCCGAGCTGGTTGTTTTGCGGCTCCTGTCTTTGTGTGTACTGCTACGTGTGTGTGCCACTAGAAAGAGGGCTCTACCACCCCTTGCCATTGCGCCCAGACTGATTAGTAGCATATTAGGAAGGCTTTTGAAAGACTTAATAGTGTACCCTGCCGCACTTCCTTGGTGAGGTGACATGGGAGTCATGACCCTTGGCATATGGGAATCACGACTCATGATGAAAGTGTGCAACCTCTGCAGAGTATAAAATTGATATATCAGCCGCGCTCACGGTCACGAGCGGCCTTGGACGTCTTACTGGAATTTAACTAATTGAATATTGATTTATTTGAAGTTTCTATTGATGTTTATTCCATATTAATTATCATGTTTATATGCTTATGAAAATCTTGTTCCTTGGTATATCCTTTTGTTGCTAGTCAAATTGCTAAAATATGTTCAACTAAAAGCAACCGCTGTCAAACCAGTGTCTTGCCTTATTTGAGCCTCATGAACCCATTCTATTCTTGTTGAGTACGATATGTACTTACGCTTGCTTTATTTTTCATATTTGAATAAAAATCCCGAATGGGCAATAGATGACTATGATGATTCCTCTGAGGATTATTAGGATTGTGGTTCACCAGTCAACTACTTTCCTGTGATTTGGAGCTTCCGCGAGAGATTATATTTATTAGTCCGCTGCTATTTATGTAAAGACTCTGTGATATCGCTTATGTGTGTGATTGATCCCTGTGCGCACATAAGTTGGTTCATTCAATTTTATCCTTAAAATTATGTGTGACAAATTGGTATCGGAGCATAGGTTGACTGTAGAACGCAAACCTAGAAATTCTAGAGATGTTTTTCTCACCTTATTCATGCTTTCCACCTTAACTTGTTAATTGCTAAATTTTATGCTTCCCTTATCCTTATTCTATTATAAAAATATTAAGTCTACTCTAATTCTAACTTTGTCTTGATCTATGTTGGAGAAGATGGTTCGTGGTCGCCAAACTGCCCGCATGAGCACCAGAGGCTACTACCCACCGCGAGCTTTAGAAATTCCAGCTGAAGACGACGTGGTAATCGTCCTGAAAAATGAAAGTGAAGAGGAAGCTATGTACATGGAAGATGATGAAGAGATCCTTCCGTCGTCGACACCTGCTGCTCCATCACCTCCACCGCCTGTTGCACCACCCGCACCCAAAGCCCCTGCCGGAGGTGAACCGCCCAGGAGGATGGGATGGATCCAGGAGAAATATACCAAGTATCCAGAGGAAGATGCATTTTTCCACACAGCGCTCGTCAACATGCTGACCTTTTACTACGCCGGCCTACAACCCACTCTCAACTACTACAGCATGGAACACACGCATCCTTTACGAGACACCTACTGGACCACAGAGTTGAATATCAAGGTTTGGGATGCACAGCATAGAGCCTACAAGACGGAATCTGTTCACAAAAGCGCCGCTCCACGAAGGACTGTGGAAAAGAGCATGGAAGATGCCGCTACTCATGCCTACCTCTACTACCATGGTCGCCGCTATGAAGATATGGAAGGAGACGTCCATAGATTCTACCCTCGCGTGGTGACAGAAGAAGGTGACATCGCCATGGCAATGCCCGAAGTGGATCATCCCGCTCTTAGAGCTCTAGCGAGATTGTCTTGGGCACTTATGGGAAGAGTTCATGGTTTGGAACGTGATTTGGCAAGAGCCAAGAGTGCCAACGCACAAGCAGATCAAGAGATTGATGGATACTGGGCAAGACTCAACCAACCAAAGCTATTTCAGGAGATTTCCACACCTCCACCATTCAAGGATTCTGCTCCATAGGGTTAGGAAATTCCCTTAGTACTAAAAGACGCTAGTAGCGCTAAGTTGAGTCGAGTCTTGTGTGCGTGTGAAACTCTATGTGTTAGTTGCTTTGTTCTTATGAATTATTTGTGATTTGGTTCTTTGTAATCAGTGCTGAGAATTGTGGGCATGTCTACAATTCTCTTAGTTAAGGTCTTGGTATAAGGATTATTGAATCAATAGTTGTTTTGTTTAAATCTGTTTTCACCAAATCTGTTTTTCAGACCTCCCTGTCTTGTTAATTTTGCTTAATTAATTTCGTAACTCCAAAAATTATGAAAAGTTAATGGGGAATAGTAGAATTCGAGAATTTTCCATTGCCGCAAGAATCACGTTAATATCTGTTATGGTTTGGGGAGATGTAAATATTGCAAATTGAGGTTTCTGGGCAGTCTGACAGCCTGGACAGTTTCTGTTAATGTCTGTTTTTGGTTAATTTAACTTCCGAATCTGGAACAGTGGTCAACATGGAAGTTGTAGGAAATTTTCTGATCTTTCCAACGGTATAGAGAACGTCTCTGTTTGATTACGGGAACTCCAGATATGATTGTTTTTCTTCACTGCTGTTATAGGATCTCACCCAGAAAATTCAGATTCGTTATTTATAAGTGATTGCATGATGGTAAAAATATTAAAACTCATTTATGTGTTGAAAAATAGATGGCCGGTAACAGGAGGAATGCCAATCCACCACCACCACCGCAACCTAGCATTCAAGATCTCATCGCTTCGCAGAACCAGCTGATGCAGACTATGATGCAGTTCATTCAGAACCAAACAGCTGGAGGACCGCAGCCTGTTCAACCTCCTGCTAAAGATAAGCGAGAAGAATTTCTGAAGGGTCGTCCACCTGTGTTCATCCATGCCGCTGACCCACTAGATGCTGATGACTGGCTTCGCGCTGTGGAGAGGCAACTCAACATTACGCAATGCAACGATCAAGAGAAGGTGTTGTATGCATCTGGGTAGTTGCAAGGAGCTGCTCAAGACTGGTGGGAATCATTCTAGTATGGTCGTCCCAACAATGCACATGCTATCACCTGGCAAGAGTTTTGTGAAAACTTCAGGTCATATCATATTCCTGAAGGTCTGATCGAGCTGAAGCAAGCAGAATTCATATCTCTGAAGCAAGGACGAATGTCTGTGCCAGAATTTCATGATTATTTTGTTCAATTGTCACGGTATGCTCCTGATGATGTTGCTAATGACAAGGACAAGCAACGTCTCGTCCTTAAGGGACTTCATGATAGATTGCAGCTCCAACTCATGACAACCACCTACCCCAATTTCCAAGAGCTTGTGAATCGCGCTATAGTGATTGACAACAAGCGCTAGGAGATGGCTGATAACAAGAGGAAGAAGCAAGGACAGGGCTTTACAAGGAACAACCGTCAGCATCCCAACTCCGCTCAGCAAAAATTTCAACAGAAGCATCAGGGGCCATCCAATCAATGGAACCAAGGGGGATCTAGTCAGTGGAACCATAATCAGAACCAACCTCGTTCCCCCTACCCTCAGCGGCAGTAGAAGACTCCCTCTCAGACACCCCAACAAGCTACCCCGAGTAAGACTCCTATGAGAACCAATACCCCGGGCACCCCCATCAAGAGTTTTGGCTGTGGAGAAACTGGACATCTCTCCTACAACTGCCCCAAGAAGCAGAACCAGCAGACTCCCCAGGGGAGCAACCCAAAAAGCAGATATCAACCACCATCTAATCAAGGAAGGGTGAATCATGTGTCCACAGAGATAGCTCAGGAGGCACCAGAAGTTATGATGGGTACGTTTAGCGTCAACTCCATCCTCGCTACTGTTCTTTTTGATTCTGGTGCTTCGCATTCTTTCGTATCACAAAGTTTTGTTAGAGTACGAAGTATACCACTTTTAGCTCTACAAAACCCAATATTAGTAAAATCACTGGGTGGGGCTATGCAAGCTCAATATTATTGTCCTTCGGTTAATATTGCTCTAAGGGAGGTAGACTTTAAAGTGAACCTTACCGTAATAAGAACAGCTGTGATTGATGTCATATTGGGTCTGGATTGGATTGATGACAACCAGCTAGATCACGTGGTGGATGAGTTTCCGGACATATTCCCTGATGATTTGCCAGGTATGCCACCCGACCGCGACATTGAATTTATTATTGAATTATTGCCTGGAACTGCACCCATAGCTAAACGTCCATATAGAATGGGAGTAAATGAGTTAGAATAACTTAAGAAACAAATTAAAGAATTATTAGACAAAGGTTTTATTCGGCCTAATTCTTCACCTTGGGGAGCACCAGTTATTTTTGTTGATAAGAAAGATGGAGGTCAGAGGATGTGTGTGGATTATCGGTCACTTAATGAGGTTACTATCAAGAATAAATATTCATTGCCTAGAATTAATGATTTGTTTGACCAATTGAGAGGAGTCTGTGTATTTTCTAAGATTGATCTTCGTTCCGGTTACCATCAACTAAAAATTCGTGCTACAGATATACCTAAGACAGCTTTTACTACACGGTATGGATTATATGAGTATACCGTGATGTCCTTTGGATTGACCAACGCACCTGCCTATTTTATGTATATGATGAATAAAGTGTTTATGGAGTACCTAGACAAGTTTGTTGTGGTATTTATTGATAATATTTTAATTTATTCGAAAAATAAGGAGGAACATGCTGAGCATTTGAGATTGGTGCTACAAAAATTACGGGAGCATAAGTTGTATACTAAGTGGAGTAAGTGTGAATTTTGGTTAAAGGAAGTTGCCTTTCTTTGTCATATTGTCTCCAATGGTGGTACAGCGGTTGATCCTAACAAAGTAGAAGATGTTCTAAATTGGAAGCCACCTACAAATGTTAGTGAGATTCGTAGTTTTCTGGGATTAGCAGAGTACTACAGAAGATTTATTGAAGGATTTTCAAAGCTTGCTAAGCCTATGACTGCTTTATTAGAAAAGAATACTACGTTTGTTTGGTCGGAAAAATGTCAAAAGAATTTTGAGGAGTTGAAGAAAAGATTAACCACAGCCCCCGTGTTGACTTTGCCGGATTTGAGCAAGAGATTTGATATATATTGCGATGCATCTCGTCAAGGCTTGGGTTGTGTTCTTATGCAAGAAAGAAGAGTTGTGGCCTATTCATCGAGGCAGTTGAGGAAACATGAATTAAATTATCCTACTCATGACCTTGAGTTAGTTGCAGTTGTGCATTCATTAAAAATTTGGAGACACTATATTATTGGGCAAAAGTGTGATATCTACACCGACCATAAAAGTTTGAAATATATTTTTACTCAGTCGGATCTGAATTTGAGGCAACGACGCTGGTTAGAATTAATCAAGGATTATGATTTGGAGGTACCTTATCATCCGGGAAAGGCGAATGTTGTCGCTGATGCCCTTAGTAGAAAGAGCTATGCTAATGAGATGCGGGTAACACCTATGCTAAAGGAGCTGTGTGCTGAATTTGAGCGTCTCAATTTAAGTTTGGTTACTAATGCTATAGCGATAGTGGTTGAACCTACACTAGAGCAAGATATACGCAAAGGGCAGCTGGAAGACGAGAAACTCAGAGAGATAGCTGAAAATGTAGTGGGTGGTAAGTCACCCGGATTTAGAATAAATGAGCAGGGTACTCTATGGTTTGGAAAAAGGTTGTGTGTGCCCGAGATAAAATCTATTCGCGACGCAATACTCTGGGAAGCTCATGACTCAGCCTATTCCATATACCCCGGTAGCACAAAAATGTATTTGGATCTTAAAGAAAGGTATTGGTGGGTTGGACTTAAAAGAGATGTGGCAGAGTATGTAGCAATATGTGACACTTGTCAGAGAGTTAAAGCTGAGCATCAGAGGCCTGCAGGTTTGCTAAAACCTATGAAGATACCTGAATGGAAGTGGGATGAAGTTGGTATGGACTTCATAGTTGGTTTGCCACGTACTCAATCAGGGTATGATTCTATATGGGTAATTGTTGATCGTTTAACTAAAGTTGCTCACTTTATACCGGTTAAGACTACCTATGTCAGAGCAAAGCTAGCTGAATTATATATGGCAAGAATTGTGTGTTTGCATGGGGTTCCTAAGAAAATTGTGTCTGACAGAGGTACCCAATTCACGTCTCACTTTTGGAAAAAATACATGAATCTTTGGAAACTGAGTTGAATTTTAGCACTGATTATTACCCTCAGACAGATGGACAGACAGAGAGAACCAACCAAATATTAGAAGACATGTTGAGAGCATGTGCATTGCAAAAGGGTGATAGTTGGGATAAGAGTTTGCCATATGCAGAGTTCTCTTATAATAATAGTTACCAAAAGAGTCTCAAGATGACACCGTTCGAGGCTTTGTATGGTCGTAAATGTAGAACACCTTTATTTTGGAACCAAACCGGAGAAACTCAAGTGTTTGGACCAGCGGTGTTGAGAGATGCCGAGGAACAAGTTGCGAAAATTAGAGAAAACTTGAGAGTGGCTCAGTCGCGACAAAAGAGTTATGCGGACACGAGGAGAAGAGAATTGACCTTTGAAGTAGGAGATTATGTCTACCTAAAAGTGTCACCTATGCGAGGCGTAAAAAGGTTCAATATGAAAGGTAAAAGCACCAAGGTATATCGACCCGTTCAAGATTTTAGCAAGACGCGGAGAAGTAACTTATCAGCTAGAGCTACCCGAAAGTTTGACGGGTGTTCATGATGTGTTTCATATATCCCAACTCAGAAAGTGTTTGCGAGTGCCCGAAGAGCAAATACCATTAGAGGAATTGGTTGTTAAGGAGGATCTCACGTATGAGGAATACCCAATTAAAATATTGAAAAGAGCAGAGCGAGTCACAGGGAGCAGAGTTATAAAAATGTGCAAGGTTCAATGGAATCGATATTCAGAAAATGAGGCAACATAGGAAAGGGAGGAAGAATTGAGAAAATCATATCCCCAATTATTTGAGTAAGCTAATCTAATCCCAAGGACGAGATTAATTTTAAGGGGGTAGAATTGTAACACCCTAAAAATTTGCATCCGGAAATAGGAATTAATTTGATTTATTTATGAAAGTGATTGAGCATTTAATGTATAGAGTAATATTCTTTTTGTGAATTAAAATTAATCTTAGGAAATTAGAAACTTGAATGTTGCGTTCATGCTGCTCATATCTATTTTTGTATTGATCACATTTTATTGGTATTGCAAATATTCAAAAGTATTTTTTGAAAACCTATTTGGAAAATGAATTTGAAAAAGGAAAAAAGAGAACCAAACCCTTTATTTTTCTGCTGCCGCCCTCTTCCTGTTTTGGCCCAGGGCGCCATCCCTCCCTCCTCTCTGGCCCGAGGGCCTGCTGCTCTCTCCTCCTCTCCTGCTTGGGCCGAGGCCCAACTAGGCGAGCCCTAGCTGCTTAGAGCCCCGCTCCCTCTCTCTTCCAGTGACCAGCAGATGGGGCCCACTGCACAGGGTCATCCCCTTCCTTCCGCTCGTGTGGGATGCGGACTCGGCCGCCTCATAGCCGACTCCGTTCCTTGCGGTGTCCGCCCCGTGCACGTCCCCGTGCCCCATATAAACCGCCGAGCCCGTGCACAATCTCCCACAAGCCCTAAACGCGGCCGCCGCCTCCAAGCGCCCAATGCAACCGCCCAAATTCGTGCCGCCCGCACCGCCGCCGCACAGAGCTCCGCCATCACCGTCAAGGTCCGCTACCGGGACCTTCCCCATCCAATTTGATTGCTCCCGAAGCTTCACAGCGAGGTAAAGACGCTTCTCCCGCCGTTCTTTTCTCGTTTTTCGTCCTCCCCAGATGCCAGCAAGCTCGCCGTAGCAAACCGACCGCCATTACCGGCGCTGCATCTTCCCCGAACCTCCACTGCCCTAAAAGATGCCCTAATCAAGTTCTCCGATCATCCCTCTTGCTCCCCGTCCAAATCCCGAGTCAAACCGAGCTTCCTAGCGCCAGAACGGCCGTCTCCGGCGATGACGCCGCCGCCGGTCGCCGTGCTCCGGCGAACAGAGCCCCTCTCCTCTCTCAGATCTAATCTAACCCATCCATCTGAGATCCAACGGCCCAAATCCCTCCATACCCTTTCGGCTGGCAAATTTTGTAAAGCGCCCCAGCCTTTTCTGATATTTGAACCCGCAGTCCCTTAGCGTATTCAGCGGAGTGCGCTTTGAGTTTCAGAAAGCGTATTTTATTTTATAAATTCAAAATACGCTATCCAAATATTTTTTTGATCCGTTCAAATCTCGTTGGATTCGTAATTTCGTAATCTATCTAATGAAGCTACTATTATACATGTTTTCAACTTTTAAAGTTTCAGATTAGATTCAATCTATTATTTTATTAAAGTAAAACTTGTTTATTTCATAACTTTCCCGTTTGAACTCTGATTTTCATGATCTTTATATCGTTGGAATCGGTAGCGACGCGTAGATTGATTTTATAAACTTTTCAATCTATTTTTCTACAGTTGGTGTACTGTTTCTAATCTAAATCTTGTTTGCTTCGTGTATGATTGTCCCGATGATTGTGTGGTGATTTTATGATCGAGCTCAGACGGTGAGCAATACGTTGGTGATCAAGAGTACGTTGAGGATCCAAGTTCTCAAGAGCATTTTGATCAAGGCAAGTATAGCATGGACCATTCTTGTTGCCTATTCACCTTAATCATTAATTCATGATGCATGTGTCTACCTTGGCAACCTTAGTGTTTATTCTTACCTTTTGATGACTTAATCCTTATTATCTATGAGATTGCATTTGAGTAGTGATGCTAGTGATTGATGGTGTCATGATCTTATGAACTTGATTAATTGATTATGAAATAAAGATTAAAAGATGCTTTTTAGCAACATGGACTAAGGACTTAACTGTAAGTATGACACCGGGACTTACAGCGCAACCATGAGGGTCATATGGCTCTGGTTTTAGTCAAGTATGAAGTTACGTTCTATTATATTGTTAATCTTGAAAGGTTCCTTACCGAGCTGGTTGTTTTACGGCTCCTGTCTTTGTGTGTACTGCTGCGTGTGTGTGCCACTAGAAGGAGGGCTCTACCACCCCTTGCCATTACGCTCGGATTGATTAGTAGCATGTTAGGAAGGCTTTTGAAAGATTTCATAGTGTACACTGCCGCACTTCCTTGGTGAGGTGACATAGGAGTCATGACGCATTGGCATATAGGAATCACGACTCATGGTGAAAGTGTGCAACCTCTGCAAAGTGTAAAACTAATAAATCAACCACGCTCACGGTCAGAGCGGCCTTGGACGTCTTACTGAAATTTAACTAATTGAATATTGATTTATTTGAAGTTTATATTCATGTTTATTCTATATTAATTATCATGTTTATATGATCATGCAAATCTTGTTCTTTGGTATATCCTTTTGTTGCTACTCAAATTGCTAAAATATGTTCAACTAAAAGCAACCGCTGTCAAACTAGTGTCTTGCCTTATTTGAGCATCATGAACCCATGCTATTCTTGTTGAGTACGACATGTACTTACGCTTGCTTTATTTTTCATATTTGAATAAAAATTCCGGATGGATAATAGATAACTATGATGATTCCTCTGAGGATTATTAGGATTGTGGTTCACCACTCAACTACTTCCCTGTGATTTGGAGCTTCCACGAGAGATTATATTTTTTAGTCCGCTGCTATTTATTTAAAGACTCTATATTATTCGTTATATATTAAATCTTGCGATGGTACTATGTAATTTGTCGCTTATATGTGTGATTGATCCCTGGACGCACATAAGTTGGTTCATTCAATTTTATCCGTAAAATTGGGTGTGACAGAATGTTAATGACTGGATTAGGAAGTTAGGCCAGATCAGGAGTCAGAATGGGCACTTGCTTGCTTGCAAGAGAGGTTTTGTTTTCTTAAGGCAGAAAAATTAAGCAGCGAGCACTACAATAATTCTTGGTACAAACCTAATGTTGGCCTAGATTGGGATGTAATAAACTGTTGGAGAAGAAAGATGTAAGCTAAAACTTTAGTTAAAAACATGCTGGAATTGCCTTTCTGACAACATAATTAAGCCGTGTCAACACTTCATCATCACACGGAATTAACGATGGAAATTTGAGCAGCAACTTACATGGAAACGAATGCCCCAATGGCTGCTAATGCTTGGAGGCACCGAGCCTGCTGGACGAACAGCAGCAGCAGCATGGAAAAGTTTGCTGATGGTTCTAACGCCATGTTCCTGACAAGAGGTACATACATACATTGCTAGCATAAAAGCAGAGAACCTCATTCAGTTGGAATTTGTTGTGTAGTATGTACCGAAGCACAGGGCATGGTCGGAGCAGCAGCCCTAGAAGAGGCGGATGCTCGAGTGCCGACGAGGCGGCTTGTCGATCTCGACATCCCGGAGGCGAGCTGCTGGAAGACGAAGCGGCCCGCCATCTGTTCGATCGCCGGCGGTCCTGAGTTGAGGCAACGGAATTGCTATCGGCTAGCTGGCTGGCTGGCTTCTACGACGACTCTTCCGGCCGGCCTCAAGCGGCCGAGCCGATGGAATTATATAGATCCAATGCAAAACCCGGACTGGGCCTCGTTGGGCCGTCTGCAACGTGTACGTGAGTCTTTCAAAGAGGTCGGTCCGTGTGCATGCGTGGTGGTGGTGGGTTGAGTATTTTTTTAGTTGTTGTTCATCAGGGTCGCACGAGTGGAGACCCGGTGAATCTAGCCCATGAGCCTCCAATTATTTTGGAATAATTCGACAGGGGGTAAACTTAAAGTCGTCATCTTCTTTTAATCTCGAGCATGAGTCCATGCTAACAACGTTGCTGCTTCACTTGAACTTTTCAATGACCACCTCGATCAAGATCGACTCCCAACAACCTGATCACGAGTCAAAGCTGTCATCTTCATCCACGACATCTTCTAGCTGCACCATTAGATCTGATCATCATGTCTGACCGACTCCTATGTATGGTGCAATAGCCAACAACCGCCACCAAACCCATCTCCACATTTGGATGGATCTCTATTGATTATAGCCCTTTCGAGGATTCAAGCCACCCACTCGAAGTTTTTAACTCCATAGATCGAGTCATTGACTGTCACCATACTCCACGTTGCGCCATACCTTTCCTCGGACACAACCGTGCAAGCATCACATCCCACTTGTAGTTGTTTTGTAGTTTTTGGCCCATTTAGCTTTCTAAAATTTATATTAGCGCCACATTGTATTTTATCCATTGCAGATCTCTGGTCCAATACATGTAAAATGTGGTCTTTATAGTGTGGGACTTTAAATTGCACCTAGACGCACTGGCGGAGCCAGTGGGCTGCACGGGTATGGTGTGGCATACTCTAGGCCCAGCCCAACAAGGATACATGTACTCTGTCAAAAAAATCCATTCGCTTCCCTCATCCCCCTGCATGGCATCTGCTCGGCGGCTGCTCACCCTCGCACACGGAAGGGCGACTCGTGAGTCATGAGCGGCTCCTGCTCTACTGCTTGGCTGCTCCCCTCCCGGCCTATGCCCTTCGCCCCATCCCGGTGGCCACGCGCGGCCGGAACCTAGAACCGCAGCGCCCTGCTATTGCCCTGGCAGCGGGCGGCCGGCGCGCTGCGGCTCCGCACCGACGCCTCGTCCCCCGGCGGTCGGCCCCAGCTGGCCAGCACCACCCCGGAATCCCGCCTCTGGCCGGCTAGCTCCTGCCGGGCTGCCCCTTGCGGCGTTGCCCAGCTCACCAAAGCGGTGAAATCTCGATCCCCTCACCCCTATGCTCTCCTTTCATTTTGTTTAGTTTTCTCCCAAATCCATAACCCTAACTTTAATGTTCCCTCTAATTTAATAGATAGTTGTTAGAATTTTGCTAGATTTAGTCCAACTGATGTAGCTCAGTAGGAATTAGGAATGTATTGGTCGATTACTTATGCATTATGCGATTTGATTGTAGAATTTGTGAACCATGAAGAGGGATGGAGACATTGCTTCTAGGATTTTAAAATTATTTGTATTGAAATCTAATACTTATCATGGCATCTAAAAGTTGTGTACCGATTTGTTAGGCATTTTTATGAAACTTTACCAAATTGTTAAATGGTTTTTACCAGTTTGCATATAAAAATTTTTGTTCGGCATACACTAGGTAAAAATCCTAGCTCCGCCACTGCCTAGACGTACATTCTTGCTATATTTAAATTTTCAATTTTATGTTTCATGGCTCAATATTTCACCCACTATACAAAATGGTTTGTAACATTATTACATGTATTATAAAACTAACAAAATATTAAACACACTTTACATATCATTTAGTTTTGGTTAAATTTTAGATGCTTTGATTCTAATATAAAATTGAAGTGAGACTTATAATTTAGGACGCAGAGAGTTTTACATCAGGTACTAGATACTGCTAGATAGGAGTTGCACGCATGAGTCAGAAAGAAATTACTCAAAGTGATGTACTTACTCCATTAGCTAGTCTCTCTTAAAACATTTCAAATCCCTCATTCCTGTGATAGATCAGCAAGCATCTTCACGGTCTCCTCCAAGATCTTTGGAGTTATTTTTAATTTTAATCCTTTTGTAAATTTTATTTATAAGCAATCCCACCAACTTTTTATTTATATTTAAGTTGCAGCCTGTACCATCCGGAAAGTAAAGCCAGGCCATAAGGCTCAATTCTTATATCCAAGCAGGGGAAAAGCAAAAAGAAACAAATCATGCTTGTATTAATAACCCTTTTCCCGCACCACGGGCCTAGCGCTACGAGAACACGCTATCATACCACATGCAATGGTGCCGCACCATATGTCATGGTGGACAATGGTCTACACCTGGAAAACTTTACCGCACCACTAGTGCTGCTGCGGCAGTACACAAAACCAAATATTAAGGCTCTGTGTACACAAATAGTGTTAGCACTTACCACTTACAGATCCATAACAATCTGCAATCCGTACTCAGTGTGTTCGACTGTACTAGGTGTACAGTCTTCTCACTTGTGTACAATATGTTCACTTTTGCATATTATGTCAACATATGTAAATAACTAGCAGAGAGAGATTTGAGAATGAGGACAAATCAGGAAAATTTAGATGGCGCCTAAGATGCAACTTATGTATTAATATGCCTGTGACTCGTGAATTTGGACATAGGAAATTTACATGGTTAAGACGTAACCTCTTAATTAATATGCGAATATGATTCCCTCTGTTAATTCTTTCATTTCAGAAATGCCTTGGTACTGCTGCTGTTTCTAAAATGTTGGCTTACTACATGCCTTACTACTGCTTCTATTTCTAATGTGGTCCCCTCCAAGGCTCTGGCTTACTACATGGTTTTACATTTGGGAATAAGTATTTCGCTAGTTCTACTTCTATCCTCGGCTTACACTGGAAACTACATGCTCCAATCACCACAGCCATGTAGCAGCGTTTGGACTTCCTGAGACTGTGTTGCTGTTTGTAGTTTTTGCTGATCAAGTCCCGTGCCCAAGTGTTACGTTGTTTCAAAGTAGCCATGACACTCACATCAAAGATGTTGCATCAGGCCTGCTTCTGTTAATCAAAATCTGTATCGTCCCTCTGGAACATGTATCGCAATGAAGCTGATTCTTCCTGATGCATCCCATAGCCATTGTTACCTCCCTCAGTAACATGGGTCTGTTTCTACTAAGCCTGATTGACTGAAATCGGAATGGGCAGTTTTGTTGGGTTGGTTAGCACAGCCGGGAGGCTATTAGCCAACTAATGTTCAAATCCCAGTGAGTGCGGTTCGGTGCCGCTGTGAAACCTTAGGGCACCAAAAAAATCCCCTCGCTCGCTCCACACCAAAGCACAGGTCTGTGGCTAACCTTCTCACAGGGTTGCGGTGCCGCTGTGTATGGGTGGAGCGGGGGTTCGGGGGTTTTCTCGGCCTGTGAGAGGAGGTCTTTTTTTTAGCCCCGTTAATGGATGTGTGCGCTTTGGTGCTGATCTGGGGAAATGCCACGGGCCGGCTAGGTCCCTGCATGCCATTTTTCTTTTGTGTGTAGTTGAGAAGCGCAAGCCATAAATGATGAGATAATGACGGGCTGCCAATATAATTGAATGTGAAAGCTCTTCTCATTGTAACCAACAATTGTCAAATCCAATATAGTTAATGCAAAGAATAGTCATCCACATATACACACCGCCATAGTGCATTGGGTAGAACAGGAAATTGAGTTAGCACGGGCAGTCTAATTAACACCCATTCAGCCATATTTTTGTACTTTGTCACGTCAGTTCAAGGCACAGCCAGATCATACTAAGCTCCTAATCATCCTATCAGTGCCTCACGGCAACCGTAAATGGCACAGTATAGCACATGTTTATGCATTGCTTTCATTATCCTGAAAGCATTTCGTTTCAACAAATTATCATGCTAGCATTTTTTTTTGAGGAGGCTATAATATATTAAGGCCTGTTTCTCTGCTTTGTGATTGTATACACCTATATGTAGCATCATCGGTGCACAAGAATATCATTGATATCTTTTACACTCTCCAAATGCTAGCTGTTTTTTGATTGAAAAGTTTGCAGTTGTATCAACTAGTCACGCACTCCTCTTGGAGAAAGAATGCAAGTGCTGGACAGAACACACGTCATCAGCCAAATTAATTAGAGCAAAAAGAACATATCGTCACAGTGTCACAGCAAGCATCAGATCATATGACAGTTCAATATTTTCATAATTCTATCGAAGCGCCAAACATGAGCACATACACATGAAAATTATTGACCCACCAAACTGTAAAGTGCGTATTCTACCAACTAAAATATTGAAAACCATCTAGATATGCGATTGAAGCTGTTTTGACGGTGGTTTCTCAAACGTGCCACATTAAAAATTTACGTCACACCCGAACTGTAAATAATAATATTCTAGCCTTCAAAATATGTAAGACACAGAACAGAGAGTAAAATCTGCGCGGGAATGTAATGTGCAAGTTTTGTGGTGCCCTGTTTCATAAAACAATATACATATACTTATTCATGCATGTAGGCCCCACTTGCTACTCTAAAAATAATTGAACAAATGAAGAAAAGGCCCAGCGAGCTACTGAGGAGCAAGCCTTTGATTGCGCCCCAGCTTCAAGCATGTCCTCTGCGCAGATCCATGTGGTAGCTTCGTAGCTGCAGACGTCGTTGCCAAGGCACCCACTTCAATTACACCAAATTACTGCTGCACCGAGTCAGATGGTTCCAATCTATAAGCTGCCGATGACTTCAGCCCTGCTCATGACGGCGAGATCAAATCAAATCCGTGCCAACCATAAAGTGTGCGTGCGTGCGTGCGTGCGTGCGTGTGTGAGTGAGAGAGATGGACTGAACATTTGTGGACACAATAGCACACGATCTGTGAGTTGAGTATGTTGCCGTTAGGGTGGAGATGGAGAGAAGAGAAGTGTGCCACAGTTGGGATGGAAACATAAGCTTGCGTCTCTTAGAGAAAAAAAAAAAGAAGCTGGGGTTTCTCTCTCTCCCACCGTCACAAGCTAGCAGAGACATGTTGGTGCCATTCTGGCCTTGGTCCCCTCGTGTTCATGGATTTCCAAATGACCTTATGTTTCACCAAATGGCCACATGCATACTATCATGTCACATCCACACTAGCATATCCATTCGTTAGCCTTGTTCTGTTTCTACTTATCTGCAGAATTTAACTGGCTAATGCTTGGATGGATGCTTAATTTGTTTTGTAATTATCAATCTCGGCACGTTTTGCTTGGTGCCATGACTAATTGGGTGTCGTGGCATCTGCAAAAATGCTTCTGTTTTGTTTTCCATCGTTGTCTGGTCATGTGCTTGTGCGGGTTTCTAGGTTGCTGTTCCACCATACTCTGAGGGCACAGGACAAGCTGTAGCTCTCCCGCTCCCAACCACAATTCAGCTCAACATCTTAATTTTCTGCTAGCAGTGGACAAGACGTTTGAGCAACCAGTATGGATTCGAATTGATCTAATGATTTCGTAGTTCGTTCAAATTGAAATGTGGCAATCCACAGCTTGATGCCCACTGCCACTGTAAAACAGAGTACCCATGCGTGGCTTCTTTCACAGAACAGGGGGCACGATGCGAAATTCTCTTGGAAGGTACAAATGAAAACATGTACGAATCATGGAGGCTTTGTAGTTTGTATGAACCTTAATAATATGCAGTGTTAGCTGTAACGTAATCTAGACATAGCTATTGGACGCTAAAACAACCTAGGATAGTATATGTGCACTACATGCAACGCATGCTTGATTATTTGGCATGTACTCACCGCTTGCTTGATCAATGTATTCAAAGAATGTATGCAAGCCTTCTATATATTGCCTCCTACAGATAGGGCAAAATACGAGGCGCAGCCAGACTAACAAAGGATTAGGTGGAAAACATGAGGTGGCGTTTGGGAAGTGGGAAATAAGGGGTAGGTAAGAGTTATGTGGATACAGTTAAACCCAAACCTACGTTTGGGTAGTGGGATAGAGATTTACTGTAGCACTAGGACGAGGAGGGTGGGTTACGCCGGGGAAATCACGACGGCGAAGCGGTGCTGTGCTTACAAGATGGCCCTAGCGAGCGCGACCTCCCGCAATCTGCTTCATGGGCTCGACCTCCTCGACGGCGCGCTCCAAGATGGCCCTGGCGTCCGCGACCTCCCGCTCGTCTCCTTTCGTCGGCAGCGCTGCGGCACGCACGAGCTCGAGCTACGGAGCTTGGAGGCGAGGGGTAGCCATGGAGCCTTCTCCATCCGCTCCGTCAGCATAGCTGCCTCGCCAAGCGCGTCAAGAAGCCGCCGCCGCCGCCGCACGCGCGCGAGGATGCTGGGCCGCTGCCTCCCATGCGGTCTGCAGTCTGCTGCAGAGGAGGAGCGTCACCTGCCTCGTCTTGTCTCGCCGATGGCAAGGCGGAGGTCCCGCTCGGATGGCTACCACCGAGCTCAGTCAACGGGAGCTAGATTGAGTGGTTGGGGATGAGGTATAGGCTTGTGACGGTGTGAGTGGATGAGGATGAATAAGAATGCTTGTGCGTGAGCGGATTTTTGTTTTTTTTATTTTTTTTATTTTTCAACTTATATCCCTAACCCAAATTAGTGTATCCAAACAAGGGAATGGTATAGAATTTTTTTTTATCCCCATCCCAAACCCACCAGATCATAACCCACCTCATATCCATATCCTTAACCCACCCTGCATCCAAACGCCACCAGAGGGTACAGTCAATGCGGGAGCAACATAGTTCTTCATCGGTACCACAACTACTACTCGGCCCTATGATGGCTCATGGTCTAACGAGAAGACCACAATGCAAGACGGGGTGGGATTCAATAGACAAGCTGGACCGACCTAGTCTGATTTTAGGAAAAGAAAGCTTTTGTAGTAGGATTAGAACTCCTTATTCAAATGTGACTAGAACTGTAATTGCACCTTAGCCTTCTCTCCCCCATATAAAGAGAGGCTAAGGACATCCCCAACAGCACAATTTACAATCATCAATACAAGCATGAACCAGTATAAATGGACTGTCTCCAACATTTACCGTCGAGTTCCTAGGTTCACCAAAAAATCGTGCTAGGTAACCCCATGACGAGCTATCGGTGATCAAACATCGACATGTACAACTAAAAAAAAAGAAGATGCATAGATTGTCTCATGGAAATATGAGGTGAGAGGATGCAACTGAAAATAGTTTTACATGGCAAATTTGAAAAATAGGCATACCATAACTGGCGAATACAGGGCAAATTTTTCTAGCACCACTGAATTTCATTTGATTCCAATTTCGGTCAACACTTCTACTTGTAGGTATGCAACTGAGGTTTACTTTCTACACTTAGATAATTGACTAATTAAAGTGATTGCTTGAGGGCTTCATGTGAAAAATAGCTTTTTATTAGCATGTTAGACTCGGGACAATTCCTTGTATACCACTATAAAACATGAACATTATATATTTTCCACTAGAAGAATTTGTTTTACAAACTTTTAAGCCCTGTCCGAAAATTGGGTCACTCGAGGAGTCGAACAAAGGACCTAAGAGTACTACTCAAACCACCTAACCAACTTAGCTAGAAGCCATTTTGCTTGGCAACTGTCCCCCATATCAATATTAAATGGGGTTCAAATAGATGTGCTTCCCCTCCTTTCCTTAGAGGCACTAACGGTTCCGACATGTCACCTGCCATGGTAAGTCTTGTCATTCCGATCAAACACGATGACGATGACGAAATGTGGATATGGGGTGAAGGTAACAGGCAAGGCTCCGCAGAGCTTGAGCGTACTTAGAAATTTCAATCTATTCTAGGGCTCCACAAGGAATTCTTTGTATAAAATTAGTTTTTTTGGTTAGTATATCACATGCTGAAAAGAAAATAGTTTGTTGAATTGCACTTCGTCACTAACAATATGTTTAAGTACTATGTTTTCACGTAGGGGCTTTTAAGATGAATTTCATGGACTAGAGACTATTTCTAAGGGAAAGATTTAGGTCTCGAGGATCTGATCCTGCACTCGACTCATCACACTTGAGTCTGAGATTTTTTTCTCATTCTTTCCCTCTCACAACCACTCTTGACTCTCTGCCTCCTATCTCTGTCCATCCCTATCCGAGTTCTTCAGATGGCCCCAACTGTTGAGGCAATAATGATTTTTCTGAGCTGCTTGTATCTGCTTCCCGTGTGCCTCCTCTTCCCACTAGAGAATGTCAGATTCTCAACTACTTTAGCCATTTGTTCCCTTGTTTTGCTCATGGTTTTATTTTTATTACAGCGTGGGTGTGGGGGCATGCGACATCTGAAAAATAAGCTTTATATATAGAGAGAGAGGCAATGCCGGTTACAGAGAAAGTTCGTTAGATGAATAATAAATATACATTTGTTGGGGACGTATATATAGTATATATTGGTTTGCTACCTTCTGATCATGACACGTTGGAGAAGTCATGGTTTATAATTATAATCATGTACACTCATCAAAGACTATATGGGAAAAGTTGTTGATCGTTGCGGTTGACCTCCAACAGTTTTTGGAGAGGCAGTGCAGTGTGTTATCAAAGACATGCCCGTACCTTTATTTCCATAGATTTCAAAATACGATATTATAAAACTGTCCGTAGCGTGTGGCGCCCCTAAAGTTATTGGTTCATGTTGACATCTACTCCCTCCGTCTAGTAAAAATTGCAATCCTATGGTTTGAAATTTTCCCAAAAAAAAAGCACATAAATAGGAGGACAGCATGTCCGACCAGGTGTCAATCGTCACCTCCTGACGTCCAATTGAAAAAGAAAACACAACAAGACACTTTTCATTGCCCCTAAAAACAAAACTAGAGGCCTGCAAAATTTGCCATGTCAAAGATTTGAAAAACGAAAAATTAAGAAAAAACTTGACATAGATTTGGCAAGTCAAATATGTGAGACTTTGTCAAGTTTTAGTAGTAAACCAAATGGTACCCAAAATCATGGCTTGTCATAGTAAATTTTAGGAATCAGCCAAATTGGCCCTGCAAAACAGTAGTCCCGATGCTTCGCACACACGTGGTGACCTCTCGTCCACTTGCTTCATTTTCTGGAACACTCCCTCACAGCTTCGTTCCCAGTGTATCCTCTTCGATCCCATCCATTCAAGCCTCGTTTCCAGTGTTCAATCTCTCCAAAATCTGATTCTGAGCCTGCATGGCCGGTAGGGGCCCTACGTGCATATGGAGGCCAAAGGCCGTTGGAGGGGCTCCGAATGTGGTGGCGAACGCTGAAGAGGCCACAGGCACGGATGCCGTGGAAGGGAAAAGGACTGCAGGACCCAGCGCAGCATGGGTTGCATTTTTTTACGCTGAAGTTTACATATGGGACGTGTGCCATAGATAAACCAAATATGTGGGCTTATATGGAGACTAATTCGATCCCAAACTCACACACCACAGGCACCTCAACACAATATAGATTTAATTCCCTCTAGGAGTTAGCAATCTAGAGGAAGAGGTACAAATTTTGGGAAGTCAGATACTTAAAAATCCTTCATGTTGGTCGATGAATCCATTTATTTTCCTTGGCAAACACTACTAGCTTTCTCGTTATTATTCATGAAGCCCCTCTTGTCTCGGCCGCTGCATCACGAGAACAGCATGTACGTGCTATCGAGCAGTCTGGTGCCTCCGTGCATGCCACAGATGACAGTGCGAACACCAAGCTACTGTCTCTCGTGCTCCATCAACGGTAAAGTTCCTCTACAGCGTGTGCAGTGACAAAGCTGGATCTACCCGATGTTTCTCGTACTCCAATGATACCTCACAAATTAACATGTTTCAGTTTCTGCCAGCCCTGAACGATCGATAGACACTGGGACACGATGAGTGTATTGTTGTATATGAGGAGCGCAAGGCTGGAATGAAGAATTAGGTGAGACTCTGCCCATATATATAGTTGAATGAATGTTGGAGATCTTCACATTATTTCCCAGAAGCCTCCACAACCTCCTCAGAATTTACCCCCTCAGAAGCAGGCAGCTTTGGTGAATGAGGCTTTGGATCTGGCATGTGAGCAACTCCTGAATGAGATCAGTATTAAAGTTCATGCTTGAGTCAGACAATGGGTCTCTGCGGACGACTTACTCACCACCGACAGAAGAAGAATTGGCGGCTTATAATAATATAGTGAATTCCACTAACAATATTCACTCTTCTTCTTTTGTTATGTCACAATCGGCGGAGCACTTGACAGGGGATGCTGTTACTGATACTGATGGCGCAGCTGGCGAGGTTCTTGGGGGCTCTACACCGCCTTCGCCTCCTTCCTCGCCCCCTCTTGTGGAGAAGTCCCTTGCTGCTCCTACTAAGGTAGGGGGCGGCATTGCTGCAATGGAGAAGGAGGACGCCCTACCCGCTGCTCCCACGGCTGCTCCCTCGGTGGTGGAGACCGGCATCCCATCGCCGGTCCCTGCTGCCCCGGCCGCGGCAAAGGGGGCCGTGGAGGAGGGGGACGCGCCCTCTTCCCCCTCGCTGGTTGCTTCGTTCCAGGAGGGGGGCGCACAGCTCACTGCCCCCTCTTTTGCTTCGCCCGAGGAGGGGGGCGCGCCCACTGCCCCCTCTTTTGCTTCGCGCGAGGAGGGTGGAGCGTCGCTCACGGCCCCCTCGCCGCCCGAGGAGGGGGGCGTGAAGCCAGTGACCTCCTCGGCACGGGTCGAAGACGGAGATATCTGCGCATCGACTTCGCCGCTTGCCGCCGTCGCCTCCGCACCACCTTCTGGAGCCACTACACTGCCTACCTCTTCGTGTGCCAACACCCTAGCGGTACCGGCAGCACCCAACAAAGAGTTACGCCGGAGCATCAGGAACGCGGCGTTGGCGGACGTGCACACCCTACACAAGACCGAATGGTTGGCGGCAAAGAAGAACCTCGAGTTCCCAGGTAATTCTTTTACTACCTTCCCTGATTCGCAAGTTCTTTCAAACCTTGGTAGGGTAGGCATCAACCTAGAATCCTCGGATGTTGTTATCTTAAAGAACATAGAGGTAGATAGGTTAGTTTTAAGTGCTAATCAAAAGAAGAGTATTCCTAAATCTATATACTCTAGCCTGCACAGTGATGATGAGCAGGAAGACCAACTTGAGGCAGTTCTCAGCCACGCTTGTGGAAATCTAAATGAGAACATGCTAGACACGGAGAACGATCAAATCATAGATCTTTCTCCACTCCGCCGGAAGAAAAAAATATAATAACGCCAAAAATACAGGCAAGGGCAAACTTCCTAAAAAACCAAAGACTCCTTCTAAAATTATTCTAAAATGAAGGGAGTCTTCTGGAATAGCAGAGGTCTTGCGGACTTGGCTAAACACAGATTCTTGGCGGAATTAGTTAAGGAAGAGCCAATTAATTTTGTCGCTCTCTCCGAGACCGGACGGGATTCTTTCCCGGATCACGTCCTCAAAAATCTTTGTGGAGGACATGATTTTCTTTGGCACACCATGGCACCCCACGGTAGGTCTGGGGGCATCTTGCTAGGTGTGGACTTGAATGTTTTTTACATTGGAGCCATTGCTGAGGGAGATTTTTTATGTAAAATTCACCCTAAGAGTCAAATCAAATGACTTCAAATTTGTGCTATATACGGTATATGGGCCAGCACAACTCTAGAATAAGAGTGCTTTCTTAGCAGAACTCGCCAACACGTGCTCCAAAGAAACCCTTCCATATATCATAGGAGGAGATTTCAACATAATGCGAAGCCCAGAAGATAAGAGTTCTGGGGACTTCGACCCTAAATGGCCTAATCTTTTTAATGTTGTCATTGAATCTCTGGATCTTAAAGAGATTACAATGGCAGGCCGTCAATACACATGGGCAGGGCCAGGGGATAATCCAACTTTTGAAAAGTTAGATAGAACTCTCGTTAGCACAGAATGGGAAATCATGTTCCCATTGACGACAGTTGAACCTAGGGATAGGAATATCTCAGACCACACCCCCCTAGTGCTTAATACAGGTGCTTCAACCCACCAGACCCACAATCGTCCTTTCAAATTCGAAAGGGGATGGTTGATACGAGATGGATTTTATGATATGGTTGCAAATATTTGGCAATCTCCATGCTCTGGGTCTACCCCTATTGAACGTTGGCAGTTCAAGATCCGCAGACTCCGACAATATCTAAGGGGCTGGGCGAAACACACTGCAGGGTCATATCGAAAAGAAAAAAAAAGACTCTGTTAGCTCTTTTAGAGAATCTTGATAAGAAAGCTGAGATCTCTCCCTTATCTGATCAAAAGATTAATCTGAAGCATTATCTAAAAGAGCATCTAGTTAACCTTCTGAGAGAGGAGGAACTAAAATGGTATGAGAGAGCCAAAGTTAAAACCCTCTTGGAAGGGGACGCTAACACTCGGTTCTTCCATCTAGTTGCCAATGGAAAACATCGCAAGCAACATATCTATAAACTTGAAAATGATCAAGGTGTTGTGATCGGTGATGATCATCTCAAAAGTCACATTACGACTTATTATAAAGAACTCTTTGGCCAGCCGAAAAATTTCGATATATCCCTTAGGGAAGACCAAAACCTGGATATCCCACAGGTATCACCGGAAGAAAACGACATCCTCATCAGCCCGTTCACTGAATCTAAAGTGAGGGAGGCAGTCTTCCAAATGGAGCATAATAAAGCTCCAGGGCCGGATGATTTTCCTACGGAATTCTATCAGGTGTTTTGGAGAGTCATCAAGGATGATCTTCTACCATTATTTGCTAAACTGCATAGGGAGGCTCTTGATCTCTACAGCCTGAATTTTGGTATTATTACCTTAATCCCAAAAGTGAATAATGCCATAAAAATTCAGCAATACAGGCCAATTTGCGTTCTTAATGTGAGTTTTAAAATATTCACTAAAGTGGGCACAAATAGGCTTAATATGGTAGCTAAAACTATGGTGAGGCCAACGCAGACTGCCTTTATGCCAGGTAGGAATACAATGGAAGGGGTCGTTATCTTACACGAAACCATCCCTGAACTTCACACCAAAAAGAGAGATAGTGTCATTTTCAAAATTGACTTTGAAAAGGCATATGACAAAGTGAAGTGGTCTTTCCTACAACAAATGCTACGAATGAAAGGGTTCTCCCCCAAATGGTGTCGGTGGTTTGAAACTATGGTCACCGGAGGAAGTGTGGAAATCAAAGTCAATGATGACATTGGACCCTATTTCCAGACCAAACGTGGACTCAGACAGGGAGATCCAATGTCACCAATCTTATTCAACATCGTTGCAGATATGCTAGCTCTTCTTATCAACAGAGCAAAAGCCGATGGTCAGATAAGAGGTGTCGTCCCCCACCTAATAGATGATGGTCTGTCCATACTACAATATGCAGATGACACCATTATCTTTATTGATCACGACCCAGAACAAGTACAGAATCTAAAACTGTTGTTTTGCGCTTTTGAACAGCTATCTGGGTTGAAGATCAACTTCCACAAGAGCGAAGTCTTTTGCTATGGTGCAGCTAAAGAGATGGAATCTTTTTATACTAGTCTCTTTGGGTGCAACGCAGGGAATATCTCTTTAGATATCTAGGGATTCCAATGCACCATAGACAACTCCTGAACTCTGAATGGAGAAAGGTGGAAGACCGTTTCAAACAGAAACTCTCTTGTTGGAAAACGAAATACCTGTCATATGGGGGAAGACTGGTTCTGCTTAATTCAGTCTTAAGCAGCCTACCAATGTTTATGATGTCCTTCTTTGAGATCTCTAAAGAGGTCATTAAAAACATAGATCATTATAGATCAAGGTTCTTCTGGTAAGGCTCCTCAGACAAACATAGATATCGTCTTGTCAGATGGGACATCCTTTGCCGTCCTAAGGATGAAACGACCTCGATTTCCGCGAAGGGAAATCCACAGGCTCAAATTGTAATTCATCGGATTGCTTGGAACAATCCATGAAATTACCCATAGCTCAGTTGACACCAGGATCCATACAACGGTAATTAAGTCTTACATAAACACTTATTACACCGCCACACTGGCGGAATCAACATTCAGAGAAGCTTTAGAAGATGCGCAAATGTTTCATCCTTCACGGCCAACTTGAGTGTAGCACGTGACCCTATTCCTCGCCATCGTCTTCCTCGAAGTCGTACTCATTCTCGTCACCTGACAGCAAATTTATCAGTATGATTTGTACTGACCACGGAGCCCACCTATGCAGCATTTGCTTTGTGGAAAGTGGATGCAAGGCTATACAAGCAGACCTATAGGCTGAGGTTTCCTATGCAACTGTAATCAATGTTTAATTAGTCAAGTTTTATCTCCAGTTAACACTATCATCCCTTTTCCCATCACCACATCTCACTTACCCACACCTCGCTCTCATTCGACAGGCCCAACTCCCTCTCGGGCCTATCTCAGCAGCACACTACTGCCGGAAAAATGTCATCCAGGGGGAGAAGAGAACACTCACTACACTAGTAGAAGCTTCACAGGAAAGGTCCATAGCCAACAGGTTGGCATATGTATCGATCGATCAACCGTACATTCTGCAGAGGTTTCACTACCCACAAGATTAGCCATCATAGGTGTTGCGCAAACACCTAGGCAGAATTCTGGGTGCTTGCTTGCCTAGGTCGATGCCACCCTACCACTCAGCCCTAGGATATTCCGGATCCTACACCGTTATGCTGAGACTGGGAGACACAGTACCGGGCCCATCCAGTGGTACTGCGCATCTAGAATGGAACGGGAACCCATCGACCGTCTCCGCCCACCCTTATCACCTCTCAACCTAGCAGTAGTGGCACCGTCCTACCAAGTAGTCCAGCCGTCTCCCGCCCATCAGAAGCGAGTGAGTAGAAAAGGATTCCCATGAACCTGAAACTAGTCCGTCCTAGGTTTGACCAAGCAGGCATCTTCACTTAGGGGATACTCTCCCCGTGCCATCACAACACCTCCGTCCACGGGCTTCAAACCACCAAGGCTATCCCACCCGAAACCTCCTCAACAACTTTACCCGCTACAGGTATCTCGCTTGGGGATGCCCAGGTTGCACCCCCGGCACGACTTGCCCCATGGGCTTGTCTCACATCCCACTTGGTCGACATCAACCCTTACCACGCACCCAAGACGCACGCAGCACTCTCTCCCAGTGGTTATAATCAGATATACACCGTCCCAATTCCACCACATAGCATATAGCAAGTAGAAAGTAGTGGAAAAGTAATAGTAAATTAAGTAGCAGCTAACCTAGCAGCGAATAGCAGGGTATAGTCTTATCAAGGCAGGGAATTCAAATATACTACCATGCAACCAATCCATACATAATCATAAACAATAGCAACAATGTCATTTGCAATGCGTAAATAGGATCTAAGGATTTGGTAGGGCGTGGCACCTTCGTAGTCATCTCCTAGCTCCTGAAGGTACTCGTGGTCGTCTTCCTTAGTCAGATCCTCCTCCGGCTCTGAAATCGAACACGAAATAGTCGCGTCAGCGACTCCTATAGAGTATTTCAGAAAAATCTAATAAAATAAAGAGCCAAATGCACACAAACATAGTATTAGATTGTAGATCTCATTTTTCTGAGAATTTTGATATATGGTGCGTAATTTTCGGACATCGTATGAATAAGTTATGAATTTCCGAAGATTATCCTATTTTCTGAAAATGGAAAATGGTCGATTAATCAGGGGCAGCTTGGGATTGGTCCACGTGGCACGCGGGTCCAGTAGTGCGGCATGTGGCGCCTCATCAGAACACAGACCCGATGGTCGCCCACCAGGTGTTCAATGCTGGTTCCCAGAGAGTCGCCGGCGTCGGTGTAGCTCAGCGTAGCTCGGCGGGGCTCGGCGGAGCTCGGCGTAGCTCGGGTGAATCGGAGATTCGGGGCGCCGAGGGTGCCGCTCTCCCGAGCTCTCCCGGGGAGGCTCGGACGAATCGGACATTTGGGCGCCGAGGGTGCCGCTCTCCCGAGGGTTGGCTGTCATTAGTGAAATGATGTCGTGGGCCTCCTTCTCTCCCATGGCATACGGCGGTTCTCCGACGAGGTAGAGGCGCACGTAGCCAAGGCGACAGACATGATTCGGGGCTCGGCTATCTACGCGGCGGTGCCGAGGCAGACTTGGCGAACCTCGTCGGCCTTTCTCCGCAGCGCGAGGCGATCGGTGGTACTCGGAACGGATTTTAGGCGAGGCGCAACATGTCGGCGGCGATCACGTTTCCCCGAGAACGCACCTCTCGGTGTTCCGGGCTATGGAGGTTCGATCTTCCGCAACTAAGCTTGTCCGAGGTGGTCGGTGAGTTGGTGGTCACGCTAGCGGGTCGCGTCGGCGGTTTCACGGCTTGTGCGCGCGGGAACGCCGTCGAGGTGGCGGTGCTCCGAGCACATGTGACGGCGATGCCCATCGGAAGTGGCCTGACGTCCATAGCCGATGTCCAGTGGTTTGATGGCCGGTCTTATGCGCGTGTTGTGCGAAGTGTTCAGGGGCCGGAAACAGCCCGCGGCCTACAAGCTTGTGATGCCAAGCGCCATGACCGTAGCACGGCGAGGTTGGATGAGGTGCTCGGTGGCTCACCGTGGGGCTGGTGAGGTAAGGATGGCGGTGCAGTGACGAGGTGACGCTGTGCAGAGTGATCGCAGTGCCGTGCCGCTCCTCGTCCGTAGCTCGGGCTTCTCCTCCGTGTCCGGCTCCGGCGTGCTCCGCGGCGGCGGCGCTCCGGCAGCTTCTCCTCCTCTGCTCCGCCCTTCTCCCTTCTCCCTCTCCCTCTATTGTGCGGTGTGGTGTAGTGGTTGTGCCGCAGCGCGGCGGCGGCGAGTGGGACGAGGTCTAGGGCTTCGGGGCGACTCCTTTTATAGACGGCCAGGGCATGGCGTGGCGGTGGATGATGATTAGCGGCGAAGGGGGCACGTGGAGACCATCGGTGCTCCCGAGCTAGGGTTTCCCAGTGCGCGCGGCTTCTTGGCGAGCAAGGCAGGGGACAGGCGAGGGACAGCGGGGTCAGGGCTCTGCCATGCGTGGCGCTGTCGGTCACGCCATTTGCGTGACTCTGTCGGCCACCGTCTTTCGCGAGGTGAGAAGAAGAACAGTAGCGAGAGCGGCTGACAGGCGGGGCCGAGCGGTCAGCGGCTGCGGGGGAGTGGGTGAAACGGTCGCGCGCGCTTGCTCGGTTGGGCCGCAGCTGGGCCGACAGGTTGGCTTCCTTTCTTCCTCTCTTCTCTTTTCTTTTTCCTTTTCTATTTTCACTTAAGTGTATTTATATACATATATTACCCTTTAAATATTGAGTAAATACAAACATAAATTGCAATAAATCCCAATTGTGATGCATAAGCTATTATTCTATGTGAATGGAATTAAAATGAAAGCTATACTCCTTTATTTACCAAATTCATAATGAAACCTATATGCTTGCACAAGAAAAATGGGTTTTCATAATAAATAAATGAAAATTTTTAATTGGTTGGGATTTTTAGGTTGTGTGGGTTTTTAGGGTTGTTACAGTCCTCCCCCCTCATTAGGATCTCGACCTCGAGATTCAGAGATAACGTACCCATCGAAGAGGTAAGGAAACATAATCCGCAAGTCCGATTCTTTCTCCCACATAGCTTCTCTTTCAGTGTGATTGCTCCACTGTACCTTGCACATCGGAATAGTCTTGTTCCGCGTCTCCTTGGTATCCCGTGCCAAGATCTTGATCGGATGTTCCTTGTATTCAAGTGTGTCTTGCAGGTCTAATGCATCCGTAGGAACTTGCTCCTCGGGAAGCTTCAGACACTTTCTTAATTGCGAGACATGGAACACGGGGTGTACTCCAGATAATTCCTCTGGTAGTTCCAGCTTGTAAGCAAGCTTTCCAACCCTTTTACAGATCTTGTATGGCCCAACATATCTTGGTGCCAATTTCCCTTTCACATGGAATCTGACGGTGCCACGAAGTGGAGATACTTTGAGGTAGACATAATCCCCAACCTTGAACTCAAGCTCTCTACGTCTTCTATCTGCATAGCTCTTTTGCCTACTTTGTGCAATCCTCAAATTCTCTCTTACTTGGGCAACACCCTCTTCTGCTTCCACAATCTTAGCAGGACCGAAGAATGTCCTTTCACCTGGTTCTGACCACATTAGCGGGGTTCTGCACGGTCTTCCATACAATGCTTCAAATGGAGACATCTTAATGCTTGTCTGATAACTGTTGTTGTATGAGAACTCAGCGTGGGGTAGACAGCTCTCCCATCCTTCCATGTACCTCAATACGCAAGCACGTAACATGTCCTCGAGAATCTGGTTCACTCTTTCTGTTTGCCCATCCGTTTGCGGGTGGTATGCGGTGCTATAGTCGAGCTTGGTCCCGATGGACTTGTGCAAGGATGTCCCGAACTGTGATACGAACTGTGAGCCTCGGTCAGATATAACACTCAGAGGCGCCCCATGTAACTTCAAAATGTGTGATACGTACAGATCTGCCAGCTTTTCAGCTCTATACTTCCTTTTGACCGGTATAAAATGTGCAACTTTGGTTAGACGGTCCACTATTACCCATATAGAATCATACCCATGCTCGGATCGGGGCAGTCCTATTATAAAGTCAATGGATATGCATTCCCACTTCCATTCTGGTATCTCAACTGGTTGTAGCAACCTTGCTGGTCTCTGATGCTCGGCCTTGATTCTATTGCATGTATCACATCGGGCTACATGCCCTGCAATGTCTGTCTTCATATTTTCCCACCAGAAGTGCTTCCTTAGATCATGGTACATCTTGGCTGACCCTGGGTAAATGCAATATTTGGAGTCATGCCCTTCCGACAGGATCTCTTCTCGTATCGCTGAATCCATCGGTACACAGATTCTATCTTTGTACCATACAGTTCCCTGCTCATCTTCTCGGTATTCGGGGCCTCTTCCCAGCTTCATCAAACCACGGATATAGTCTATCTCAGGACAGTTCTTTTGTGCTTCACGGATCCGTGACGTGAGATTGTACTCGACGCGAAGCTCATTTAGCATGCCATAGGGGACTACCTCGAGCTGGAACGCGTCGAACTCTCTCCTGAGCTCAGGCGGCATAGAGTTGGTGATGAGGGTATGGCAGTAGCTTTTGCGGCTAAGTGCATCAGCGACAACATTAGCCTTTCCTGGGTGGTAATGGATCTCAAGATCATAGTCCTTGATGAGTTCTAGCCATCTGCGTTGCCTCATATTCAGATCTTCTTGTGTGAAGAAGTACTTCAGGCTCTTGTGGTCAGTGTAGATGTCACACTTGTTGCTTATTAGATAGTGTCTCCAAATCTTGAGTGCATGTACCACGGCTGCAAGTTCTAGGTCATGAGTCGGGTATCGCTGCTCATGTTCCTTCAACTGTCTTGAGGCATAAGCTATCACCCATCCTTCTTGCATTAGTACACAGCCCAAACCTTGCCGAGAGGCGTCACAATATACAACAAAATCTTTGTGAATATCGGGTAGGGCTAGTACAGGTGTAGTAGTGAGCTTCTCCTTCAAGGTCTGGAAACTCTTCTCACATTCAGGAGTCCATATAAACTTGTTCTCTTTCTTCAGCAAGTTGGTCATGGGTCTTGCAATCTTGGAGAAATTCTCAATAAATCTGCGATAGTATCCTGCAAGTCCCAAAAAGGTTCTGATTTCTGACACATTATGGGGTTGTTCCCACTCTTTCACAGCTTCAATCTTGGCTGGGTCCACTGCAACTCCTTCTCCTGACAGTACGTGACCAAGGAAAGCAACTTCCTCAAGCCAGAATTTGCACTTGGAGAATTTAGCGTATAGCTGGTTGCGAGACAACCTCTCCAATACGGTCCTCAGATGATGTTCATGTTCCTCTTTTGTGGCTGAGTAAACCAATATATCATCAATAAACACCACTACAAACTTGTCTAGCTCATTCATGAAGATATTGTTCATCATGTTCATGAAGTATGCTGTAGCATTAGTGAGTCCGAATGAGACTACTGTGCACTCATACTGTCCATATCTAGTGACAAATGCAGTCTTCGGGATATCTTCTTCCCTGATCTTCATCTGATGGTACCATGATCGGAGATCAATCTTTGAGAAGTACTTGGCCTTACTCAATTGATCTAACAGATCATCGATGCGGGGCAGTGGGTACTTGTTCTTGACTGTGACTGCATTCAGATTCTGGTAGTCAATGCACATCCTCATCGTGCCATCCTTCTTCTTGACAAACAAAACGGGAGATCCCCAGGGCGAGGCACTAGGCCTAATGAAGCCCTTCTCCAGTAATTCTCCTAGCTGCTTCTTGAGTTCCTTCAACTCATCAGCCGACATTCTGTAGGGTCTTTTGGCAATCGGTGCAGTTCCTAGCATCAGCTCTATAACAAACTCCACATCTCTATCTGGTGGCATTCCTGGCAACTCCTCTGGAAATACGTCATTGAATTCACAGACTACTGGCACATCTCTGAATGTCAGCTCCATTTTATCTGCCTTAGTCTCCAGAGCACATAGGAGGGCTTGGACTCTCCCGGTTTGGGGTATACATCGGACGGCTGTTCCCCAAGGGTGGGTTACCTGAACATATCTAGGTGAACAAGATATCACTCCCCGGTGTTTGGTTAGCCAGTCCATGCCAAAGATGACATCTAAGCTATTGGAGGGTAGTAGGGTTAGGTCAGCTCGAAAGTCAAGTCCCTCGATTGTGATTATCACTCCCCTACATATGTGAACGCTTCTGAAGGTTTCTAAGGGCGAGCTAGTTAGGATGGGGTTTGCTCTCGGGGTTACAGGTATGTTATGCTTACGTGCATATGCAGATGAAATGTATGAACATGTAGCTCCCGAATCGAACAGAACTGTAGCCATGTTACCCTGAACTAGGAACGTACCATACACAGCATCAGGTGCAGCTTCAGCTTCCTCAGCGGTCATGTGGTTCAGTCTTCCTCGGGTAGCAGATCCCCGGTTCGGTGTACCCTGTGCAGCTGCTGGTGCACGGTTGAGGTCGGGGCACACAGCCACACGGTGTCCAGGCTTTCCGCATCCGAAGCAAGTGAAAGGCGCACTGCCTGCTGTGGCTGTCGCAGGAGCCTTCCAATTGCTTGTCCTTGGCGTGTTGGTAGCGGGGGCGGGTGTGTTCTGCACAGCTCGAGTCGGCGCAGGGTAGGTCTGAGCGGGGCGGTGATAGTTGCTGCTGTTGGTACCACCACGGCTCGTTCCCAAAGAAGGTCCCTGGCGAGTTCGGAAAGGCGGGGGTGCACCTGTTCGCTGTCTCTGGGGTGGAGCAGTGCGAGCGGGTCCCTCAGAGCGGCGCTTCTTTCCCTTGTTCTGGGCCTCAAATTCCAGACGTGCTTCCATGCGATCCTTCTCGATCCCTATACAGTGGTCAATCAGCTCACACAGAGTGTAGCTCTTGTTCCCTGACAGAGCCAACCTGATCTTGGTCTAAAGTCCCTTCCTGTAGTAGTACATCTTTTCCTTCTCGGAACTCACGCAAGACGCAGGTGCGTAGCGGAGCAAGCAGTTGAAGCGGGTGGTGTACTCGTGGATCCGGTCAGCTCCCTGGGAGATGTTGTGAAACTCGTTCTCCTTGGCCTCCATGACTCCCTCAGGAATGTGGTGGTCACGGAAAGCCTCGGTGAACTCATCCCAGTCAATGCGGGCTGGGTCCTCGTGAGCGCTGGTGTAGTTATCCCACCATGCTCGTGCAGCACCGGTCAGCTGGTGGCTAGCAATCCCAACACACTCCTCGTCGGAGCAAGTGGTCAGGTCCAGCTTCTTCTCCATCTCTTTAAGCCAATCGTCGGCAGCGAGGGGATCGCTGTCGGTCCCGTCGAAGGTAGGTGGCCTCAGCTTCAGGAAACCCTCCAGTTTCCTTTAGAAGTCATTCTGGTGTGGCCCGTGGTGCCTGTTCATCCCAGTAGCTATGGCATTCAGCAGCTGGGTCTGCTGAGCCATCACTTCTGCCAACGTCGGTGGCGGCGGCGGTGGCGGTGGCGGAGGCACGTTCTCACCTTGTGGTGGCGGATTGTTCACCGGCGGTGCATCCTCTGCCCGGCGTAGTTCTTCTTCCAGGTTAACTCCAGCACGCCTGCCAGCTGGGCGTCCACGGTTGCGACCACGCCCACGTCCTGGCGCAGGTGCGGGGGAGGGCTGGCGGTTCTCCAGACGCGCGGAACGTCTCATCGACATCTGAGATTATTAGGTATGTGCTCAATGCAGTAATAATCTTGTAGTGGTTTAAGTAGGAGTTAGATGTTTTCAACGATTTAAATGAATTAAAACATTTTTCATGCTATCCTACACTCAACCAAAGAAGCATAGAGAACCATAAGAAGCATAAGATCCAAATGTCACTCATCACATGGTTATTATTACATAAAGGATGTTCCTAGCTGCTAAGAAGATCGTGCTATGCGCAGATAGCCAATGACAGGACAACTCATGGTATCACTAGTCTAAGGGCCACGCAGGGTTCCATAAGCTACTGGTGCATTAGGTCGAGTACGGCGTCGGGTATGCGGCTGTCCTCTGCCTCGATCTCGTCGTCGGTCATGGTCAGGCGCTTGACATAGTCGAGAGCTACAGCTAGCTCTGGGGTGGCCTCAATCTCCTGCATCCTTAGAGACGGACACGCTCCCAGGTTGAGCGTAGTGGGTGGTACGCGGAAGTCTCCCTCCCGGGGCTTCACCATCTCTAGTGGGGGAAGCGAACTCTGTACCTTCCGGACCTCAATAGCTCTCCTGGCGTCGGACTGCTTCCAAGCTGTCTCTGTCCTCCGTAGCTTGTCCTTTAGGAACTCCACCATCTTCACGCGGTCGATCAGAATCCCTTGGTTGCGGGTGGACTTCTCATCGGCTTTCTCCAACTGCTTCTCCAACTCCCTGATCCTGGAGCGCAACGTGGTCATCTCGACTCCTCTGTCTCTGCTCCTCTGCTCCCTCTCAGCAAGCGCTCTCTCCTTGTCGTCCAGCCTCCTCTGTAATCCCAATACTCTGCTGTTCAGGTAGTCATTGCGTAGCCCAAAATCTCCGATCTTGTCTCGCAAGTCGGCGATCTCGGCTCAGTGTAACTCATCACGGCGCTGCATCTCCAACTGCAAGTCAGTGACTGCTCTACTCAAACTCTCCAGGGTCTGAGTCCCTTTCTGTAAACTGTCCTCGACCTCTGCCATGCGTGCTCGGTCACGCTGCCTCCTTTGCTCCAATGAGCTGATGAACTCGTCCTGCTCCTGGAGGTGGTGTGCCACTATGCGTAGGCAGGGGTCAGTCTCGGCCTGAACGATCTGGCTGGTGTACAGAATCCTCTGAATGGGGTCAGGGTGCAGCTCCAAGGCCTGAGGTAGCAGACGGAAGTGGGTCCCCTTAAGGTACTCGTATGCTGTGTACACAACTGCGCGTAGTACCTTGCGGGAGACGGACTGTACTCCGTCCTCCACAGTCTCTCCAGCAGTGTAGTCAGTAAAGACCGGCATCCCTGGAAGGGTCAGGCTGACGGGTGTCTCAACTCTGGTAGTGACAGGTCCTTCAAACCTCTCAGCCTCGATAAGTTTCCCTCGGCTGAAGTACTGGATCTGGTCAGACGGTGCTCCCAGCTCCTCCAATACCTGGCGTAGTACCATGGCAAATCCGCCGTGGTTCCTTCCGTTGATCAGGATCTCAATAGTGCCGTTGTGCAGTGGACGAAGTGGTGGTCCAAGGCTGGTCATCTGTGAATTTTTCAAGAAACGGATTAGCAGGTCCTTGTATTAGATAAGCCATTGCATAAAAAGTGAATGCAAGGTCGGTAATATAACCAAAAGAGAGTCTGGCTTCCTATTCTAACGTCCATTCTCTATGGGTCTCGTCCTATAGTCAAGTATGGCTCTGATACCAACTGAAACGACCTCGATTTCCGCGAAGGAAAATCCACAGGCTCGAATTGTAATTCATCAGATTGCTTGGGACAATCCATGAAATTACCCATAGCTCAGTTGACACCAGGATCCATACAACGGTAATTAAGTCTTACATAAACACTTATTACATCGCCACACTGGCGGAATCAACATTCAGAGAACCCATAGCCCACCTATGCAACATTTGCTTTGTGGAAAGTGGATGCAAGGCTATACAAGCAGACCTATAGGCTGAGGTTTCCTATGCAGCTGTAATTAATGTTTAATTAGTCAAGTTTTATCTCTAGTTAACACCATCATCCCTTTTCCCATCACCACATCTCACTTACCCACACCTCGCTCTCATTCGACAGGCCCAACTCCCTCTCGGGCCTATCTCAGCGGCACACTACCACAGCGGGTACACTGCCGGAAAAATGTCATCCAGGGGGAGAAGAGAACACTCACTACACTAGTAGAAACTTCACAGGAAAGGTCCATAGCCAACAGGTTGGCATATGTATCGATCGATCAACCGTACACTCTGCAGAGGTTTCACTACCCACAAGATTAGCCATCATAGGTGTTGCGCAAACACCTAGGTAGAATTCCGGGTGCTTGCTTGCCTAGGTCGACGCCACCCTACCACTCAACCCTGGGATATTCCGGATCCTACACCGTTATGCTGAGACTGGGAGACACAGTACCGGGCCTATCCAGTGGTACTGCACATCTAGAACGGAACGGGAACCCATCGACCGTCACCGCCCACCCTTATCACCTCTCAACCTAGCAGTAGTGGCACCGTCCTACCAAGTAGTCCAGCCGTCTCCCGCCCATCAGAAGTGAGTGAGTAGAAAAGGATTCCCATGAACCTAAAACTAGTCCGTCCTACGTTTGACCAAGCAGGCATCTTCACTTAGGGGATACTCTCCCCGTGCCATCACAGTACCTCCGTCCACGGGCTTCAAACCACCAAGGCTATCCCACCCGGAACCTCCTCAACAACTTTACCCGCCACAGGTATCTCGCTTGGGGATGCCCAGGTTGCACCCCCGGCACGACTTGCCCCATGGGCTTGTCTCACATCCCACTTGGTCGACATCAACCCTTACCACGCACCCAAGACGCACGCAGCACTCTCTCCCAGTGGTTATAATCAGATATACACCGTCCCAATTCCACCACATAGCATATAGCAAGTAGAAAGTAGTGGAAAAGTAACAGTAAATTAAGCAGCAGCTAACCTAGCAGCGGATAGCAGGGTATAGTCTTATCAAGGCAGGGAATTCAAATATACTACCATGCAACCAATCTATACATAATCATAAAGCAATAGCAACAATGTCATTTGCAATGCGTAAATAGGATCTAAGGATTTGGTGGGACGTGGCACCTTCGTAGTCGTCTCCAAGCTCCTGAAGGTACTAGTGGTCATCTTCCTTAGTCAGATCCTCCTCCGGCTCTAAAATCGAACACGAAATAGTCGCGTCAGCGACTCCTATAGAGTATTTCAGAAAAATCCAATAAAATAAAGAGCCAAATACACACAAACATAGTCTTAGATTGTAGATCTCATTTTTCTGAGAATTTTGATATATGGTGCGTAATTTTTGGACATCGTATGAATAAGTTATGAATTTCCGAAGATTATCCTATTTTCTGAAAATAGAAAATGGTCGATTAATCAGGGGCAGCTTGGGATTGGTCCACGTGGCGCGCGGGTCCAGTAGTGCGGCATGTGGCGCCTCATCAGAACACAGACCCGATGGTCGCCCACCAGGTGTTCGATGCTGGTTCCCAGAGAGTCGCCGGCGTCGGTGTAGCTCGGCGTAGCTCGGCGGGGCTCGGCGAAGCTCGGCGTAGCTCGGGCGAATCGGAGATTCGGGGCGCCGAGGGTGCCGCTCTCCCGAGCTCTCCCGGGGAGGCTCGGGCGAATCGGACATTTGGGCGCTGAGGGTGCCGCTCTCCCGAGGGTTGGCTGTCATTAGTGAAATGATGTCGTGGGCCTCCTTCTCTCCCATAGCATACGGCGGTTCTCCGACGAGGTGGAGGCGCACGTAGCCAAGGCGACAGATATGATTCGGGGCTCGGCTATCTACGCGGCGGTGCCGAGGCAGACTTGGCGAACCTCGTCGGTCTTTCTCCGCAGCGCGAGGCGATCGATGGTACACGGAACGGATTTTAGGCGAGGCGGAACGTGTCGGCGGCGATCACGTTTCCCCGAGAACGCACCTCTCGGTGTTCCGGGCTATGGAGGTTCGATCTTCCGCAACTAGGCTTGTCCGAGGTGGTCGGTGAGTTGGTGGTCACGCTAGCGGGTCGCGTCGGCGGTTTCACGGCTTGTGCGCGCGGGAATGCCGTCGAGGTGGCGGTGCTCCGAGCACATGTGACGGCGATGCCCGTCGGAAGTGGCCTGACGTCCATAGCCGATGTCCAGTGGTTTGATGGCCGGTCTTGTGCGCGTGTTGTGCGAAGTGTTCAGGGGCCGGAAACAGCCCGCGACCTACACGCTCGTGATGCCGAGCGCCATGACCGTAGCACGGCGAGGTTGGATGAGGTGCTCGGTGGCTCAGCGTGGGGCTGGTGAGGTAAGGATGGCGGTGCAGTGACGAGGTGACGCTGTGCAGAGTGATCGCAGTGCCGTGCCGCTCCTCGTCCGCAGCTCGGGCTTCTCCTCCGTGTCCGGCTCTGTCGTGCTCCGCGGCGGCGGCGCTCCGGCAGCTTCTCCTCCTCTGCTCCGCCCTTCTCCCTTCTCCCTCTCCCTCTATTGTGCGGTGTGGTGTAGTGGTTGTGCCGCAGCGCGGCGGCGGCGAGTGGGACGAGGTCTAGGGCTTCGGGGCGACTTCTTTTATAGACGGCCAGGGCATGGCGTGGCGGCGGACGATGATTAGCGGCGAAGGGGGCACGTGGAGACCATCGGTGCTCCCGAGCTAGGGTTTCCCAGTGCGCGCGGCTTCTTGGCGAGCAAGGCAGGGGACAGGCGAGGGACAGCTGGGTCAGGGCTCTGCCATGCGTGGCGCTGTCGGTCACGCCATTTGCGTGACTCTGTCGGCCACCGTCTTTCGCGAGGTGAGAAGAAGAACAGTAGCGAGAGCGGCTGACAGGTGGGGCCGGGCGGTCAGCGGCTGCGGGGGAGTGGGTGAAACGGTCGCGCGCGCGCTTGCTCGGTTGGGCCGCAGCTGGGCCGACAGGCTGGCTTCCTTTCTTCCTCTCTTCTCTTTTCTTTTTTCTTTTCTATTTTCACTTAAGTGTATTTATATACATATATTACCCTTTAAATATTGAGTAAATACAAACATAAATTGCAATAAATCCCAATTGTGATGCATAAGCTATTATTCTATGTGAATGGAATTAAAATGCAAGCTATACTCCTTTATTTACCAAATTCATAATGAAACCTATATGCTTGCACAAGAAAAATGGGTTTTCGTAATAAATAAATGAAAAATTTTAATTGGTTGGGATTTTTAGGTTATGTGGGTTTTTAGGGTTGTTACAAAGGACTAAGGAGGATTAGGTATCCTAAATTTACAATTGCAAAATAAATGCCTTCTAATCAAATGGCTGGTTAATCTGTTAAACACAGAAGGCATATGGCAATCTCTTTTACGGAATAAATACCTAAGCTCCAAGAGCCTAACTCAGGTGGTAGCCAAACCCAATGACTCTCATTTTTGGAGAGGCCTCATGCATATTAAAGATGAGGTGCTGGCTAATGGTTCATTCGATATTAAAGATGGAACCAACACTAGGTTTTGGGACGACACATGGGTAGGAGATAAGCCTCTGAAAGTAAAATATACATCCTTATATAATATAGTGCGGGATCCTCACGCAACAGTCTCAAAAGTGATGACTACTAGCCCACTAAACATTTCTTTTAGGAGGGCTCTGGTGGATAATAAACTTACAGAATGGCTTAGTTTAGTAGCACAGATCTCAAATGTCGAATTGGTGGAAGGTTCGGATTACTTCAAATGGAGTTTAACCAAATCTGATTTGTTCTCTGTCCGCTCTATGTATCTCTATCTTATAGATACACAAACACCTTTTCGTCGTAAGAAGATCTGGAAGATAAAAAATTTCCCTAAAAATTAAAATCTTTCTTTGGCCCTTGCAGAGGGGTGTAGTCTTAACCAACGACAACCTCGCTAAGAAAAATTGGAAGGGGAGTCAGAAGTGCATCTGCTGTAATGGGAATGAAACTATCCAACACTTGTTCCTAGACTGTCCCCTTACCAAAATGATTTGGAGGATTATTTTTTATGCTACTAGTTTGACCCAACCAAGATGAATCAGCCACATGTTCGGTAGTTGGCTAACTAAGCAAAATAAAAGGATTAGAAATTTGATTTGGGTGGGGGTGGCTGCCATGTTTTGGGCTATCTGGAGATGCCGTAATGATGTTGTTTTTAATCAAATGAAATCTAACTCTATTATGCAGGTAATTTTCAGAGGAGCATACTGGTTACGCTCTTGGGCCCAGCTACAGCGTGATGAGACAGCCAAGGACGCACTCTCAACGATGAGTAAGAAATTTGAAATTATTGCTTTAGAGATATCCAATAAAGGATGAAAACATTTATATTGTTTGAACTAACGTCCTGTTCGATCTATAAGATTATGGCTTTCTCGTTTTATTTCCTCCAAAACTTTGTAATAATAGGCTGTGTACATCCTTGGATGTAGGGGCCGGATATTTGTTTTATCCATTATCTAAAAAAAATGTAAACAATAAAACATATGACAATAAAGCGGCTAGTAGAAGTAAATCTCAGTCATCACTTCTTCATCTAAGGCTCCTTGTTAGTCTAGTAATGGCTTTAGTCACGGATGGTCTGCTGCCTCAAATAAAGCGGCCCAACCAGAAATCCTGCCTTTCTTTCTACGCAGTTGCTGGGCTATCGTTCGATTGACACACATGGGAAGAGCAGGCAGTATTTGTAGATGAGCATCAGAAGCTACGGCTCAAGAAATAATAAATATACTGTTCTTTTTAGACGAATTATTGCAGAGTCCTTCCCTACCTGAAACAAAAAAAATGATCCAAAATGATATACTGTACATGTAATTAGCTCATCTCTCTCCAACTTCAAACATTTTGTATACCTCTTTCATGTGCTAGATCCACCAAGAAATGTTCGCCATCCCCTCCAATAGATGTGAATTTTTTATTTTTAATACCTTTTCAAATTTTATTTTAAAAGTGATCATACCCGTCTTTTTATTTCTATTTCTAACACTTTTGGCCGTGCCAACACCACTGCAGCTACCAAACCATGCTGCCGCACCACATTCTTCTGCGCGGCATGACTAGCCATGTTGGGCAGCAGTTCACAGATGGAAAAATGTGGCCGACGCGCCGCCTGCCTTGGCCTCCCAGCCCCCGTGCCCGCCCTTGTAGCACCCGCCGCTTTTGATGCTCATCGAGTCCGGATCTGGGGACTCATTGGCATGCTCGGATCTGGGGCAGTGTCTGCTGCCTGTCCGACCGGGTGCAGCGGTCGCCGGTAACAGGGTGGCCCGATTGGATGAGCACCACAGGCGGGCGAATCAACACAATAGTCACCGCCGCCGCCGTCGGACCTGTACACTGGTGCTCCCTGGCCGTCGGTGGTGAATTCCGCCACTAAAGCCACCTCAACCGGCGCTACAGCAGCAGGCTTAGCACCTCTGGCTGCACTGGCGCAGCCACCGAGCACCCCTAGCTCGCCCTTCCTCTCACCGTGCGCTGATCCCCTCCAGCAGGAGCAGCTCCCCACCAAGGCTGTCGTCCTCCCTCTCCCCCACACCTCTCCCTTCTAGCCTGGGTGAAACTCGGCGGGGCGCTCCATGGCCTGTCGCTGGATGGATGATGGCGTTGACAACTTTGATGAGCGTCGCTGATCGTCTACCCTAGCACCTACCTCGGCCCGGCTAATTCTTGCACTTGCTTGAGTTATTACTTATTAATTAAGTCATGTTGGTGGATGACACACGGATTAATTAGTTCTAGCATCTATCTCTCTTAACCTTTTTGTGCACAGCATCCTTTTTATTCCTAGCTACTTGATGGATCCATAGGATTTTTAATGATTAATGTTTCTCGGGTAGTATCATTGGACTTCATTGGCACAAAGAATAGGTTAACCGTAAATGTAGAGGAACTGGTAAACATTGTCAGTCTCATGTTCACGTTGCCAGTGATCTTGTCTCTTTGAGCACCTCATGACCGTCAATGCGGTTAATCAAACTCATGCTGGCCACACCGACCTACCAACTGCGTGGAAGCACTCTGGTGCATGCCATAATGTACACTATGAACGTCGCCAGCGTGTCCCCTCATCGCGGTTCATAGTGATGGGCCCGTAATTTTATTTTTATTGACGCGTACACAGTAAGAACTGCTTAAACAAATCACAATTGTCAGCAAAAATCGATGATTTTGTCGGAATACAAAGCATAAGGAAAGCAGTCACCGGCAGTGCAAAATAAAACTTCACATGATTGTACTAGTGCATGTTGGAATAAATCTGAATTTTAGCATAATGCTTAGAACTTTATATCAGTGCACCTACCAAAACATCATCATTGAATAGTGGCATGCCTTCTATATTAAACCCTTGAGTTACAAATGTATGGCACATACACACATACACTACTGGAAACTAAAATTTTCCTGTCGGTTAAAGTCCAACCGATAGAAAAATTATGTATTTTTCTGTCGGTAGCTTGCCACTGACAGAATAATATAGAAACCGAAAGAATAAAATAATTTTTCTGTCGGGTTTTGGACAACCGACAGAAAATTTATTATTTTCCTGTGTGTTTGGATAACACCGACAGAAAAAATCATTTCGGTGGACGCCAATCCCAACAGCTAATCTGGGCTTGGGCCGCGCTGGCCTTTCAGTTGGCCCAAAAACTCGACGTCTTGTGCGGGCTGGCATATATAATAACCGCACCCCAAACCCTAACCAGCACACCTCCTTCTTCCTCCCACATGCTGCCGCCGCGCCCTCCACATCGCTCATCTGCGCATAGCTGGAGACGACGGCGTGACCTCGGGTGGCGGTGTGGCCCGAGGTGGCGGCCGACCCTCGCGGCGGCACGTGACCCTGGTTGAAGATCACGACAACCCTGGCGGCGGCGCGGCCCCAACGGGCACCCTTGGACCGCCACGGCCCTGACGTGACCACGCACACCCTGGGATTGGGCACAGCTTCGAGGTGACGCTGCTCCATGGCAGCGGCTCGCACCTCGAGTAGTAGTGCGGCTCCTCTCCTGGCTGCTACGGATCTGGCCCCAAAGTTGCAGCACACCTGTAGGCTTCCTCCCTCCCTAATCCAATTGATTTTTGGGCTTTGATTTTTTTTCTCCATGTTGCAGATCTAGTCGAGAAGTGGAGGAGTAGATCTACCGTGATTTGGCTCCAGGGTCTCCATCTGCCTGTAAGTTCTTGCTTTTGTGAAGGGGGGATTAGCTCCAGGGTCTTGAAATTTGACGACATATTATTTCCAATGCTTTCTTAATAAGCAGCCTACAATATTTGCACCATCAGTAGCCCAATTTGTCACATGTTCTAGTGTTATTTGACTGTGATAGTGCCATTGCAAAAAAAAAATAAAATAAAATGTAGAACCTTGTTTGGCAGACACCTGGTCGATTTACTTCAAGAACCTTGTTTGGCAGACACCTGGTTGATTTACTACAAAAGCAACTGTGGAGCTTTACATTATTTTGCTGTTCTATGCAAAAACTTTGAAATCTTGCCCACATGTAGTGTATGTCCCTAAGATATAAACTCATCTAATCAGTATGCAATGTCTGTTATTTTCTGATGAAGTATAGTTGTCACCTGCAGTAATTTATTGATCTTCTTTTTCTTTTGTTACTTGAGATGAGCAAGTAGTGATTCAGATGGTTGTCTTCTGAATTATAGAAACAAGAAAGGAGTAGAACAGATGGGTTTGAGATCTAGATTATATCTATACCACTAGAAATAGTATAGATATAGACTAGATCTAGATTATTTCAGATCTAAACAAAATTTAAATTTAGACTAGATCATTCGTTTCACTACGAATCTATTACTTGAAATTGCTTGTACTTGTATGATGACTATATAGCAGGTGGCTGCAAAGTCAGTTCCAGTCAATAAACCATAGTTTTCTTTCCATGTGAACCATCTCTTTTTTATCGTGAAGTATATATGAGCCTCAAACTTCACTAGATAGGGCTTGCTCTCTATATAACTTAACTAGATACGTATGCTGGCCTATTTTGCATTGACTTAGCTGCTGTTTCCTTTATTTGTTTTCAAATAGGTAACTATTATATGATTCAGTAGTCAGAGCCCACTCATCATGAGAGAAGCCGCAAATTCCACCTTTGCTAGGTTAAGGAAAAATAAAGCCCATATATGCTAGGTTTTCTTCTCTCCGTACATTTCAGCTGTATGTATGTAATATAATATGTGGTTATTGGAAACAAAAGAACTTGACAGTACTTGGCTTTGCAAATGTTGAAGTTTTGTTATTTTATTTCTTAGATACATGATGAAATGGACCCTTTAGTGTAAGTTTTGAAACTATCAGCAAGAATCAGCTGTTTGCAAAACATTTTATCCTAAGTATTGTAGTGCACATAGTTAATTCCAAGTGACTGCCCTGATGTATACTCTAACCATTATGAATCCTTTTTTCTTGGTTTTTTTTCTGATTCACCTTTTGGGCTGACATTCCTGTTGTTTACAGTTGTTTGCAGCTAGCAGCTAGCAGCTAGCAGATGCAGTAATTAATTCACTGAAGAATTAATTCAAATGCAGCAGTAAGTTTCTAAAATGCCTTTAAATTCAACACTACTGTTACCCTTTCTGTGCTGCTGTTATTAAATTTTTAGTCAGGTGGATTATAAGTTCATGACTGCTGCTCTCTCTTTCTTATTGGCTCAATATTTTTGCTAATTGTCTTGCATAGTTTAAACTGGAATAGGGTTAGCTGCAGATTTGAAGCGTTACTTAGTTGTGTTTCCAGAAATCATATTTACTTGAGTATGTTTTTCCAGAAATCATATTTACTTGAGTATTTACTTGTACTCAAGTGGAATATTTATAAGGTCTGTAATGTTGTAATGTTCCATTGCAGGTTTTCCTCAATGAGAATGAAGAACCCTGTCGATGCAAGTCTTCAAAGATGGGTACAGGAAGAAAGCCCAGATTGTTTGCTCAAGGAATTAAGGTGCTAGATTATTTTTTAGGCTAGTAGGAGGTATCAGGGCTCTTGTATCTCTTGTATTGATGTCAAATATTTTGAGAATGTACATGTATGAATTATGTATGCAATGTTGAATTGTTATATATGATATTTCTAACTGATTGTCTCAGTTATGTGCTCCTGGTCGTATAATGTGTTATATGAATAAAACTACAGTGTAACTGATTTAAATTAAAATTTAAATAGCTTAATTTTTAGATCCTATTCTTACTAGCTTATTTTTTTCTATCGGTGGCCACAAATTTCCCTGTCGGTTTGCTACGACAGGGCTAGAAAATTGGACATCATGTGACTAAATTTTTCTGTTGACGCGCATAGAATTTTTCTGTCGTCGTCGTACCGACAGGATAATAGGTGTACCGACAGAAAAATACAAAAACTGACAGTAAAATGTTATTTCTCTGTCGCTTTAATTCTGTCTGTGCTTTCCTGTCAGTAACCCGACAAAAAAATTAATTTGCCATTTTTTCCTGTCGGCATAACGTATTTTTCTGACGGTTTTGCACCGATAGAGAAATTTTAGTTTCCAGTAGTGATATACCACACTAGCTATATAATATATAGAAGCAGAAAGGCAACCATCAGATGCTTAGAGCTATAGTCCTCCTCAGGAGGATGGTTTCATTAGTTAATATACTCACTCACGGCATCTGATAGGAAGAGGAGGCACTTGGGAAGTAGCTATCAGAAGCGGCAGACACCAAATCTTCTTGTGAAAAGAATAGTGCTCTTCTTGAGGGACGATGAGTTCACCAATGGAAATTCATCGTGGAGAATTCTGGTTATAGTCCAAGTCAATCTTGTTGTCTGGGCCTGCTTTGTACCGATCTGTAGCCTAGGTTCACTTTTTATCACTACAGCATGTATGGTTATAGGAGGCGTTCTGTTAAAGGCGTTTTCGCGAACTGCCTTCGTTTCCTGTCCCATAAAGGCGTTCTTGTAAAAACGCCTTCAAAAACACTTTCCTTAGGCTAATATGAAAAACACCTTCATTGCCTGTGCCTTTTGGAGGCGTTTTGCCAAAACGCCTTGGGTCCTGTGATATTTGCATAAAAGAACCAGTTCTTTTACATGTGGGTCCATACGTTAGGCAAATCAGCAACCCTATCCGCTCCTTCCGCCCACAACAGCCGTCAACCGACCACGCCGTCGACGCTTCTCTGCCCGCCGTCGTATGGCCGCCTCCGTCCACGCCCGCCCCCGCCTGCGCCGCCGCCCCTCCCCACTTTCACGCCGCCCAGGCCGTCTCCGCTCACCTCCGTAACCAACCGTGGTTGGGACATCTCCGACCTCCCTAGGCTTGCCCTTTCCGACTACCGATCGGACCGAGCATGGCCACGCTAGTACAGCCCCAGCTTCAGGTCCTACGCTGGCCTAGGCGACTGTGATGGCTCGCGATCTGGAGTAGCCGTGTGAAAGCTGATGTATATTCAATGGAGCTCATATTCTTCTTAATCATTGGACCAAGGCACCTGTGTCTCACTCACCAAGACAATCTTCACCTCCTTGGCCTCCTCTTTGACATCTATGGATCCTGCATGAACCAGAATTAAAACAACCAATAAGTTGTCAAAGAAAAAGGAAGGTATCAATTGCAAAGCAGCTACTGATAACTCAGTGGCTTCACTGTGCTCGTCGAGGGATTCCAACAAAAGGTAATCCTAAGTGCAGACCGCTAGCTTTCATGATATGGATAACACAAAGGAGAATGCCTCAGGACCAATGAAACATGCCTCAAGAAGAAGGATGCCTCTGGACTATAGAAAAACATCATTGGCATGATGTCTCTCGTCCTTTCTCCACTATAGAAAAACAAACAAACAGACAATGCAGGAATAAAAGCATGCGCCTTTCCACATGAAGGCCAGCTAGAAAATCGCATCATGAATAAACTTTAAGTTCCAACATTTCTAGATTACCGTACAATAATTATTTATTACATTGGAACGCACGGCCATATTTTCTATTATTATGATATATTGTAGAACGTGGAAAAACAAATGTTCTTGTAAATTTGTAATTCATTGGTAAAGCTCAAGTTTTATTATCCATGTGATGGGTTCTATCGGGAACACTGCTGTATTTTTTTAAGTGCAATTTACATACAGGACCCATGACTATAGTTGTTGTCTGCTCATGTTGACAACAGATGCGCCATCTACGATATAGTCAAACAAGTATTTTTTACGGAAATTTATTACTTGCCGGACCCATGATATATAGATTGCAACAACTTGCCTTTTCCTATAATTTATTAATATATGTGCTATTGACTACAATTAACATATGGGTTATTATGGATGTGACGGACACGCTGCTGATCGAACTTTCACCAATTTGACCTCAACTGGAACCGCAAGCAGATCAACAAAATGGAATTTCAAGTCGCGGAACATGTTTTTTGAAAAGGCAGATACTACACGGAAAATCCTGCATGCTGCAGCACCATTTGACGATCTAATAATTAATCTTATTCGCTTAGGAACCTCTCAGTCTTCCTCATCAAGCTCATCGTCTTTCTCTCTAGTTCCTCATGACCACCAATGTGGTGGAGCCATCTCATGGATGCCACAAATAACAGTGTATCGAACTTGCTAGAAGCTGTATCTACACAGCCTGTGATCATTATTTATATTACTCCTCTGGAATGTGTGTAGCAAAGAAGCTGGCTCGCTCTTCATACCCAATGGTACCTCACTCATCACTTAGTAAGATGGATGCATCTGTTTATTCCGCCCTTGATCGTCGATTGATGTCGAAACAGGACATTATAATATTGTATATTTGAAGATGAGGAGCGCACGACATAAGTAATAAAGAAGTTAGTGATGACAGTCGGCCCGTATATGTAGTCTCCATCAGGACTTTGAGTTAGCAAGGACAGTATGAAACACCCATTATTCGTGTACTTCTATTTGTTGTGACAAGGTCAGTCAAGCCTCACCCTAATCGTACTAAGCTCATAGTCAGTCCGTCATAGCCTCAGCTAACGTGAATGGCACAGTATAGAATATGTTCATGCATTGCTTTATTGACATGTAGTCCTGCACGGCATTAAATAGTTACTTATTGCATCCAAATTTTTACAGAGACATGTATTATGTATTCTTTATTTTAGTCACTGGCCTGGCAAAGACACGTGGGAGTGATGGCGCCAGTCGTTGATATTATCAGTCATTAAAGCTTTTTGCCGTCTGATCGCGTGTCTCTGATAGAATGATTAATTTGCTGACACCAAATCTTCCCATGATATTGTGTCATGGTGTAGTGCAGCCACCTTGAATAACTTTCGGGCTTATATATATTGTATTGCCGGACAACCATGATATACATAGAAGAGTTGATACAACTTATTATATTCATGCATTCTGTAAACTCTCTCGATATAGTGAAAATCGCCGGTTGGTTGGTTTTTTTGCAAGGGTTTTTCACGTTAAAATCTGTGTCTCATGTTTAATTTTATTCCCATTATTTCCTAACCATTGTTATATATAGCTGCTGCTTAATTAAACCGCCGCTACGGCGTTGTTCAAATTTTTCAGAACGTGTGGAGTTCTTGGGTTTAAAACAGTGTTCCCCATAAAGGGATATGTACCAACCTAATTCATGCATGTAGGTTACCAATTGAGTGCTCGTTGAAATGGAAATGTGATCAACTCTCCAAGGCTTATATTTTTTAATCATACATATGGTTCTCATTTGGATACATTTACAGTGTGATTGCAATGCTCAGATATATTATGTACAGCATGAGATCAAACACGACAAATTAACAACAGGTGATGTGAAAAACGATTTGAAATGCTGAGAGTTAAATTAATGCTACCATATTTATTATACAAAGAATATCTTCACTGGCGGTATATCTCATTGTTTTTACTGATGCTTTGTTAAAGGCCTGTAAAAATCAGCAAATTTACCCTGTCTAAATATCTACATTGGCGATTTTCTTAAGGATGCTAATGATATTTGGAAAGTTGTAGCTCAGGCTAAAAATATATTTTTTATCAGGGAAGGCCCAGGCTAGGCAGTCATATGAGATTTGTAGTGAGTTTTTTCATCTTGAATAAATATATGCCCAAGTTATGGCATCCACGAAGTTTTTTGCTACTGCACGAAAAATTATCACTTGTGACTTAATAGCACAAACATTCCCCTGTATTCGCTCCACCAGATTTAATTTTGAAATAGAGATTTGAAGTCCGAAATGGATACAAAAGGAAGATTTTTCAGCCAGACATTTTTCGATCTCATCGACATCTAAAATTTTGATTTCGATCATTTCTCCATCTGACGACATTTGTGAAATTCAAGAAATATTAATTTTAAAATTATTAATCTTAAAACATATTTAATAAGACAGAAATAATTTCAAACTAAAAAGTAGTCAACTACAAAGATGTAGATCTTTTCGAATGCTGCCACTTTCGTTGAGAACATTTCTCCATCCGAAATCATTTGAGAAATACAAAAAAATAATTTCAAACTATTTGACAACGAGTATCAATGCATTTATACTACCTGTTTTCATAAGTCGTCTACCGCGAGTAGAAAACATGTATTTCTACTACTCACAGTTCATAGTAATGGGCCCGTGATGTTATTTCTACCGGCACCTATACGCTAGAGCCGTCATAAACAAATTGCAATTGTGAGCATATCTCAGTTTTGTACTAGTGGTTGTTCGGTGCTAATAGGAAGCATAAGGAAACCATAACCAGAAGTCCAAAACATAAGTTCACAATATTGTACTAGTGATAGTTTGAATAAATCTGAATTTTAGCACTGAAAGTTGAGCAAAATGCTTAGAACTTTATGTTTGAATAAAAGGAAAAAATAAACACATGGTGTAGAAAGCCTGCTGACTATGGTGCTAATTATAGCTTGTTTTTCATTTAACTTGAAGGGTTAGAATGGGGTATAAGTGCCATAAAGGAAGGACATTGATGATAAGATGTTATATATACAGGTGTTGTTGGAAGAGTATGGATATTATAAGAGTGTCCTTTTAATGTGTCTTCAGCATTGACGACAAGATGTTATATATACAGGTGTTGTTGGAAGAGTATGGATATTATAAGAGTGCACCAACCGAAACACGACCACCAGTAAAGAGAGGTGGCACGCCCTATATATTAATCCTTCCGTTGCCAATGTATGCCACGGCCGCACATATACCACTCTGGCTATAAAATAGAAGCAGAATGGGCAACATCTGGACGCTTAGAGCAATATTGCTCCTCAGGTGGATGGTGTTGTTAGTTAGTATACTCACTCACATCTGATAGGAAGAGGAGGCATTTTGGAAGCAACTCTAAAAAGTGGCGTACACAAGTTGGCTTCGGAAGTGTTTTTGCCAACCAAAACACAAAAGTCTTCTTCTGGCTGCTCCTAAAGGACAGGTTAAGTACAAGGAACATTCTAAGAAGGAAAAGAATGCAATTGGATTCATACAATTGTGTGCTGTTCAATTTGAGTGTTGAAGAATCCTCTACACACCTGTTTTTGAACTGTCCCTTTGCCAAACAATGTTGGAGCTGAGGGCCAAGGCCAACGACTTGATTTTTATTTGATCAATGGATCCAATCATGTTGTTTATTTCCATTTTCTTTCTGTCTTTCTTTGTTTCCTAAGCCTGAGGGCTAGAACTTTGTACAAGCCTTTTTCCTTTAAACTTTAATAAATCTCTGTAGGGACGAAAGCGCCTCCAGTTCTGTCAAAAAAAAGCGGCATACACCAATTCTGCTCATGAACAAAAAAGTGCTCTTCGGAAGTCATCACTTAGGATCAGTGCTCTAAAAAGCGGCATAGGCCAATTTTTTGAGAATTCCGATTATGGTCCAAGTCTAGCTTGTTATCTTGGCCTTCATGCTTCAGATCTTTAGCTCTGGCTTAGTTCTCATGATGTACGGGAAGTGCCAGGTTTTTGAATAGCAGAAGGACAAGCAGCAGGAGCACTTGTTGCAGGCTGCTGTGGTAGCGGAAGGGCCGTGACTGAGTCCGTCGCATGTGTTCACGACACTCTTGGGATAGCAGCTGTGCCTGCAATTGAAGACTACTGAAGATGGACCGCGGGTTGTGTGGAAGCAGCATGTAGCAAACGGTACAGAGTACGACTGAAATCCCCACAAGAATAAATTAACGTCCCCTCGTCGCATGTGTTCACGACACTCTTGGGATAGCAGCTGTGCCTGCAATTGAAGACTACTGAAGATGGACCGCGGGTTGTGTTGAAGCAGCATGTAGCAAACGGTACAGAGCAAGGTTTTTTCTACCGATATTTTTAAAATCTCGGTGGTCACCGATAAACGGGAATATCGGGTATATCGGAAATTTATCGGCGATAAAAAAAAATTTCGGACAAAATTTACAAAAACTTATTCTTTTTGTTCAGAAAATCATGTACATCATTTCTATATCATTTTAGATAATAAAAGCAAACTTACCCATACTATAAACTACCAATTCAATGATATAAGAGTATGAATAGCACTTTAGCACACCAAATATTGCACCATAGTGCCAAATATTGCATAAAGATAATCTAAAACAACAACGACAGCATACATAGAATCAGTCAACATAGAATTGGTAACCACCTCAGGGTAGTTTGTGGTTGCTGTGCTCCTACCGCACGTAGTGGTGCCTTTGCTACTACTGCCATCAACCAAGTCAGCCACAATGCCACTGCCTGACGCCATGTCAATGCTCTTGCCTTTGGCACTAGCTGAAGCACGAGGTGGACGTCCATGAGCGCCCACATCCGCTCCATCGCCAGCCATACTGGTAACTAAAGAAGTCAAGAATATTTCAAAACTTACAAGCAAGCAAGAGTGTCTCAAAATTACCATCAAACAAGAATATCTAAATATTCACCACCTTTCTAGGAATAGCAGAGCAACTCACTCCCGGATCTCAGTCCCAGCAGCCCACTAAAATCCTATAAAAGAACCCTACCTCCTTCAGTTAATCAGAAATTCAGGAGCTGAACCAAATGAAACTCGAATGGAGGTGTGCCAAACTTGTCAATTGAGCTTTAGAATGATGCGCTGAACCTTGAGGATGGATGGCTGCTAGCACGTGCAGGGCAGGTGCCGCCTCCGCGTCCGTGGCTGGACGGCTCGCTGCTGGCGCCTGGCGCACGCAGAGCAGGCGGCCAGGCACAGCGTCCGCGCCCAACGAGCCCGTGTCCAGCACCCAGCCGGCGCCGAACCCGGCGAGCCAGCGAGAGGAGGCTTCCTCGCGCGCCGGCCCTGGCGGCAGAGGAGAAGGCCAGGAGGAGCGCGAGCGTGTGCCTGCGTGCCTGCATGGTAGGAGCCGCCGGCCGCGACGCGAGCGTGCGCGAGGCCGCGAGCGTAGCCCGGGAGGAGCGCGAGCCTGCGACCTGCGTAGGAGCGGTGGCGGCGGCGCTGAGAGGAGAGGGTGAAAGAATTCGGATTTTAGGGTTAGGAGAGGGTTTTTAATGGGCTGCAACCAGGTGGCGGGCTTGCCCAACATTTGGGCCCAATTTTTGGCGCGTTCAGATTAAAAATGCCGAAAAATTTGGGCGGTATGAGCAAAATATCGGGCCTCACCGGTAGACGGGAGATATCGGAAATTTCGGAATTTTTCGGCCGAGATTTTTTTCCCTGGTACAGAGTACGACTGAAATCCCCACAAGAACAAATTAACGTCCCCTCGTCGCATGTGTTCACGACACTCTTGGGATAGCAGCTGTGCCTGCAATTGAAGACTACTGAAGATGGACCGCGGGTTGTGTGGAAGCAGCATGTAGCAAACGGTACAGAGTACGACTGAAATCCCCACAAGAATAAATTAACGTCCCCTGCTTTGATGATCGTGAGAGACGTGCTGTAACATATGCTTGGTTGAGTGATGTCTTTATATACTGCTGTACTTTTGTATGAGGAGTGAGGACTTGAAGGGTATCTTGGTGTTGCCTCCATATAAGTTCATCTTTTAGTTCTTGAGAAAACAGTTTATTGGGTTTTATGAAGTTAACAAGGCCATGTTCTCACTGTTAGCTGCAGTGTAAGTAATATTAAACAGTTCTCATGTTCCTTGACTAGTTATATAGTTTTGCCCAATTAGTAATGTCGTCCTGTGTTAATTGACTGGGCGCCGGGATCTGTAAGATTAGGCCAAAACGTTTCAAACAAAACTGAAACCTGTGATTAAAATCAGTTCTGCCCTCTCTCCATATATGGTAGTGCAGCTGTATAATTGTCATGCATTCTTGTTTTGTACCATTAAGATCATATTTCCAGAACATTTTGTGTGCCTAAACTCGTGCTATTTCTGTTCTAATATCGACTTTGCTGGTAATTACCACATTTTTTTACAACAAATGGTTGGGTAAAGCTATTCATGAATAATGGATGAAGGTTGTGGTGACAGAGCACATAGGGTCTAGTAGTTTCTTGGGGAATCGTCCTGCGATATTTATTGTCGCTTATCTCAACCAGTAGTGGATCAGGAGCATACGCGCGCATATGGAAAAGGTAACATATACATTCTGTTATGTGTGTGTATGCGCTTAGAGGACGAGTGATCCAGCTACTTTCCATTGACCATGGTTATGGCATTATGAATTGAATATTTATGGCTAAATATGATATAATGTTATTTGAAAACATACTTGATTATATTTCCTCAGGAATCATGATTTAAACAGCAAATTAAGTACTATCCAATCCCAACAAAACTAATATCAGACTCATACTCATCCGGAAGTTCATGAAAAAAGTACTGTTAAGGAATGAGTATGACATTAGCTTTGTTTGCAGACTGGTAACTAATAGAAGTGTATTATCTGCCTGCAATGTTTGATCCACAAGAATAGAAGTGTATATGGTGGTGGGGAGTGAGACAAGTGTCTATGGTTTCTCTCACCCTTTGTCATATACTTTGTGACTGATAGGTAGCTGAGTCGACCTGCATCAGTGGCACCACGTTATGCCACAACTAACAGGGGGCAGGCCACTTAACTGGTCAGTCTTTGAAAATGGACCTTATCTTTAGTGGTTGTTAATTTAGTTTTCAAGGACATTAGTTTATTGAGTGGCTCAGTACATGGTCTAACGATCTCAGAAAATTGCTGTGGTCTATGAATCTTACTAAATCGTCTACTTATTACAAGACCTCTATATAACTTCTTTCGCAATGGCAGTGCCAAACAATATATAGTAAACCAACACAATACGATACGAAAATGAGAGGAATGGTTAGAGAGTTGGATGTTTCTGGGAGGTTGTCTCAATGAATCAGAGGTATAAGGGAGGCTACATTAAGCAATCAAGCACATCATCTTGCCAGCCTACTCTGATCCATGACTACAACTGGAGTGCAGGTTGTCTCCTCCGTTTGAGGTGCTGAGTGTGCCACAAAAGATGGTGATCCTGCAGCAATAGCGGTGATGGATGTTGACAGAACCGGTATACCTTCTGGTTGCAATGTTAAGGAAAGTAGGGACGTCGACTGCAACCGGAGCCACGAGTAGTTAAAGTTAGTTAACTATATGAGAATGTACATGTTACTTGCAGGACATGCGAAGAGTCTGTATAAAAATGTGTGTAATATAACCTTTGCTTTAACATATGTGTTGGCATGTTCCTTTTCTACTGTATCTGAGTGAAGCACGATTACTAAAAGACTCAAGTAAAACCGGCTGTTAAAAAAAAAAATCTGGACGTCAGCTTAGAGCTTTTTTTACTAGTGTACTAGTGTGTGTAGTAAAACGACGGACATGTAGTGGTATAGGCATATAGCGGCAGCTTGTCCTGTGGCCTCAGGGTATGGTGTTACAGCAGCCAGGAAATGGCTTTGGAGTTTGGATAGATACGACCTGCGATTTGTGAGTGCAGAGATAATTTCCGTGTTGGTTACAGTTATACTGCGTCCACAATTTGGACAGTTTCAGTAACTCATACAGCCCCATAGAGCCATCTACAACAGGATAAGAATCTAAATATTTCAGTGTCGGAAGGAAAAACCATTCTTCTCAAATCAATGGAAGGAAAAGCAAATACTCACAGGAGAATGGTCCACAGCGCTTAGATGGCCAAACGCAAGGGAATTTGAATTCTTCTTATAGGGAGAGACCAACCATAGAAAAAGCTTTCAGTCCACGTCTCTACAGAGACTAAGAAATAAGTCAACTCTACCGTTTATTACATGCTGCTGATCGATTCAGGCTCTGCAGTTCACCATGCTGCTCCTTCGGACTTCTTGAGAAGTCTGCCGTCGCAGGCACATTTGCCAAGACAGTTGTCTGAAAACCATGCGTTCCATGGAAGACTCACAGCTGTTGCGCTGCCGCAGCACCATAGAACAAGAGCTGTTGTTGCTTTTACGTCTCTAGTACAAACAAAATATATATATATATATATATATATATATATATATATATATATATATATATATATATATATATATATATATATATATATACAGAATTTGTCCTCCACGAGAAGTAAGCCAATGCTAAATTAGAGGCGCTGGAAGGCCTGTACCTCAAGCTTGCTTGGTCTTGGACCATAATCAGAATTTCCACAGTGAAATTCCTTTGACGAACGGGCCCGCCCTCTTGAAGAGCACTGTTTTTTACACGAGCAGAATTGGTGTCTGCAACTTCTGAGACTTGCTTCCATGGAAAAAAAATAGCGGTACAGTTTTTGCAGCAGCTATAAGGCTATAGCGGCGCTACAGCGACGCTGTGCCAGATAGCGTTTTTATAAAAAAAAACATTAAAAACACAAGTATGATGCAAGAAGAATGGCAAATATGAAATTCGACGAACATAAATATGTTTCTAGGATTACAGAAGTTTAGGTACCATTACCAATATTACAACATGGTTCATGACATATTACAACATAGCTCACGAAACTTCAGTGTTCAATTGTCCAAAATAATAAATTAGCGGCAAGCCAGTAAATAACTAATTAAATTGTCACTCTCATACTGTAATTTCAAGGCTGCAAGTGCAAGCTAGTCTGAGATTGAGTCTTCAGAGTCAGATTGAGAAGATTGATCACTTCCAGACTGACGATCGAAATCGACATCATGGTCAATTGAATCAATCCGAAATAGCGCTGCCATTTTGCCGCTAACGCTATAACGCTTAGCGGCGCTATTTTCCGCTATAGCGGTGAAAGTCGGCATAGCGGCATAACTGGCAATAGCTTAGCGTGAAGTCTTTCCGACCGCTATAGCAACGCTATAGCCCGCTATTTCTTTCCATGCTTGCTTCCCATGTGCCTCCTACTCCTACCAGTTGTGAATGAGCATTTTAATTAAAGACATCATCCTCCAGAAGGGCTCTGTAGCTTTAACCTTCTCATGTTGGCCATTTTGCTTCTGTTTGGTAGCGAGTGTGGGATACATGCCATACATTGGTAACTGAAGGATTAATGCCACTTCTCTATATTTAATGATGGTGGTGCTTTGCCAGGTGCACTCTGATAATAAATATACAGTACCTACATCATATCACCTGTAAATATCACAACTTGTAGCAGCTCATTCTGCATTCCATCGAAAATTGAAAGGTCGGCGACTAAATCTACTTTATGTTCTTGTCTATGTTCTTGCATGCATGGCACACAGCAGTGCTTATGGTTATGCAGGTAAATTTCAGAAATCAGAGAGATCGTTTTGTTTGGGGTCTACAACGTAGTGGATTGTTTACAGTTAAATCAATGTATACAGCTTCTTTAAACACTCAGTTCCTACCTCTAAATAAGGCCATTTGGAAAATGAAGTTACCTCTAAAAATTAAAATTTTTATTTAGTATTTGTATAAAGAGGTAATTTTAACGAAAGATAATCTGGCTAGAAGGAGATGGCCGGGAGATGTGAAGTGTGCTTCTTGTAACTCAAATGAAACAATACAGCATTTATTTATTGATTGTCATGTTGCAAGATTCATTTGGAGAATCGTTTATGTGACCTATAATATGAGTCCACCAAATAATATTAAGAGTTTGTTTACAGTCTGGTCGCAGCAGGTGGACAAACCAAATAGGTCCAAAGTACTAGTGGGTGCGGCTGTGATTTGCTGGGTACTTTGGATTAGTCGTAATGATATTATATTTAATAAAGCTATACCGGGTTCATATTTACAGGTTTTATTCAGATCGATGTACTGGATCAGAACATGGGCGATTTTCCAGAAGGAGGATGCTCGTCAGGATTTTATTAAAAGGTGCACTTTACTTGAGACAGCCGCGTGGGAGATCTTCGCTTCACACGGCTGGAGATTTAGCAATAGAATTGCTATTTAGGTTGCACTTTTCTTAAATTAACGTGTCATAAACTTTTGTCGCAGCACTTTGTTTTTAGGTTTCTTAGTTCCTGGACGTGGAGACCGTTTTGTAATAATTAAAGGCTACATGCATCAATCGATGCAGAGGCCGGGATATTTTAATATATTCCCTTTCAAAAAAAAAAGTCTCACATGAAGAAATTTGATTTGTTTGAATGCTGATTCTGGTAATGTAATCTAGTCCTTTCTGATGAAGCCATGATGTACTTTCTTAGATTCTCGTGACATACAAAAGTTGTAGTGTCCAATAGAAATTATCGCTGGAAAGATTGGTTCCCGTGAGTGTGTGATGATGATATATGGTCATGGCCGGGTCACACTGTACCAGCATTGAGAACAATAACATCGACGATCAGGTGGCCATGGATTTCTTGCTTAGCTCTAGGAAAGATTGGTGCACCACGCCACCACCTCCGATTGATGACTCCATAGTTCTGAACTTCTGTTCGCCTGCTTTCTATCCAAGGCAAAGGAAAGACATCTAGGGGGACACGCTGCCAATTTTTATTTCAGATTATGCCAGTTTCACAGCATTTGACTTTCTATACTTCTTTAATTTTTAGGAATGAGTCTAGGAGATTTTTATGATCGTTATAGTAATCCTCATGGCGGTCCTTATGAAGGCATCATGTACTTTAACGGACACCAGCCTGTCTGCTAGCTTCACAACTTGTGGCAACGATTTAAAAATCATGTGCAGGAGCACCACATAATGATATGCGTTCCCACGTAGGCTACCTGAATGACAGATTTCAATTCATATCGTAATTCATATTACAAAAATGTAACAGAAGTTCACACTCAGAAGGTAGCAATCAGCAGATAGAAAAATATCAGCCAAAAAAAAATCCGAAATTTCAGATATAACACGTTTATCGCCGGGCCCCGATATTCACCCCATACTGCCCAAATTTTTGGGCAATTTGAATCAAGCCCGCCAGAAATTGGGTCGCACGCGTGAGCAAAAGCCCGCCAGCGTCCAAACCAATTTTCCTGCACACTAAATATTCCTAACACTAAAGTCCTAAACCAATTGTTCCCAGCCCTCCTGCCACGGCGCTGCTGCTCGTGCTCTTCCTTCACCGTCGTCGTCACATACACCAAGCCCCCGTGCCGCCACTGCCATGCGCCACATCTCCGCTGCCGATGCCGTCATGTGCTCACTGGCTCAGCTCCGCGCCTGCACCGACAACCAGTGCCCTACGTTAGATCACCGGGGCCGGCTCCCCTCATCCCCACCCAGCATTGCTCGAGCTTGTCTCGCCGGACGGCAGTGGAGACTGCAGAACATCTCCGAGCCCTGTGCGAGTCCAAGAAGAAGAGGTCTGCCCGGCCTCACCACCCTCATGTTGAAGCCCAATCAACAGGTTTGTGCACCTCCATTCATGACTTTAATTTCTTTGTTTGGTTGTATTTCAGAATATTCCTAGAAAGGTGGTAAATCTTTAGATATTCTTGCTTTCTGGTAAATTTTGAGATTCTTTCTTGTTGATTTGCTTATAGTCTTTTAGCATTAATAGGTGCTTGCTGACTTGCTTCCTAATATTCTTATAAGAATAAAGCATAAGCAAATGATCGGTGATTGTATATAATAGGAGACGATGAAAATGCGGCCGTGGCCAGTGACCCTAAGTTTCTGATGTTGGCATCGAGAATTGGAGCCACCACAAAAGAAGCCATGAATGCAGATGGACTGCACCACAGAAGCTTGGTGATGCATCATGAGGTTCATTGGATGGCTTGGTAGCATTGACTTGACAAGTGGACACAGGACGCACAAATGTTCCTGCGATATGATCTTAATGCATTAAGATTACGTGACTAATATACAAGAGTACTACCAAATATTGACACAGAGAAGAAATGATTTTAATGATTTAATCACAGATTTCATTTTTGATTGAAACGTTTGGACCCAGTCGTAGAGTTCCCTGCTCCGTGTCAATAAACACAGAACCACATTACTAATTCGGCAAAGCTACAACTAGTCAAGCACATGAAAACTGTTTTCTATGGAATTAAAAAGACAAGTTTATGAAGAAAACACCTATATATCCTCAAAGCAGGGGAAGTTGAACTATTATTATATTGAGATAGACCAACAAAGAAAAGGCAATCCACACGTCACTACGGTGTCCAAAGAACTGAGTCAACTTTGTACCAATTCTACATGTTGCTGCTTTAGTGCCCGTGTCCATCTTCAGAAGTATGTAAGCGCTGGCACAGCTGCCAGGCCACGAGTCTCAACTCTCAACACGTGCGATTGAGTCAGTCATGGTGGTTCCGCTGACGCAGCGGCCTGGAACTGGAACAGGCGTTGCTTGTTCATGTCTGCCTCAAAAATCTCGCACTGCTTGTACTACATATGATGTGAGACTAGGCTACAGATCGGAACAAAGAAGGCCTAGATAACAAGTTTGACTTCGAGCATAATCAGAATTCTCCACAATGAACTTCCATTGATGAACTGATCGTCCCAAGTGAAGAGCATTGTTTTTGCCATGAGAAGATTTGGTGTCCGCCACTTCTGAGAGCTACTTCCCAAGTGCCTCCTTTTCCTAGCAGATGTGAGTGAGTATATTAACCAATGACACCATCCACCTGAGGAGGACTATAGCTCTAAGCATCTGATGGTTGCCTGTCTGCTTCTATTAGATAGCTAGTGTGGTATATGTGCGTATGTGGCATACATTTGTAATGGAAGGGTTGATATAGAAGGCATGCCAATTCTATTCAATGATGGTGTTTTGGTAGGTGCACTTATATAATATCCATACACTGCCAACAAAACAACACTATCATATATCACATTGTTGTCATTGGTGAAAATCGAGAATGGCATATATAGCGATCCTTTATGGCACTTAACTCATTCTTTCCCTTCAACTTAAATGAACAAGCTATAATTAGCTCCACAGTCAGTAGGCTTTCTACACCATACGATTATATTGTCCTTTTTATATTGTTTTTCAAGATTTTAAGATATTATTCAAACATAAAGTTCTAAGCATTATGTTTAACTTTCAGTGCTAAAATTCAGATTTATTCCAACAAGTACTAATACAATCTTGTGAAGTTTTGTTTTGCACTGCCGGTGACTGCTTTCCTTATGCTATGTATTCCAACAAAATAAATGATTTTTTGCTGACACACTTGCGATTTGTTTAAGATAGTTCTTAGTGTGTTTGCGTCAATAAAAATAAAATTATGGGCCCATCACTATGAACCGCGATGAGGGGACGCGCTGGCTTGACGTTCAGAGTGTACATTGTGGCATGCACCAAAGTGCTTACACGCAGTTGCTAGGTCGGTGTGGCCAGCGTGAGTTTGATTCACCGCATTGATGGTCATGAGGTGCTCAAAGAGACAAGATCACTGGCAACGTGATCATGAGACTACCCAGTTCCTCTATTCATGTGGCGTTTACCAGTTCCTCTACATTTACAGTTCCCCTATTCTTTGTGCTAATGAAGTCCAATGATACTACCCAGAAAACATTAATCATTAAAAATCCTATGGATCCATCAAGTATTTAGGAATAAAAAGGATAATGTGCACGAGAAGGTTAAGAGAGATAGATGCTAAAACTAATTAATCCGTGTGTCATCCACCAGCATGACTTAATTAATAATCAATAACCCAAGCAAGTGCATGGATTAGCCGGGTCCAGGTAGGTGCTAGGGTAGACGATCGGCGACGCTTCCACTTCAAAGTTGTCGACGCCATCATCCTTCTAGCGACAGGACTTAATTGGAACCCCCCGGCGAGTTTCTACCAACCTAGAACATTAGGTGTGGGGGAAGAGGGAGTTCCCAGGCTATAGGGGGGACGTGTGTTGGGGGGGGGGGGGGGGGCGGCGGGGGAGGACGACAGCCTTGGTGGTGAGCTGGTCCTACTGGTCCAGTGCCCATCATGTCGGACAGGTCGATGAAGAAGGCAGTGAGGGGATCAGCGCCTGGTAAGGATAGCGCAGAGCTGGCGGTGCTCGATGCTGGCGCTGCAGCGTAGCTAGTGGTACTGGAGCCTGTTGCTGCCAAGCCAGTTGAAGTGGCCGCAGCGGTGTAGTTCACCCCCGGCAGCCAAAGCACCGGTCTAGGGGCTCGACAGCAACGGTGGTGACTACTGTGTTGATACCCCCACCCGTGGCTCATCTGCTCGGGCCACCCTGTTACTGGCGACCGTGGCATTCGGTCGGACATGTGGTGGACGCGATCCGAGCCCGCTGACGAGTCTCCAGATCCAGGCACGATGGGCGTGCCACTAGCAGCGGGTGCTACAGGGGCGGGCACGGGGGGGGGGGGGGGGGTGGAATTCCGAGGCATTTGTTGCATCAGCACTGCCGACGATGAAGGAGCCGTTCCGGGAGCCGAAGGAGGTGGCCGGGCATCATCCTCGCGAGCCACACCCGTGCATGCATCCAGTAGAGCCGTACATTTGTCAATAGCGGTGATGGATGGAGTAGAGATGGGAGGGGATTGTAGGGGAGGGGGACCGCTGGCGCCGGGGAATGGGGAGCGGCCAGGGGCGCCGCCTCACCTAGGGTCTTTGGCGGGGGGGGGGGGGGGGGGGGGGGGGGGCTATCTTTTGGTTGTGCTAGCTGGGTCTAATGGGGTGGAGGATGGAGCAGAGATGGAAGAGGCGGGGAATGGTGCCTAGGTAGATAAACTTTCATGAAAAACCTATCTTCAATTGACATCATATTAAAGAGAGATCATTCTAAACGTACAAGCTCTTTGTATTACTTTTTTTCCACCATAATGATATTGATCACAAAAAGAAATCACAACTAGAAAATTGTAGGTCGCATCGAGAACTACAATTGTCATAACAAAATTACCTTTGTCCAAGATCATATGAAAAAAAGAAACTTTTTCTATGCTACAGCGGTGCCACGCCAATGGTTATGGCGTGACACAGTTTTCCATCTGTGAACTGCTGCCCAACATGGCAAGTCATGCCGCGCAGCAGAATGTGGTGCGGCAGCTGCGTTGGTGCGGCCAAAAGTGTTAGAAATAGAAATAAGAAGACGTGTATGATCATTTCAGATGTGTATGACCATTTCTAAAATAAAATTTGAAAAGGTATTAAAAATAAAAAAATCCACATATTGGAGTGGATGGCGAAGATTTCTTGGTGGATCTAGCACATGAATGAGGGATACAAAATGTTTTAAGTCGAAGAGACGAGCTAATTGGAGTAAATCACTTTCGATCATTCTTTTTTATGTTTCAGGAAGGGAAGAACTCTACAATAATTCGTCTAAAGAGATGAGTATATTTATAGTTTCTTGAGCGGTAGCTTCTGCTGCTCATCTAGAAATATACTGCCTGCCTATGTCAACCGAACGAGACTAGCCTAGCTACCGCGTAGAAAGAAAGGCAGGATTCGTAGTAGGGCCGCTTTATTTGAGGCAGGGGACCATCCGTAACTAAAGCCAGTGCTAGACTAACCAGGAGCCTTAGATGAAGAAGTGATGACTGAGTTCACATCTGCTAGCTGCTTTATTGTCATATTTTTTATTGTTTACATAATGTGAAGATCTCCAACATTCATTCAACTATATATATGGGCAGAGTGTCACTTAATCCTTCATTCCAGGCTTTGCGCATTCAGATCTGCTAGCCGCTTTATTGTCATATTTTTTATTGTTTAAATAATGTCAACATCTCCAACATTCATTCAACTATATATATGGGCAGAGTGTCACTTATTCCTTAATTCCAGGCTTTGCGCTACCTCCTCATATACAAATACACTCATCCTGTCCCAGTGTCAATAGATAGTTCAGGGCTGGCAGAAACTGACACATGTTATTCTGTGAGGTAGCATTGGGGTATGAGAGGCATCGGGAAGACCCAGCTTTGACACGGAGGAGTCTCTCGCGAACCACGTACAAACTCTTGTACATGTTATCCTGCACTGTAGAGGAACGTTATCATTGATGATCATGGGACACCGTAGCTCGGTGTTCGCACTATCATCTGTGGCATGCACCAGAATGTTCGACAGCACAGGGTGTTCTCGTGATGCTAGAATTTAGAAGATGATGACATTTGTCTAGTGGGAAGTGGAGGCATGCGGAGAGTAGAAATGAGCAGCTCAGAGTGGAGACAGGGGTCATGCAAAGAGCTTGATCCACCGGATGGCTGTGCAACATGGGTTTTCCTATTGAGATTTACAATCTTGCAACAGCATGGGACAAGGGTCCTGACCCAGAGTTTAGAATTTTGGCTGATATATGTGCTGAAAATTGGTGAAATTAGTTTCTACTAGCGCTGCCCAGTAGAAGCCCATACCACCTGCTGATTATGACCTGTTGTCGTTTTTTTTTTTGGCTCAACAGAGACGGATCCAGGCATGATTTGGGATTATTTGCATTTTTTTCTTTCTTACATGTAATAACCACCAGGTGCTTATTTTTTACGAGAAGGGGAGTATTGAGGAAAAGCAGACTTTATCTTTTCTACATGTAATACCCACCATGATTATTATTCCCTACATTCTGATAAAACTTGTTTTGATTTGCAGTCATATGACTCTATTTCCAAGTAAAGTATGCGGTTCTCTTAATCATATTAATTTTTTCTAATGAGAACACGAAACAAGTATAGTCCATGCGGATTTTGTTTTTGTATGAGTACATACTACAAGCACATAAAAGAGGACTCGTGGCGGACCAAGTACACGAATTTTACAAAACGCACCAACCAAAAGTTAATCATCCGAACGTGTAGCCATCCTTATAAAACCAATATCATTTCTACTCAATGCTTGCAAAGAAAACAACTGTCTACATAAGGTTTGGCTTATTTTCTTATAAATAAAACCAATTATGTACATAATGAACTGAAACATGTGAGGAAATGGCTAGAAGTGAGAAGTTGATGACATTGTCTAGTGAGAAGAGGAGGCGTGTGGAAGATATGAGCGGCTAATATCCTATTCCTGGATGCAGCCGCACAGCAATCACCTGCAGCTGGTGGATGACGGAGGTTGATCCTGAGTTCCTGACCACCAGTCATAGAAAAAGGTGGATCGATGGATTAGGCCAAGAACATCGACCATGCTTCCAGGTATCGTTGTCATGTGTGGTGCATCGCATCCTTACTTGCATGCTGTTTTCTCCGTCCTCTTCATGTTGAAAGCAGAAAATAGAGGTGCCAAAGGACAGGAGATGTATGTAGCATTTAGACTATGCGACAAGAAACGTATGAAATATTTAGACTATGCTAGTCGATTGCATATATAACCTCATTACTGGACCAGAAATCCAAGCCATTCTCCACGAACAGTAAATATACTGGATGTGCCACTGCACTAGCAGAGAAAGGACTTTTGATCCGACACCGATCTTAGGCTTTAGTCCCAAATTTTTGTGTTCGAGAGTAAAGGTAGCTTTAGTCCTAGTTCTAAACACCAACCGGGACTAAAGCTCCATGCCAATGGCTTCTGACACAGGCCGGTGTAGCGGATGACTTTTAGTCCCGATTTGAGCTCCCAACCAGGACTAAATGTCAGTCTTTAATTTCGATTGGTGCCTTCAACCAGGACTATAAGTCTGATCCCGGTAGCTAGGGGACACCAACTGGGACTAAAAACCGGCGTTTAGTTCCAGTTCGTGATCCAGTTGGGACTAAACTTCCCCTCGTATATAAGCTCCAAGCTCCCTTCTTCCTTCTCTATCCCGAGCAAGCTCTGTTCTTTCTCTTCCTTGTGTGTTTTTGCTCTATTCTTCGGCCATCACACGATTTCTTCCACTTCTACATCGATTCTTTGGTTTTACAGGTTAATAACTTCATTCTCCCACCTCCATCACTATTATATCTCATTTCATGGTCTAGAAATGATTAGAGATATGTATATATACTATATTGTCTTTTATAGTGTATTTCTTGATTTGTATCCATTTATGATTATATTCACATGATAGTTTGTATTTTTGGATGGAGAAAGCTCATAATTGTCTATTTTAACTAGTACGCACCTTTTATTTATTTTTATATATAACTTATTCCATGGTTTTGAGAAATAGAGAAGTTTAGTAGTTTTTGTAATATCGTATCAGTTTAGAAAATGAGCAATTTATAGCAATATATATATATAGTAAATAATATTCACTACCCGACCCCTCTGCTCCACCAGCTTCTGCCACCTTGTGGCGACCTGGTCACCACGGAGAGATTGCCGGCGTACGCGCACGGCGAGGAACATGGCGGCGCCGTCTCCAGCAGCGGAACGAGAGGAAACAGGATAGATAGGATTGGTTTGTTATTCTTCGCCTACCACCCGACCACCCACACGGCGAGTACTTAGGTACAAAGTCTTGGGCCTCAGCCCGAATAGTCATGCGGCCCATACGCCGACTTACAAGTCCAATGAACGTAGATCCATACTACTAAGCCATACTACTCAGGGTCCGTGACATCCCCTCCTCCTTAAGCAGCAACGCGTCCTCGCGGTGCTTCCAAGGCCGACGTCGAAGATGATGAAGGAGAGGCCGCCAATGCTGGAGGTAGAGTCGTTAGCGGCTCCCAAGAGGCCCAGTGAGGTGGACAAGATTGTCGTTGGACGAGAGCTTCCGAGACGACACGGTTACCCATCAGTTGCAGCCGTGTCGCCAACACCTGAGCTGGGGGCAAACTGAAGAACAGAGTTAACAAATTAAGTTCAGCATCAGCAGAGACTTGCACCTGGGGAGGAAGAGCCTTCTTCAGTTGGGAGACATGAATCACAGGATGGATTTGGCTTGCAGCTGGTAGTTGGAGCTTATAAGCAACTGATCCAACCTTTTGTAGAATCAAGTAAGGCCCAAAGTATTTGAAGCTTAACTTCTGATTAGTGCGACGATGCACCGACTGTTGCACATAAGGCTGCAGCTTAACGTAAACCCAGTCGCCAACCTGAAATTGGCGTTCTTGACGGTGCTTGTCTGCCTGATTTTTCATACGGAGCTGAGCGCGCTGCAGATTATGTTGAATATGATCCAGCATTGACTGGCGCTCTTGCAACCAAGTGTCCAGGTCAGCGACAGAACAAGCTTGATCAACACTGATGCCAAAATGACGAGGTTGGTGACCATAGAGTGCCTGGAATGGTGTGAGGCCGTGGGCAGAATGGTATGTGGAGTTGTACCAGAACTCTGCTAAAGGAATCCAATGAGCCCATTTGGTAGGACACGCCTGGACCATACAGCGCAAATAAGTCTCGAGACATTGGTTGAGACGCTCCGTTTGACTGTCCGTTTGAGGGTGATAGGACGAACTCATGTTCAGGGTAGTGTCGGTGAGTTTGAATAATTCTTGCCAAAAAGAACTAGTGAATACTCTGTCTCGGTCAGAGATGATAATGGTAGGCATACCATGCAGTTTGTAGATGTTGGCAAGAAATGCTTGGGCAACAGTAATAGCAGTATATGGGTGAGACAAGCAAATGAAATGGGCATACTTGGTCAGTTTGTCAATGACCACCAGGATAGTGTCATAGGATTTGGACTTAGGAAGACCCTCAACAAAATCCATGCTAATAGTGTGCCAAGCAAACTGTGGGACAGGGAGAGGTTGGAGAAGGCCAGGAAGTTTGTTGTGTTCTGATTTGGCTTGAGCACATACCTGACAAGCCGCAATGTAATCCTGAACATCTTTCTTCAGATTAGGCCAAGCAAACAAGGATTTAACCTTTTGATATGTTGCTGTAATGCCACTGTGACCACCCAAACCACTGGAGTGGAGAGCTGATAAAATAGCCTGATGAGCATCCTTGTTGTTGCCCAACCAAACTCTGCCCTTAAACCGAATTACTCCATCGGTCAGAGAAAACCCTTTATCATTTTTGCCTGTTATTGCCAGCTCTGACAGTAACTTCTTGCTCTGTTCATCATTGTGATAACCTTCCAGAACAATTTCTAACCACTTGGGAGTGATGGCAGACATGGCCATAGAGGTAGAAGGTGCAGGGTGTCTAGATAAAGCATCAGCAACTTGATTATCTTGACCCTTCTTATGGATGATCTTGTACTGTAACCCCAGCAACTTGAGGAAGGCCTTTTGTTGCATGCCTTCCAACAACTTTTGGTCACCCAAATGAATTAAACTATGATGATCTGTGCCAATAGTGAATTCCATGTGCTGTAGATATGGTTTCCACTTGGTGACTGCAAGAATGAGAGCCATGCATTCTTTTTCATATGTAGAGATGGCTTGAGCCTTTTTACCCAAAGCCTTACTGACATAGGCAATGGGATGCTGATTCTGAGAGAGTACAGCACCTATGCCGGTAGCTGAAGCATCAGTTTCAATGTGAAAACCTTTGCTGAAGTCTGGCAGGGCCAGTACTGGGGCAGCAGTAAGGGCCTGTTTCAGTGTGTCAAAACATTGTTGATGTTGAGGAGTCCAGTGGAAGATGACATGCTTTTTTAACAAATCAGTGAGGGATTTGCTGATTGTGCCATACCCTCGGATGAACTTCCTGTAATAACCAGCGAGTCCGAGGAAACTTCTCAATTGTTTAACATCACTAGGAACAGGCCAGTTGGCTATTGCAGCTATCTTCTTTGGATCTGTGGAGACACCTTGCCCACTAATTATGTGTCCAAGATACTCTAATGATTGCTGGGCAAAGGAGCACTTAGAGCCCTTGAGATACAACTGATGTTCGTGCAGAACGGAGAACACTTGTTCTAGATGCTCTAAATGCTCGGCAAGGGATTTACTGTATATCAAGATGTCATCCACAAAGACCAAAACACATTTGCGAAGCAGGGGTTGAAAGATTGTATTCATGAGAGCCTGAAATGTTGCTGGTGCGTTGGTTAACCCAAATGGCATGACCCGGAACTCCCAGTGCCCATGATGGGTCTTAAATGCAGTTTTGGCCTCATCAGATGGAACCATTCGGATTTGATGATACCCGGATCGCATGTCTAGTTTTGTGAACCAAGATGCACCATGCAGTTCGTCCAAAAGCTCATCCACAATGGGTAATGGGTATTTGTCCTTGACGGTGATGTTATTAAGTTGGCGGTAGTCTACGCAGAAACGCCACGACCCATCCTTCTTTTTCACTAGTATCACAGGGGAAGAGAAGGGACTATGGCTGGGTTTGATAATACCATTAGCCAACATTTCCTGGATTTGGCGCTCAATTTCATCCTTTTGAGTTGGGGAATAGCGATAAGGTTTAACATTCACAGGCTGAACACCGGGAATGAGTGGAATCTGATGGTCAAAAGCACGCTGAGGTGGCAATGTTTTAGGTTCTTGAAACAAGGCATCATTAAGCTGAATAAGCTGTTTGACGTCAGGTGGAATTGGTGCCTCGGGCTTGTCCTCTTCACTGATAGGGCAGAGGTGCACAAGTTGAGCAACACCGCCCTGACGAACTAGGCCACTGAGCTTCCACGGTTTGATCTTGAGACAGCTTGAAGTGACGTCCTTAATGCCCTTGAGACTGACACGGGTGCCCTGGTAAGAGAAACGCAGCAGTTTGGGCTTCCAATGAATCCACATGGGGCTGTGAGATTCTAGCCAGTCCATCCCAAGAACCAAATCAAAGCAGGATATGGGTAACACTCGAACAGCATGAGTGAATGTCTGACCCTGTGTCCACCATGTGAAGCTCTTGACTTGCTGCTCGCTGCAGAGTTTCTGACCATTAGCAACAGTGACTGACACAGAGGGAGCAGCTTCAACTGCACATTGAAGAAGTTGCACAGCATTTTCACTCAAGAAGGAGCAAGAACTGCCAGAGTCAATAAGTATCAGAATTTCTTGATTATGCACAAGACCAGAAAGTTTGATTGTTCGTTTGCCTTGAACACCAGCAGCTGCACAAGTAGAAAGAGCCAGCACTTGTTCTTCATCACTGCAGTCTTCAGAAGTGGAACTGGAAATCGTGTCAGGAGTTGTGTCTGGTTGCACAGCTGCCAAGAGTATCTCCAGAACGTGCAGAGCAATTTTATCAGGACACTTATGCTGCTTGTTCCATTTTTCTCCGCATTTCATACACAATCCCTGTGCTCGCCGCTGAGTACGAAGGGCAGACAACTTATCATCCCACTTGGGCTTGCTATCTTCAGTGGGAGCAGGGCCGAGAATGCCGGGTTGAGAGTTGACCGGCAGCTTACTAGCATTGCGACTGAAATCACGATTTGATCTTCTGAAAAATGGTCTGTGTTGAGTTTCCAGCACCGAAGCCTCCAGAAGGGCCAAGGACAAAGCGGCATCAACCGTTCTCGGTTTGTGCAAAACAATGGCAGCATGAATGTCAGGATTAAGACCTTGCAGAAATTTGCTAACAAAGAAGACATCATCTAATGATTTGTTATGCACTAAAACGCGATGCATGGCACTCTGAAATCTATCATAGTAATCCTGAACATCGCCAGTTTGCCTGATGGAAAGCAATTCATTCATGGCATGATGATATAAATCGTGACCAAATTTAGAGTCAACTGCGACACAGAGTTCGGCCCACCCCAATTCAGTATCAGAATGCTGAGCCTCGAAGGTTTGCAACCAGAGGTCAGCACTATCCTTAAAATGAATGGTAGCAAAATGTGCCCACAAATACATAGGTATGTGATACATGTGGAAGTACTTTTCACACTTCTCACGCCACACTCGGGGATTCGTCCCATCAAATTTAGGAAAAGCAGCCTTGGGTAAGCGTGGTTCATGGTGATACTGATGAGACATGTGCGGGTGAACATATGGAGCAGAATCACTGCGAACCAGAGGGTGATGGGGAGATCCCGAGTACTGACCATTGGCCAGGGGTGGTTGAAGGACCAGAGTCCCCTTGTCCTACCCCTGTGGATGCGATTCGACGCCGTGGCCCTTGGCCCGCCCCTCTTCCTCGCGCGACGGTGCTTGAGGCGGAGCAGTTGGGGCTTAAGCTTCCAACGCCTCGATGCGCGATGTGAGATGTTTGACGTCCTTGCTGAGCTCATTGGAGAAGTGGTCGACCTCTGGACGCCACCGATTGAAGGTCTCCATGAGAACAAGCATGGATTTCATCTGCGCGGCCAGCGCATCCAACTTGTCTTCCGCGGAGGCCATGCGAGCTGAGAGCGTAGGGGGCTTAGGTTTGGGAGCCAGCAGCGGCGGCGATTTGGAAGGTGGTTGGGGTGGAGGTGAATCTGCTAGAGCAGGGTGGCGGAGGTGGAGAAGGGCGGCAGCGACGGAGCCCTCGGTGGCGGGTTGGGTTATGCAGGATGAGGAATAAGCGATCCGAGGAAGGAGAAGGCTCCGATACCAGATGTGGCGACCTGGTCACCACGGAGAGATTGCTGGCGTACGCGCACGGTGAGGAACACGGCGGCGCCGTCTCCAGCAGCGGAACGAGAGGAAACAGGATAGATAGGATTGGTTTGTTATTCTTCGCCTACCACCCGACCACCCACACGGCGAGTACTTAGGTACAAAGTCTTGGGCCTCAGCCCGAATAGTCATGCGGCCCATACGCCGACTTACAAGTCCAATGAACGTAGATCCATACTACTAAGCCATACTACTCAGGGTCCGTGACACACCTCCGCGGGGGGCGTGGGTTTTTTCCTTCCGCAGACATGGCCACTGCTTTTTTTGGCGTGTTATTTTCCTTCCGCTTCTTGCACACATGGATACGGTTTTCTATTTCACATTGACTGAGTTTGTGTTTCTTTTTTGCGTGGACTATTCACATTTCTTTTGCATCTTTCTTTTTTGCGTGGCATTTTTTTTGGCATGTTTCCTTTTTTTGCATGAACTTTTCACTTTTTTTGTCTCTCTTTTGCGTGACTTTTTTTTTGCATCCATTATTTTTCATTTTCTTGGCTGTGGTCAAGCTATATCGCCGCCAAGAACAATGAATTTTCACATTTTATATAGAATATTTATTCTCTTATTTTCACATTTTCTTTTTTTCCTGTTTTGTTAGTTTTGTGTTTTTTTTTATAAATTTGATTACTTTATTTATTTAGTTTAGATAAAATTAGGTATTTAGGGTTAGTTAGATTTAGGGTTAGGGTTAAGGTTAGTTTAGAGAAAGTTGTAATTATTTTTAAATTAGTTCAGAATTTGAGGAAATTGTAAATTATTTTAGAATTAGAGTTAGTTTTAGTGGTACATTAGTTTAGGGTTAGTTTGACATGTAGTTTCGTTTAGGGTTATTTTTAGTCGTACATTAGTTTATGATTCGTTTTAGTTGTAGATTAGTTTAGGGTTATTTATAGTTGTAGATTCGATTAGGGTAACTTTTAGTTGTACATTATTGAACCGTGGATTTAGGGTTATTTAGTTTTTTTATTAGGGTTAGTTAGGTTTAGGTTAGTTTCTTTAGTTGTTTATTTATGGTTAGGTTAGTTGATTTAGTTAGTTAGGGTTAGTTTATTTTATTTTTCGGATTAATTTTTTGTTAGGATTATTTATTAGAATTGTAGGAATAGTTACTGTTAGTTTATTTATGCAGTTAGTGCTAGTTTATTTATGTAGTTAGTATTAGTTTATTTTAAGGATTATTTTTAATTTTCTCTAGTAGTACTTGTTTATTTGATTTAGGGTTATTTGAGTTAGGAATTTTTTGCCTACTTATATTAGTCTTTGTAATTAATGTCTTAGTAGGGTTTAGGGGTTATAAAAATATTCAACTGACAGTGTAATTTTAACGATAGGAGCAGGAATGTCGTCCGATCTAGTTCGTTTCAGAATTTACTATGGCAAGGGTGAAATCAGAACTAGGGATAGCGGTGTAGACCTTAGTCCGTTCCAGTTCTTTGACACACAACTGAACTCACCGTTGGATCACAGCCGGAGACAAGTATTAGCCTGGTTGCATGAATGGTTTGGTTTTCCACCGTTGCAGCAACGTTTGAAGATTAGTATGTTGGTGCCCAGGTTAAGGGACAATGGATGGAGATGGGAACTATACGAGGCAAGCAATACAAACAAATAAAAGTTTCTCGTCAGTAATGCTTTGGAACGTGGTTATTACAACATCATGCTTGTTCAGTTCATCGATGGTGCCATGCAAGTAGAGAGTAGCAGCATAGTTCGAAAAGTAGAGGACTTAGAGGCCACAAACGAAGAGCAGACCTATGTTCACGATTCATACGATGTTCAGTTGGGGACAGAGGATGCAGGACAACAACAATATGCAACAAATGCTGAGCAGACCTTGGTTCCCGATTCTGGAGGGGTTGAGCACTGGGCAGAGGATGTGGAAGAACAAGGTTTCAGTACGAACATGGAAGCTGACGAGGGCGAGGAGGATGAAAGAATCGTGGAACAGATGGAACTTGACAATGCAGAGCACCTGACATTTGTGGATGAGCACGCTAGCAAGAGGTTCGAAGACGAGACCGACATCCTCGCGGAATGGACTAACTTCTCACCAGATGCCATGACGGTGGACGATAGTCATCACTCGGCGTGGGAGTATTCAAGGACGGAGGTGATGCAGGGGCAAATGTTTCATGACAAGGTTCATCTGCAGTACGCCGTCAGGAAGTGGGCTTATTGTGACAAGAGGCAGTTTAGGGTTGTCATTTCCAACCCCAAGACGTGGGACGTTAAGTGCGTCAGCACAGGGTGCACTTGGCGTGTTCATGGTCATATGCCACGTACGGAGAGCAACTTCATAGCTACTATTATGCAGCCACATAGTTGCTTGCTGGAGTCAACGCTGACCAAGCATTGAAACATGACAGCATAGTTCGTGGCAAATGAGATGCATGGGGAGATTGTTGAAAAACTTGGCATTTCTCCTTTCCGGATAATGCTGGCTATACGGAACAGATACGGATATGACATATCTTATGACATGGCTTGAAGAGCAAAACAGTTAGCTTTGGAGAAGAGATTTGGAACGTACAAGGATTCATATCACCACCTTCCAACACTCTTACAAACCCTACAAGTTAGAAACCCTGGCACCGTAATTGATTATGAGGACTATATCAACGTCGACGGGGACCGTGTTCTTAAGAGAGCCTTTTGGTGCTTCGGCTGCATGAGACGGGGCTTCAAGTATTGCCGACCTGTGCTATGCGTGGATGGTACATTCCTGACTGGGCAATACAGAGGTACTTTGCTAACAGCTATTGGGGTTGATGGTAACAGTCAGGTTGTTCCCATTGATTTTGGCTTGGTTGAATCGGAGAACAGCGAGAGTTGGTTGTGGTTCCTTAAGTGGCTCAAACGAGCTTTGGTGGAAGAAAGGGAGAATGTTTGTGTGTTGCATGATCGGAATGCAGGCTTACTGAATGCGGTGCAGAAGTTGAAGAATGGTGATGATGCAGAGGTTCAATGGCCCGATATACAAAGTCGTTGGTGCATGAGGCATTTAGCTGTAAATTTTTATAAACAGTTCAAGAGCAAGCATCTGCAGGACTTGTTCAAGCGGCTATGTCAGCAGAATCAGAAAAGAAAATTTGACTTCATCTGGGAACGGCTAGATGAGGTTACCCGGAGCCACATGAAAGATGTGCGCAGGCGACCTGTTGTGGCAACAGAGGAGGAGCCGCAGGGCCTTCCACCACTACCAAGCGAGCCTAGAAGGAAGACTAGTCGACGTAAGGGGGGCAGATCAGTAAATTGTTTCTCAGAATGGATTAAAGAGGAGAACCGAGAGAAGTGGTCTTTGTTACATGACACGCACTGTGCACGTTATGACATAATGACCACAAATCTCGCAAAGGTTTACAACTGGGTGCTGAACGGTACACGATCCCTTCCTTTGGTTGCACTTTTGGAGGGTATCCTGAGAGGTACAATGGTTTATCTGCGAGAACGTTGTACAGCAGCGACCTTAGTAGCCCAGAATCCAACTATGACATTTACGTTCAAGGTTTCTGTATACCTAGACGCAAAAAGTGCGAAAGGGCCATGCATAACGTCTTTCACGTTGGCAATCAGAACCTCGTCTTCGAAGTTCGGGTGCGTGATAAGGGTGGACTTGGCACTGGTCCGAGTGAATTAACTATGGAGTGTCAGCTGTGGCCAGAACTGAACAAGTGCGAGTGCACATACAACAAGCCGAAGTACTACCATTATCCGTGCTCCCATGTGCTTACTGCTTGTGGGAAATGCAACGTCCTGATGACATTTGTGTCCCCTTACTTCAGAAAGGAGAATGTGCTAAACACATGGTCTGGCGAGCTTCGAGGGTGGCGGGCCATTGCTGATTTTACCAGGCGAGTTGCGGATTGCGATCGTTATTGGTCGCCGGATCCCGAAAAAAGTCTTGACACAAAGGGGCGTCGCAAGAGTCGTCGTATTAGGAATGATATGGACATTTCTGAAGCTGGTAACAAGCGTCTATACTGCCTTGCTTGCGGTGGCAACCATTTGAGGAAAAATTGTGATATGTATCCCACAGAAAAGCTTCCTGATGGTACGGAAGTGCGGCTTATTCCACATCGATCAGCTCGAAAGAGCAGTCGAGGTGGCCCATCCGCATAGCAATGCTTCGGAAGTGTTGTAGTTTTTATATTGCGTACTACTTATATTGTGCAAGTGTTGTAAAATAAGACTTGTAGTGTTGTAATATTTTACTACGTACTACTTACATTGCACAAGTGTTGTCATATGGGACTGGTAGTGTTGTAAGTTTTTCGTATGTACTACTTATTTTGTGCAAGTGATGTAATATAAGACTTGTGGTGTCGTGATTTGTTTACTATATACTACTTTTATTACATAACTGTTCTTTATTATTATGATTTCAGTTTTCTACAATTTCGATATGGTTTTAATTTTATTTTTCCGAACAATGGCAGGTATTGAGCTGATCGACCCCATTGTTGACCAGAGGCACCGCTCGAACTTGGTGGATGGGCAGCTTCCACCAGCCCTCCGCCTACGTACCCACGACGAGCTATGGCTGCTTGACCCGCGCTGGGTTCCCAGGTAATTGTGGTGCTTACCTTGTACGAAGTTTTCTCACACATTGCATTGTACTAATCTGTGTAATATTGTTGCTTACAGGCTACGTGCAGCTGGTCTTCTCCCGTTCGCTCGTCATGTAGAGCGACACCGAGAGAGGAGCGCACGTTTCCCGGTGGACCGTGCCCTACTCTCCGCTTGGGTGGACCGTTGGCGACCGAAGACGCACACGTTCCACCTTGCAGTTGGCGAGGTCACCGTCACTTTGGAGGACATGGCCATGCTCTTCGGCCTACCCCTCGCCGGTGCTCCTGTAGGCCCGGTTGCCGTGGCCGGGGACTGGGAGGAGCAGTTACTGCAGCGATTTCAGGGTGCGCTCAACCCTGAGGCCGGACAGGAGCAGTTCGGCTTCCACGAGTGCCACGGCCCGCCCAAGGCGTGGTTGTCTCAGTTCCGTGCGGAGAGGCTCACGGAGGCCGACCCCGAGTGGAGGGTGGAGCGACACCTGGAGGCGTACTTGTTGTGGCTGTTCGATTGGGTACTCTTCACCAGCTCCCACCACGACATCGTCGACAACCACTTCGTCCACTATACGGTCAAGATAGCGTACGCACCACTTGACGCTATCCCCCAGTACAGTTGGGGCTCGGCGGTTCTGGCAGGTACGTACCGAGCACTTTGTGACGCCTGCACTCGGAGGACGGCGTCAGGCACGTTGGCTGGTTGTCCGCTGCAGCTGATGCTATGGTCCTTTGAGCGGTTTGACATCGGGCGGCCGACCCTGTCATCGTACGAGGCGTATGACGACGGGATGTACGTGTTTGACGAGTTTGGTGTGCCTGACGAGATCGACGCGCCGACGATGGGCACACTTTGGTTGTGTCGCGACGTACGTATCCTCCTTTCAGCTTAATTTTGTTACTGTGACGACGAGTACTAATGGTTCTTATTTTGCAGCCGACGTGGGCAACAGGCACGGCTAGAGGCACGTACACGGCATATGTTGTCGCGATGGACTAGCTTACACCTGACAGGGTTCGGTGGACTCCCTACGCACCACACAACGCTCAGGCCAGGGCTCCACACGGCGTGTCCGAGTTGTGCTACCGTGATCAGGAGTTTTGGCTCACTAGGAAACGACTGGAGTTCGACGTTTGCGTCGAGCCGTACTGTCCGGAACGTGTGGCTCGTCAGTTTGGCCGCGCGTAGGTGTTCCCTCTTCCTTGGCTGCAGCTTGACGCGTTCCACGGGTATGTGTTCTATTAATGTCATCAATTCGTTTTGGTTCGACAACTTTATTTATTATTTATTGTTTTGCAGGTGGAGTCGGAAAGGCCAAGGGATAGCGTTCGAGCAGTCTTGGGTGGACAGGGTGGCGCCCTCGGTGGCCGCGTGGGCAGAGGCGCCGACCGACGTGCACGACTTAGGTGGGCCTTTCGTAGAGGCCGGTTACCCCCAGTACTTGCGTTGGTTGCACCGAGCCACGCGCGTTCGTTGCTTCCCAGTGCCAGCGGAGGCCGAGCCACACAAAGCAGAGATCACGGACACCTTCGCGATGGAGCCACTAGCTGCGTTCCATGCGCTGGTAATGATAATTTTTTTAATTAATTTCGTTGTTACTGTGACTTTGGTAATGACTAACAGCAATATCTCTAACAATATATGACCGCTTTGCAGACAGATATATGCACGGACGTTGGCCAGGAGCTTCTGTGGTACGCGCAGCGCTACGAGCATAACCCTCCACAGGTTGGTAGGCTCGAGTTGGTGGCCGCCCTTCGACGACTAGGGCAACGGTGCTTGGCGGGCGTACGTCGAGCATCGTGCCGGTACACTACGGACGATGTCGTTGGGCTTGACGACCAGTGCCAGCCTGCAGGTACTCCTGTGCCTCCCGGAGGTGCCTCCGTACGACGTTCTCGTCCCACGCGTCTAGGTACTTCTTCGATTGTCATTTATTTAATACATTTGTATGTAACGTGCACCGCATGCGTGACATGACCACACTTTGGTTTGTGCAGGGACATTTCCTTCTGCCAGCGAGTACATAGAGGGGGCTAGCAGCTTCGGAAGCTTTGACATAGGCGGTACTCCGCCTAGGCGTCCAGATGAGGCCGGCTCTTCACAGCTTTTTGGTGCACCGCTGCCGACCCAGCCAACGCAGCCGTCTCAGCCTGTAGACCTGACCCCGCCACCACGCCAGCATCGCCCTCCACAGCAGTTCACTTTTCCTACTGAGCAGATTCGTTGCCAGGGCCCTAAGCGTGGGCATCGTGCAGATTGAGGACGTATGCATGTATGATCACAAGTTTTCGTGGATGTTACGTACTGATGCATTAGTATTCTGTCCGATCGTATTTGTGCTTTCCATTTCATTAAATGGAGGCAACGCTCCAGTACGCTCGAATTACGGATATTTCTTCTCTTCTTGAACTTATTACGAAATGATACGAACAAGCACAACACATGAAACGGCATGTGTGGACCTTAACATGCCTTTGCAAATTAAAACATAAAACGAATATACGAAATGGAATGTGAGAATCCGAACAAAACAAGGGTTCAGACTCTCTACACTACACCTAACATGCCTTAGGTAATTGAAACATGCATCACACACATAGATGGACAATCGGACAGCCTACTAGTAGTGCTGCCACATATTGAGCTGAGTGGCACCTTCCCCATAGTAACCGCCCATTGGCGGAGGTGGTGGCGGTGGCAATTTCGGCGGAGTACCACTATTCTTGTGATGAGGGCAGCGGCAGTACGAGTCTGTGCATTTTGGCTCCTGCGATGTGGCTCCACTGTTGCCTTCTTCCTCATCTTCCTCCTTATTGTGGCTCGAGCTGTAGCTTGGGCCGAGCGAGCCGATGCGGTCCTGCAGGTACCAGATGTACTCCAAATGTGGGGTAATAGGTATCGGGTCCACCCACTTAGTGAACCCGCAATTGTCTTCTGCCCACGAGGTTTGCGATGAATAGATTTGTTAACGTTCGTTTATGTTGCGAAATACATTACTGAAAAGGGATAATAAAACACTACAGATGCATAGGGACACTTGAAGAATCGCCAGCCCCCGTGTATCCCGCCCTCGGTGTACATCTGCACAAGGCAGTCCTCGCTATGCCTGCACTTCGGCCACACTTCTTTATCCTTCTTCACTTACTTCCTCAGAGGTCTTTGTGGACCATAATCACTCTTGCTCTCTTCTGGAAACCTGTCGATGGGTTCGTCGAATTCATTGGGACCAAGACTACCCCCATCATCCCACATTATTGGCGGGCCCTTGCTCTCCACCGTGCCCTTGAGCTTCCCAACCCCAAACCCCCATTTCTTTGGTCCAGACATCTTGTATTGCTGGTGATGTTCCCCAGCACCGTTCCATATTTATAGAGGCAGCCGAGGGGTGACATTGCGTTTGAATAAAATTGAATTAATGCAGGGTTAATTGAGCACAACACTTTGAAGTACTCTGAAAAGGCTAGATTCTCGGTCTGTCAAAGTCACTGAAAAGGCTACTCACTGTGCAGTCGCGATCACTGAAGATGCCATGAATTGAATTGACAACTCGCTGAAAAGGCTATGCACTAAAAAGCTTATTCGCAAGCCCTCTGAATCACTGAAAAGTCTAGATTCTCGGTCTGCCAAAGTCACTGAAAAGGCTACGCACTGTGCAGTCGCAAGCACTGAAAAGGCTATGCACTAAAAAGCCTATTCGCAAGCCCTCTAAATCACTGAAAAGTCTAGATTTTCGGTCTGCCAAAGTCACTGAAAAGGCTACGCACTGTGCAGTCGCAAACACTGAAAAGGCTATGCACTGAAAAGCCTATTCGCAAGCCCTCTGAATCACTGAAAAGTCTAGATTCTCGGTCTGCCAAAGTCACTGAAAAGGCTACGCACTGTGCAGTCGCAATCACTGAAAAGGCTATGCACTGAAAAGCCTATTCGCAAGCCCTCTGAATCACTGAAAAGGCTAGTCGCTGTTAATTCCGACTGGTTAAACAGGCTCTTGATTTACCAATACACTGAAAAGGCTACTCGCTGTGTACTTTGAGGTGAGCAATAGGCTACTCGTAATTATTTGTGTAAAGCCTATAAATGACTAAGTCGGAAAAGGCTGGGGTCTATGAAATTACTCCTTCACTCCATGCCTGCCCTATTTAAAGACATCCGACGAGTTAGCATACCACACATTTTCTTCTCCAAACCCTCGTCATTCAACTACAATGTCGTCACGGACATCTGACCTAACTCAGTTACCGTCGTGGCGTGAGCGGCCAAAGTGTCGTTGTGGGTTTGTCACTAGGTTGTGTGTGTGGATGGAGTTGGACCGACACTATAGGTGTAGGTACTTCGGGTGCCCAGATCTGAATGACGACTTCATGGTACTATCAACAACTTCTTCTTTCGTTTCTCGTAAACTATACACAATTTGATCATTTACATCCACACATGTAACATTGCAAGTGGATCCAATGGGTGGATCGGGAGATGCCCGCATGGCCACAGAGGCGTCCGAAGGAGCTTGAAGATAAAGCTCAATATTTTCTGAGGATGAATGAGGCTCGTGAGGTTGACCGCAAAATCAGGGAGGACAAAGAGCGACGGATCAGGGCAGATCAGATCCGTCTCAAAGCTAAGGAGGAAAATCTTGCCAGGAGGAGGGAGGAGTTAAGCTTGCGTGAAGCATTCATCAAGCGTAAAGAGGAAGAGCTTAAAGCGCGAGAGGCAGCACTCAAGAACAAGAGAGATGCAGCGGAACCGTCTTCATGGCGCGACAACAAGGGCAAACAACCACACTGCACCCAGTAGAACAATGTAATAGACTCAGCAAGTTAAATTCTCTAAGACATGTTTACAATAGTCTATGGACTCTTACCAGAGTCACACACACATGCCATTGCAAACCACATATGCCACGCACCGCTCATTTTATGTATCGCTGGGTTACTCTTTTAAATTGAACATGTGTTGTTTTAATTCTATTTTTCGTAGTTTGCAACACATTTCATTTATAGAACAGTCTAGCAAGCCGCGAGTAAGTTAAGTTTTCGGATTGAACCGTATAACGAATATGAAAAAAACGTGAAAATAAATATCAAAATGAAAAAGGATATGATAGTAGTGGCCTGTCGGTCTCCGATGAGCCAACAGGCCTATCGGCTGCCCGAATGCCGACTGGGCCTATCGGGCCTCCAGAAGCCGACAGAACTCATGTCGGCGCCGACAGCCGCTGCCGACGCTTGTCGGCTGCGCGGCAACTGACACGTAAGCCTGTCAGCTGCTGGAGTGCCGACAGGTCCCCTATCGGCTGCTGGATGGGCGACAGGATGCTATTTTTGTAATTTTTCGATTCCAAATACTAGATTCACAATTAATCAATAAAAAATATTATTTTTTAAAAAATTCTTCTTTCTACGCGGTAGCTAGGCTAGTCTCGTTCGGTTGACATAGGAAGAGCAGGCAGAATATTTCTAGATGAGCAGCAGAAGCTACCGCTCAAGAAATTATAAATATACTCATCTCTTTAGACGAATTATTGTAGAGTTCTTCCCTTACTGAAACATAAAAAAGAATGATCCAAAGTGATTTACTCCAATTAGCTCGTCTCTTCGACTTAAAACATTTTGTATCCCTCGTTCATGTGCTAGATCCACCAAGAAATCTTCGCCATCCCCTCTAATATGTGGATTTTTTTATTTTTAATACCTTTTCAAATTTTTTTTTAGAAATGATCATACACATCTGAAATGATCATACACGACTTCTAATAAGAGCTTGTACGTTTAGAATGATCTCTCTTTAATATGATGTCAATTGAAGATAGGTTTTTCATGAAAGTTTATCTATCTAGGCACCATTCCCCGCCTCTTCCATCTCTACTCTGTTCTCCACCCCATTAGACCCAGCTAGCACAACCAAAAGATAGGCCCCCCCGCCAAAGACCCTAGGTGAGGCGGCGCCCCTGGCCGCTCCCCATTCCACTGCGCCAGCGGTCCCCCTCCCCTACACTCCCCTCCCATCTCTACTCCATCCATCACTGCTATTGAGAAATGTACGGCTCTACTGGATGCATGCACGTGTGTGGCTCGCAAGGATGATGGCCGGCCACCTCCTTTGGCTACCGGAACGGCTCCTTCATCATCGGCAGTGCTGATGCAACAAATGCCTCGGAATTCCACCCCCCCCCCCCCCGGTGCCCGCCCCTGTAGCACCCGCTGCTGGTGGCACGCCCATCGTGCCCGGATCTGGAGACTCGTCAGCGGGCTTGGATCGCGTCCACCACATGTCTGACCGAATGCCACGGTCGCCAGTAACAGGATGGCCCGAGCAGATGAGCCACGGGTGGGGGTATCAACACAGTAGTCACCACCGTTGCTGTCGAGCCCCTAGACTGGTGCTTTGGCTGCCGGGGGTGAACTACACCGCTGCGGCCACCTCAACTGGCATGGCAGCAACAGGCTCCAGTACCACTAGCTACACTGCAGCGCCAGCATCGAGCACCGCTAGCTCTCCCCTCTCCTTGCCAGGCGCTGATCCCCTCGCCGCCTTCTTCATCGACCTGTCCGACATGATGGACACTGGACCAGTAGGACCAGCTCACCACCAAGGCTGTCGTCCTCCCCCGCCGCCCCCTCCCCCCCCCCAACACACGTCCCCCCTATAACCTGGGAACTCCCTCTTCCCCCACACCTAATGTTCTAGGTTGGCAGAAACTCGCCGGGGGGTTCCAAGTCCTGTCGCTAGACGGATGATGGCGTTGACAACTTTGATGTGGAAGTGTCGCCGATCGTCTACCCTAGCACCTACCTGGACCCGGCTAATTCATGCACTTGCTTGGGTTATTGATTATTAATTAAGTCACGCTGGTGGATGACACACGGATTAATTAGTTTTAGCATCTATCTCTCTTAACCTTCTCGTGCACATCATCCTTTTTATTCCTAAATACTTGATGGATCCATAGGATTTTTAATGACTAATGTTTTCTGGGTAGTATCATTGGACTTCATTAGCACAAAGAATTGATAGGGGAACTGTAAATGTAGAGGAACTGGTAAACGCCACATGAATAGAGGAACTGGGTAGTCTCATGATCACGTTGCCAGTGATCTTGTCTCTTTGAGCACCTCATGACCGTCAATGCGGTGAATCAAACTCACGCTGGCCACACCGACCTAGCAACTGCGTGTAAGCACTTTGGTGCATGCCACAATGTACACTCTGAACGTCAAGCCAGCGCGTCCCCTCATCGCGGTTCATAGTGATGGGCCCATAATTTTATTTTTATTGACGCATACACACTAAGAACTATCTTAAACAAATCGCAAGTGTGTCAGCAAAAAATCATTTATTTTGTTGGGATACATAGCAGTCACCGGCAGTGCAAAACAAAACTTCACAAGATTGTATTAGTACTTGTTGGAATAAATCTGAATGTTAGCACTGAAAGTTAAACATAATGCTTAGAACTTTATGTTTGAATAATATCTTAAAATCTTGAAAAACAATATAAAAAGGACAATATAATCGCATGGTGTAGAAAGCCTACTGACTGTGGAGCTAATTATAGCTTGTTCATTTAAGTTGAAGGGAAAGAATGAGTTAAGTGCCATAAAGGATCGCTATATATGCCATTCTCGATTTTCACCAATGACAATAATGTGATATATGATAGTGTTGTTTTGTTGGCAGTGTATGGATATTATATAAGTGCACCTACCAAAATACCATCATTGAATAGAATTGGCATGCCTTCTATATCAACCCTTCCATTACAAATGTATGCCACATACGCACATATACCACACTAGCTATCTAATAGAAGCAGACAGGCAACCATCAGATGCTTAGAGCTATAGTCCTCCTCAGGTGGATGGTGTCATTGGTTAATATACTCACTCACATCTGATAGGAAAATGAGGCACTTGGGAAGTAGCTCTCAGAAGTGGCGGACACCAAATCTTCTCATGACAAAAACAATGCTCTTCACTTGGGACGATCAGTTCATCAATGGAAGTTCATTGTGGAGAATTCTGATTATGCTCGAAGTCAAACTTGTTATCCAGGCCTTCTTTGTTCCGATCTGTAGCCTAGTCTCACTTCATATGTAGTACAAGCAGTGCGAGATTTTTGAGGCAGACATGAACAAGCAACGCCTGTTCCAGTTCCAGGCCGCTGCGTCAGCGGAACCACCGTGACTGACTCAATCGCACGTGTTGAGAGTTGAGACTCGTGGCCTGGCAGCTGTGCCAGCGCTTACATACTTCTGAAGATGGACACGGGCACTAAAGCAGCAACATGTAGAATTGGTACAAAGTTGACTCAGTTCTTTGGACACCGTAGTGACGTGTGGATTGCCTTTTCTTTGTTGGTCTATCTCAATATAATAATAGTTCAACTTCCCCTGCTTTGAGGATATATAGGTGTTTTCTTCATAAACTTGTCTTTTTAATTCCTTAGAAAACAGTTTTCATGTGCTTGACTAGTTGTAGCTTTGCCCAATTAGTAATGTGGTCCTGTGTTTATTGACACGGAGCAGGGAACTCTACGACTGGGTCCAAACGTTTCAATCAAAAATAAAATCTGTGATTAAATCATTAAAATCATTTCTTCTCTGTGTCAATATTTGGTAGTACTCTTGTATATTAGTCACGTAATCTTAATGCATTAAGATCATATCGCAGGAACATTTGTGCTTCCTGTGTCCACTTGTCAAGTCAATGCTACCATGCCATCCAATGAACCTCATGATGCATCACCTAGCTTCTGTGGTACAGTCCATCTGCATTCATGGCTTCTTTTGTGGTGGCTCCAATTCTAGATGCCAACATCAGAAAATTAGGGTCACTGGCCACGGCCGTATTTTCATCGTCTCCTATTATATACAATCACCGATCATTTGCTTATGCTTTATTCTTATAAGAATATTAGGAAGCAAGTCAGCAAGCACCTATTAATGCTAAAAGACTATAAGCAAATCAACAAGAAAGAATCTCAAAATTTACCAGAAAGCAAGAATATCTAAAGATTTACCACCTTTCTAGGAATATTCTGAAATACAACCAAACAAAGAAATTAAAGTCATGAATGGAGGTGCACAAACCTGTTGATTGGGCTTCAACATGAGGGTGGTGAGGCCGGGCAAACTTCTTCTTCTTGGACTCACACAGGGCTCGGAGATGTTCTGCAGTCCCCACTTTAGTGTTAGGAATATTTAGTGGGCAGGAAAATTGGTTTGGACGCTGGCGGGTTTTTGCTCACGCGTGCGACCCAATTTCTGGCGGGCTTGATTCAAATTGCCCAAAAATTTGGGCGGTATGGAGTGAATATCGGAGCCCGGCGATAAACGTGTTATATCTGAAATTTCCGATTTTTTTGGCTGATATTTTTCTATCTGCTGATTGCTACCTTCTGAGTGTGAACCTCTGTTATATTTTTGTAATATGAATTACGATATGAATTGAAATCTGTCATTCAGGTAGCCTACGTGGGAACGCATATCATTATGTGGTGCTCCTGCACATGATTTTTAAATCGTTGCCACAAGTTGTGAAGCTAGCAGACAGACTGGTGTCCGTTAAAGTACATCATGCCTTCATAAGGACAGCCATGAGGATTACTATAACGATCATAAAAATCTCCTAGACTCATTCCTAAAAATTAAAGAAGTATAGAAAGTCAAATCCTGTGAAACTGGCATAATCTGAAATAAAAATTGGCAGCGTGTCCCCCTAGATGTCTTTCCTTTGCCTTGGATAGAAAGCAGGCGAACAGAAGTTCAGAACTATGGAGTCATCAATCGGAGGTGGTGGCGTGGACGCGTGGTGCACCAATCTTTCCTAGAGCTAAGCAAGAAATCCGTGGCCACCTGATCGTCGATGTTATTGTTCTCAATGCTGGTACAGTGTGACCCATGACCATATTATCATTACACACTCACGGGAACCAATCTTTCCAGCGATAATTTCTATTGGACACTACAACTTTTGTATGTCACGAGAATCTAAGAAAGTACATCATGGCTTCATCAGAAAGGACTAGATTACATTACCAGAATCAGCGTTCAAACAAATCAAATTTCTTCATGTGAGACTTGCATAGTCCAATGTGTAATCCAGAGCATGTCTCCCTGGTACTTTGAACATAGACAAGAACACAAATTAGGTTTAGTCGCCGACCTTTCAATTTTCGATGGAATGCAGAATGAGCTGCTACAAGTTGTGATATTTACAGGTGATATGATGTAGGTAATGTATATTTATTATCAGAGTGCACCTGGCAAAGCACCACCATCATTAAATATAGAGAAGTGGCATTAATCCTTCAGTTACCAATGTATGGCATGTATCCCACACTCGCTACCAAACAGAAGCAAAATGGCCAACATGAGAAGGTTAAAGCTACAGAGCCCTTCTGGAGGATGATGTCTTTAATTAAAATGCTCATTCACAACTGGTAGGAGTAGGAGGCACATGGAAGCAAGCATGGAAAGAAATAGCGGGCTATAGCGTTGCTATAGCGGTCGGAAAGACTTCACGCTAAGTTATTGCCAGTTATGCCGCTATGCCGACTTTCACCGCTATAGCGGAAAATAGCGCCGCTAAGCGTCATAGCGTTAGCGACAAAATAGCAGCGCTATTTCGGATTGATTCAATTGACCATGATGTCGATTTCGATCGCCAGTCTGGAAGTGATCAATCTTCTCAATCTGACTCTGAAGACTCAATCTCGAACTAGCTTGCACTTGCAGCCTTGAAATTACAGTATAAGAGTGACAATTTAATTAGTTATTTACTGGCTTGCCGCTAATTTAGTATTTTGGACAATTGAACACTAAAGTTTCATGAGTTATGTTGTAATGTGTCATGAACCATGTTGTAATATTGGTAATGGTACCTAGACTTCTGTAATCCTAGAAACATATTTATGTTCGTCGAATTTCATATTTGCCATTCTTCTTGCATCATACTTGTGTTTTTAATGTTTTTTTTTTATAAAAACGCTATCTAGCACAGTGTCGCTGTAGCGCCGCTATAGCCTTATAGCTGCGGCAAAAACGTTACCGCTATTTTTTTTTTCCATGGAAGCAAGTCTCAGAAGTTGCAGACACCAATTCTGCTCGTGTAAAAAACAGTGCTCTTCAAGAGGGCGGGCCCGTTCGTCAAAGGAATTTCACTGTGGAAATTCTGATTATGGTCCAAGACCAAGCAAGCTTGAGGTACAGGCCTTCCAGCGCCTCTAATTTAGCATTGGCTTACTTCTCGTGGAGGACAAATTCTGTATATATATATATTTTTTTGTACTAGAGATGTAAAAGCAACAACAGCTCTTGTTCTATGGTGATGCGGCAGCGCAACAGCTCTTCCATGGAACGCATGGTTTTCAGACAACTGTCTTGGCAAATGTGCCTGCGACTGCAGACTTCTCAAGAAGTCCGAAGGAGCAGCATGGTGAACTGCAGAGCCTGAATCGATCAGCAGCATGTAATAAACGGTACAGTTGACTTAGTTCTTAGTCTCTGTAGAGACGTGGACTGAAAGCTTTTTCTATGGTTGGTCTCTCCCTATAAGAAGAATTCAAATTCCCTTGCGTTTGGCCATCTAAGCGCTGTGGACCATTCTCCTGTGAGTATTTGCTTTTCCTTCCATTGATTTGAGAAGAATGGTTTTTCCTTCCGACACTGAAATATTTAGATTCTTATCCTGTTGTAGATGGCTCTATGGGGCTGTATGAGTTACTGAAACTGTCCAAATTGTGGACGCAGTATAACTGTAACCAACACGGAAATTATCTCTGCACTCACAAATCGCAGGTCGTATCTATCCAAACTCCAAAGCCATTTCCTGGCTGCTGTAACACCATACCCTGAGGCCACAGGACAAGCTGCCGCTATATGCCTATACCACTACATGTCCGTCGTTTTACTACACACACTAGTACACTACTAAAAAAAAAAAAAAAAAAAAAAAAAAAAAAAAAAAAAAAAAAAAAAAAAAAAACTCTAAGCTGACACCTAGATTTTTTTTTTTTAGCTGCCGGTTTTACTTGACGGCCGTCACTAAAAATCACCGCTATTTTTACAGGCGGTTTCTTAACAAAACCGCCACTAGAAATTGATTTCTAGTGGCGGATCCTTAAGAGAAGCGCCTGTAAAAATAAGCCATTTCTACAGGCGGGTCACTTAAGAAATCGCCACTAGAAATAGTTTGAATTTTAATTTTTTGAGTTTTTTTCAAAAGATTTCAAATGAAAAACTATCTACATGAAAGTTGTAGATTTAGAAAAGTTATTAAACTTTATAGTTGAAAATTTTTTCATTTAAAATCATCTTGTTGACGTAAATTATAGTCAAAGTTTGAAATTTGAGATTTGACTTTTTGAAAAAGCCTCAGATGGAGAAACACTCTACATGAAAGTTGTAGATCTCGAAAAGTTATGAAACTTTGTAGTTGACAATTTTTTCATTTGACTTCGTTTAGTGCCTCAAACAGTCAATTTTCTATCGATTTTGTAACAATATGTGGCGAATCTAATTCAACAAAAACACAAGTGACTGTTAGGTAGAGTGGTTAAAGCAAGTTACGCGTGAAGGAGAGGTCGTGGTTCGAACCCCCGCGGCCACGTAGCGCGCGAATCTTGCGCGAAAAATGCCATGACTTGCGACTTCGACGACTTCCCATATATAAATTTTTTGTTTTGCTATTTTTAAAACCCGATTTTCACAAAAAGATTAGTACATGCGGTTTGTTAAGTGAACCGCCAGTAAAAATCGATTTGTACTGGCGATTCATATGCAACCGCGAGTACAAATGACCGATTTCTATTGGCCTCCGGCACTGGCGGTTGTCAAAAACGCCTGTAAAAATACGTCTACAACCGCCTGTATTGAGCTTTTGTGTACTAGTGGTACACACAAGGCTGCTCCTAGTGGTTGCAGAGCTATTTCTAGGGGTGTTTTTTCACAACCATCGGTAGGAGAGGACATTGAAAATCCAGTAGAAATCGATTTGTCGAACCCATGACCTTAGCCTCAAATGTAACCTCGTATACTGCTCCATCCATCACAAATTTGTGTCTATATCACAGCTCTGTTTCACATGTAGTTATTTTAACCAAGAGTAAATTGATTGTTTGAGGCACTAAACGAATTCAAATGAAAAAATTTAGAACTTTTATTTTGGTAGTTGAGCTTGAAATGTATATGAAATTCTCTGTTTGTTAATCTAGCGGTTGAGCTTGAAATGTATATGAAATTCTTTATTTGTTAACCTAGGGGTTGAGCTTGAAATGTAAATGAATTTATCAAATGAAGGACTCAGCAAGGATACGAGGACGACATGCTAGACATCCCTGGTCCCGAGGGCATTGAGAAACTCGGACAAGCTATCAAGAATTTCATCTGAGTGGGCCACCACCATCCACCCAGCATGCCGATCTTCTTCCTAATGACCCTTCGTCATCACCTACTCGGCCTCTTCCTAGCCCACCGTCTTCACCTCCCCTGCCACTTCCAGACAATACACCACCACCATCTCCAATCAATTATCCACCTTGCCTAGCCGCCAAATATCCTGACCAAACTTCAACCCCACCAACCCCACAAGTGAAACAACCTGAACAAACTTCGACCCCACCTACCCCAAAACTTGAAGAAACTTCCACACCGCTAGTGCCTAAGAAGTGGAAATTTTCGGTACCCAAATTAGTTTCGCCCCACGAGCCAAGAAAAAAACTGTTGGAACGATCCTATTATGTCATTGATTGCACATACCTGCAAAGATTGTGTCATTAGCTGTGTTGAGGCCGAGAAATCATCTCTAAAGGCCATAGAGATTCACAGTTGTGGCACAGCACATTAACATCACAGATTGACAGTTAAAGAAATAGAGAAAAATAGTGATTCACCTTGTGTCCTTGATCATCAGCAATACGTTTGAAGAATCACCACACGAAGAGGTGGCCCATGGCTTCCAGGCTTCCGGTTCTAGTGACAGGACTGCTGAAACGGCACTGGGCACTGCTCTAGCGCGCCGCATTCCACACTAGGCCTGCTCCAGTTGCGTCACAAGGGTGGTGCTGCACTACTGCTGTGTGTCCACTTCTTCAGTCATCCATGGGCCTGGCTGTTTTGATATGATGTGTGTCAACTAATGAAGACTTCAATGCAAGTGTGATTAGCCTGTGGTAACTCTATCCGGAGTCCGGAGACCCAAACTTGCTGTAACATGTCTGTGTCAAGGAACGTTAGGGGGTGTTTAGTTCACAAAATTTCCTTCTCTCTCCCCATCACATCGATTGTATTTTTCGTCTGCATGGAGCACTAAATGAAGTAGCACCTGTTGCATGTTTGTACTTTTTACCTGGCTATATCGAGATGAATCTTTTGAGTCTATTTGAGCCATGATTGGATAAAAGTTGTCAAATACAAACGATAATGCTACAGTGCGGTTTTTCCTCACTTCTCCTAAACTAAACGGGCCTAGAGGTACTATAAAAGTACGGCTTGTCTAACAGAAAGATATTAGAGATGTGTCCTCAGGATGTTTGAGTATTAGTATCACGTCAGTTGGATTGACAACCTAAACGTACTATAAGCTTATAGTCTGTCGGCCACTGCCTCACCTCATTGTGAATGGCACCGTACAGTACATTTTTACTCACTGCTTTTATTGACTTGTGTACAGTACTCCTATATCTCAAATTATAAGTCTTTCAAAGAATCTTAAAGAGTTCAAACATTTTAAATTTGAATAAATTTATATAATAAGATAATAATATTTGGAAAAAGTATATTTAAGCTGCTCAACTATTGATGGTTGGCTAATTTACACCCTCAACTGTAAACCCAGATATTATATCCTTAAACTATTCAACACCATCTAAATAACCCATAAGGCAGTTTTGGAGGTGGTTTTGCTGAGGTGGCGTATTAAAGTCTATATAACCCCTAACATATGGAAAGTTGTCTGCACGACCCCAACAACTATGAAATATAACATTACAGCCTGTAATACATCTAATAATGATGAAATGACCATCTAAATAACCCATAAGGCAGTTTTGGAGGTGGTTTTGCTGAGGTGGCGTATTAAAGTCTATATAACCCCTAACATATGGAAAGTTGTCTGCACGACCCCAACAACTATGAAATATAACATTACAGCCTGTAATACATCTAATAATGATGAAATGACTCATCAGGGGGTCTCTTTATTAGGGTCATTTTAGGCATTGTATTCCACCACACTGGTGTGTACCCCTAGCCAATTGTTGCTTCCATCTCCCTACTGTTTCTAGCTAGGCAAAGCCACCGCCCAATGAGCAGCGTGTGAAATCTTGCCTTATACTTTACCTCTCATCACTCGTCGATGGCATTGAACTTAAGCACGCCATGCCTATATCGTCATCATTCAATCCTTTCAACATCCTTCACCCTATCACCCTTCAATTTTTTAGGTAGCCATTGGAGGAGAAAGTCAGATAGGATGAGGATGTGAGAGTAGCCAGATGATAAGGGCTAAAAAGTAGTGCATGTGGTCAATATCATCGAGGAGTACTGCATGAGGTGGCGTAAAAATAATAAGGTGGTACTCATTAGGTGGCAAGGCCATCAGGTGTAAGTCATTTTAGGCACTCGTCTAATAATGATCAAATGACTCATCTGAGGGCCTGTTTGCAAGCATGTGTGCTTACTGCAGTCTGGTAGGATAGGGTGTTGAAACGACCCTACATGACGATCATTTAAATACTATTAGATATTTTTTGGTCCCTTAATATCATGTATAATAGTTGAGCGGGTTATGCAGATAATTTTATATATATATATATATATATATATATATATATATATATATATATATATATATATATATATATATATATAGACTTTTTAATATTTCACGTTGGCAAAACTACCTTTAAAACCGCCTTAGGGGCTTTTTAAGACAATTTTTAATCGTTTGAGGGGTAGAATACATGGTTTTATAGGTGAGGGAGTGAAGTAGATTGACAACCACTAATATTTAATGGTGTTAAGTAGACTTTTTCAATAATAGTTACAGTATCAACTAAGTATCTTTAGATTCTTCATCTCATATATTTTCATAGTACGCTTATTTGATGTCATAATTTTTTGTATATTTATCTCTATTAGTTTGGTTAAACTTAAGATGTTTTAATCCTCCATTATTCTTCCAATGACTTACAATTTAGAATAGAAGGAGGATTAATCAGCTGGTGGCCTGGCAGTGACGTCTCAAAGTGATGGAGCTGGGAAAACTACTTGGTACACTATCCCATCCGGCCATGCTGGGAGCAACTTTTCCATTATCATATCCGGCTACTTCCACCCCTCTATAGTCAGGCTACAATGTAAATCCTATGTCGATCATGTTCTGTGACGTTTGACCAGCAGTTCCTGATGCCTCTCATGGCCAATGGCTGCTCATGCTGTCTGTCATGGGTCGGCTTCTCATAGCAGGCTAGTAGTCTTTTGATTGGTGCACTTGGGGAGAGGAATTGTATTTGTAGAAGAGCAGGTGAAAGCCAATTAAGTTGCTGTAGCTGAAGAAAAGGTGAATGTATTCTTCTCTTAAGACCAGTGATAAAGCTCTTACTGTTTTGAGAAACTGAAGAACAAAATTAAATGAAGAAAAGTGATGGATAGAGTTGGGCGAATATACCATGACCCTTTCGGTGAATCATTACTTGACCCACCATTCTCTAGAGTGGCGTAGTGTTTCAATTATGCAACTATATATATTGCTAGCTCTGAATATAGTAGTTTGAGAAGACTATAGATATTTTCTCCCAGACTAGAAGGGGGACGTGTGTGGGGGGGGGGGGGGAGGATGACAGCCACAGTGGGGACCTGCTTCTACTGGTCCAGTGGCCATCATGTCGAGGCCTGGACAGGTCGACGAAGAAGGCAGCGAGAGGGGTCAGTGCCCGGTGAGGGGAGGGGCGAGCTGGGGGTGCTCGGTGGTAGGGCTGCAGTGTAGCTAGTGGTGTTGGAGCCTGTTCATTAGTAAAAAAGAGCTCTACGCTGACGCCTCGATTTTTTTTTTTACAGGCAGTTTCGGTTATCGGACGTCAGTAAAAATGAATCGATGGGCCCCATTAAACGAACCGCCTTCTACAGGCGGTTTTCATTACAAACCGCCACTAGAAATGGCTTATTTTTACAGGTGGTTGGTAATGAAAACCGCTGTAGAAATCGATTTCTACAGGCGGTTTTCATTGCCAACTGCTGGTACAAATGAATTTAAATTTAATTTTTTTGAGTTTTGTAAATGACTTTGGATGGAGAAACTGTCAAAATAAAAGTTGTAGATCTTGAAAAGTTATGAAATTTTATAGTTGACAACTTTTTCATTTGAATTCATCTTGGCACCAAAAAGTACGTTTGAATTTTTGAAATTTGAAATTCAAATTTTGCAAACAACCTCCGATGGAGAAACTATCTAAATGAAAGTTGTAGATCTCGAAAAGTTACGTGACTTTATAGTTGACAACTTTTTCATTTGAATTCATTTAGGACCTCAAGCAGTCGATTTTCCACTGATTCGTTATATTATGTGGGGAACCAAACTCTATTGTTATCACATGTGATGGTGTGGTGCAGTGGTAAGGTAGGATACGCGCAGAGCCAAGGTCTTGAGTTCGAATCCCACCAGCCGCGTAGCTCACGAGTTTTACGCGAAAAATGCCTCGACTTGCCGACGGGCACCTTCGGGGATTTAAATTTTTTTTCTTCTACCCGCCTGTACAAAATGGGTTTCCACAGGCGGTTCTCTTAACGAACCGCCTGTACAAATGGTGATTTCTACTGACCTCTCGCGCAGACGGTTGGCTAAAACGCCTGTACAAATGTGTTGCGAACCGCCACTATTGAGCTTTTGTGTACTAGTGGTTGTCGCAGCGCTGGTTGAGGTGGCCGCGGCGGTGGAGTTCGCCCCTAACAGCCAGGGAGCTTTGGTCTAGGGGCTCGACAGCAACGACGGTGACAATTGTGTTGATTCGCCCACCCGGCCCGTGGCTCATCTTCTCGGGGCACCCTGTTACTGGCGACTGTGGCACTCGGTCAGGCATGTTGCAGAAGTGGCCCTAGATCCAACCCCGCCAATGTATCTCTAGATCTAGTCACAATGGGTGCCACCAGTGGCGGGTTCTATAGGAGCGGGCACGGGGTAGGA